>JAWQEG010000327.1:15000-589104 GCA_033782935.1 Petrolisthes cinctipes
AAGGAATACACACACACACACACACACACACAGAGAAACACACACACACATACACAGACGATGGAATACACACACGCACACACAGACACATATGAAGAAATACAGACACACAGGCACACATAGGAATATACACACATACACACACATGCACACACACAGACATACATAGGAATACACACACACAGACGAAGGAATACACACATACACACAGACACACACAGAGGAACACACACACATATACACACACACAAAGGAACACACACAAAGGAACACACACACACACACAGGCGAAGGAACACACATACACACACACACATAGACGAAGGAATACACACACACAGATGAAGGAATACACACACAGACATACAAACAGACACACATAGGAATACACACACACACACACACACACACACATAGGAATACTCACACACACACACACGTATAGGTATACACACACACAGAGACACACATAGGAATACACACTCACACACACACAGACACTCACACACACACACACACATAGGAATACACATACACACACACACAGACACTCACACACACACACACACAAACACACAGACACTCACACACACACATATAGGAACACACACACACACACACACAGACACAGACACACATAGGAATACACACACACACATATAGGAACACACACACAGACACACATAGGAATACACACACACACACACACACAGAAGAACACACACACACACACACACACAGAGGAACACACACACACACACACACACACAGACGAAGGAAAACACTCACACACACACACACACAGACGAAGGAATACACTCACACACACACACACACACACAGACGAAGGAATACACTCACACACACACACACAGACGAAGGAATACACATACAGACATGCACAGACACACATAGGAATACACACACACACATAGGAATACACTCACAGACGAAGGAGTACACACACAGACACACACACAGACACAGACACACACTTGAAGTTCCTGAAGTATAGCTTGGGCCATCTGGGTGTCCAGGGTCACACTGATGTGCCGTCCTTGTAGTGCTGTTACTGTAGTTGGTGAATCACACTGTTTGAAGGCGATGGTTGATAGTAATGTGGAAGAGCGGGTTGGTCTGGTATGGTGAGCAGGAATTCGTCGAGTTTTTTCTTAAATGTTGATAGTGGGCAGTCTAATTGGCGTAGATTTTTCGGCAGACAGTTGAATAGTTTGGGACCATGCACAGTGAAGGACTTTTCCTTGAGAGTGGTAACATGTGGATACTTATTGTTTAACTTTGGGAGAACACATAATGGTCCACGTCTGCCTGTGTCCTTCACTTGGATAGTATTGGGGTGGCCAAGGTTCGGTGCATGTCGGTTGATAATTTTCCAGATGTATATTATGAAATATCTTTCCCTTCTGCTCTCCAGCGAGTAAAGTTTTGTAATTTGTTAGTAAAGGTTCTTTGTACTGCTTCTATTTTCCGTATCTGTCCAATATTGGTTGGGTTCCATAATTGGCAGCAATATTCTATTATTGGTAATACCATGGTTTTAAACAGCGTAATGATAGCGTGGGGTTCCCTGGTTTTAAAGGAACGTAAGATCCATCCAATCTGTTGTTTGGCTTTATTTACCATGTTGTCTATGTGAGTGTCAAAATCTGCTTTGTTGCTCATAATGATGCCTAGGTCTCGTATCTCTGTTTTCTTTTGTATGGTTTGTCCGGCCGGATCTCGGTAAATAAAGTCGAGTGGTTCGTGTCTGGGGTGAGTATACCTAAGTAGTGTGCACTTTGTTGAGTTGAACTCCATATTGTTGCATTGCACCCAGCTGTATATTTTTGTAAGGTCGTTCTGAATTTTTCTGCAATCTTCAATCGTCTGTACTCTGCCCAGCATCCGGGTGTCGTCTGCGAACGAGGTGGTTTGGCAGTAGTCTACATCTTCATCCATATCTGTCATAAACATTAGAAATAACACTGGTCCAATCACTGATCCTTGGGCAACACCACTTAATACTTTTGACTTCTCCTACTCGACTCCCTCTACCACCACTGACTGCGTTCTATCTGCAAAGAAATCTTTGATCCAGTCTAGTAATTTTCCAGCAATGCCAAACTGACATTCTAATTTTTTTGTTAAAATATGATTATCTACCTTGTCAAACGCCTTAGCAAAGTCTAAGTAAATAGTATCTGCGTTTTGTCCGCTTTCTAAGAAATTTATTATTTCTGTGTGGTATTGTAATAGCTGAGAGAGACATGATATATTATCTCTAAAACCATGTTGGCCTGGATTGTACAATTTGTTTCTATCCATGTGACTTCTTAGTTCAGTAACAATTAGTCGTTCAAATACTTTTATTATATGTGATGTTAAGATCACAGGTGTATATTGTTTGGGTTCAGTCTTGTTGCCTCCTTTGTGTATGGGAGTTACCATTCCATGCTTCAGTATTGCTGGTATTTTGCCTTGGTTAAGAGATGATCTCCATAAGCCAGACAATGGTGTAGATAATGTTTTTGAGCATTTCTTAAGGAGAGTAGCTGGGATCTGGTCCGGTCCGGCTGCTGCATTAATTTTTATCTTTCATATTGCCTTCTCAAAGTCTTCTGGTTTGAGCCGGATGTAGCTTAGTTGGTAGTCGACTGATTTCCATGGAATTGGTCTATGTTCGTCCATTGGTTTGATAAAAGCTGAAGTGTACTGCTCATTCAAGGCTTTCACTATTAACTCAGGTTCGCGAACCAGTTCACCTCTGTATATAAGTGGGCCAATGGAGCTTCGAGTTACTGATTTTGAGCGCACGTATGAGTAAAAATATTTCGTGTTTGCATTTATTTTCTCTATTGCTCTTGTTTCCGTTAATTTCATTTCTTTTGCACATGATGGTGCGAGTTTGACTTCAATATCGTTCATTTTATTTTTTAGTTTCTCTACTTCATACGTGTTTATTGTTTTCGCCATTGTTATTTTTATCTTCGTCCGTTTCCTTATCAGGATACAACAATCTCTTGGAATACTGTTTTGGGTGCATCTTTGTCGGACAGGAGTGTGTTGTGTGCATATCTCTAGCAGTTTAGCCTATAATATATTATATATGTCGTCACTGGTTTTGTTCTCAAATAAATTAAGTATTCATTGTGGCTTCGTGTATTGCATTCCAATCTGTGTTCTTATGGCGGGAATACAGTGAAGCAAACGAATCTTTCTCCAGTGTCCGTTTCGTTCACTCGTTGTCTCCAAATCTGTCTTTATGACTGCAATTCTGTGGTCTGACATCAAAGTGTCTTCAATAGTTATATTACTGACTATTTCTTCGTTGTTTGTTAAAGTCAAGTCTAGAATGTTGTTTCCCCTAGTAGCCGTGTCTATCATTTGTTTAAGTAGGAATTTGTATATAAACGATAGAAATAAGTCAGATGGCTGTTGGTCCGAGGCCGATCCTCCATATATTATTGTCCCATTGGGTTCGTTCCATCTAATGATTGGCAGATTAAAATCGCCAAGTATTATAATGTTAGGTTCTGGGTTGCCTAGGTTAATTACCTCTGATTTTATTGATCGTATTGTATTTGTAAAGTTATCAGTAGAGCAGTATGGTGGTCGATAAATGGTTTACAATACTAGTTTCCACTTCAGAATATAGATAAGTATGTGCTCCACCTCTCCATTTGACTCTTGCTTTAAAACCCTCGTCTGTCTCATCAAATATTTTCTAACATAAATACACACCCACACAAACACACACAGACGAAGGAATACACACACACACACACACCCACAGGCGAAGAAATACACACACACACACAGAGACGAAGGAATGCACACACACACACACACACACACCCACAGGCGAAGAAATACACACACACACACAGACGAAGGAATACACACACACACACAGACGAAGGAATACAAACACACACACATACAGACGAAAATATACACATACACACACACACAGACACACATAGGAATACACACACATACATACAGACACACATAGGAATACACACACATACACACAGACGAAGGAATACACACACACACAAAGACGAAGGAATACACACACACACACACACACACACTTAACACAGACACAGACGAAGGAATACACACACACACACACACACACACAGACGAAGGAATACACACACACACACACAGACGAAGGAGTACCCACACACACACAGACGAAGGAATACACACACACACACACAGACGAAGGAGTACACACACACAGTCGCTCATAAGAATAAACACACACACACACACATAGGAATACACACACACAGACACATATAGGAATACACACACACACACACAGACACACACACAGACGAAAGAATACACACACACACACACGCACACACACAGACGAAGGAATATACACACACACACACACAGACGAAGGAATACACACACACACACAGACGAAGGAATACACACACACACACACGTAGACGAAGGAGTACACACACACACACGAAGAAATACAGACACACACTCACAGACGAAGGAATACACACACACACGAAGTAATACACACACACACACACACAAGCACACACACACCAAGGAATACACACACACACACACACACACACACTTAGATGAATAAATACACACACACACACACACACAGAGGAAGGAATACACACACACACAGACACCGACGAAGAAATACACACAGATAGTTAGATATAAATAGATTGTTTATTGACCACAACATTACATATTACATTACATAATAATAACTCTAACAGTTTTTTGTACTCTTCTACTCTTTTACACCTACCTACTGCAAACATCTGTATTTAATAATGTCTTGCTACATGTTTACAGGTAAACAGACAGAATATCGTGTATTATTTTACATGTTTCAGCCATTGAATACTTAACAGTAAACACCTGTTTTATTGTGTCAAACCGGTGATTGTCACGAGTGTGTTGAGTTTATGGGCAGTCCTGGAGGACGTGTCTCTCTGTTTGTACACTACCACTTTCACATATTCTTTCATTCATAGGTAAGCGGCCACGACCCCTTCTATTCCATCGTCCTGTCTCACATACTAGAGAGTGACCACTCACCCTGAACTCAGTAAAGGACAACTTCTGATATTTATTAACATTATGTTTCACCTTATATATGTCATGTAATATGAAGCTTGGGTTTATATCCTTGTATGTTAATCTCCTTGAAGAGTCACTCTCAGAAATTCTATCAATTACACTTTGCATAGCCTGCTTTATATCTTTAACATCATTACTAATATAGTGTGTTATTAGCCTCCCCATCACTGTGTTACTACTCTTTACTGTATTCATAACAAATACCAAAGGGTCGTCTATGTATTCAGATATTTCCTGCCATATTTTATAAAAAAAAATATATGCTGATTATACTGAACTAGGTCATGTACGGGAGGGAATCCCGACTCAGCATAACAAACATCATTACATGTATATTTCCTCACTCCAAGTAATTGCTTAAGACACCTGTTATAGAGTTTAACAATGGGCTTAAGATTACCATCCAGCCACGACTCACAGCTATATAATAATGACGACATCAGTGCTGCATCAAATACTCTCCGCTTAATTAACCACAAATGGGATATCTTTGTTTTTATTTACAAAAGACACAAATTTGAGAACATGGCACATTTTCATCATAGTGTGTTCTTTTATAGCTGATGACACACAGCCGTCACTAGTGAAGGGTGAACCCAGATATGCATAGGTGTAACACCATTCCACCCTCAACCCATCCACCAACAATGGCTCTCTGTCTCTCTCGCCACCACTGATAACAAAAAATTTGGTTTTGATTGATTGATCTTCATTCCATATTCAATACAGTAGTTCTGCAGTAATTTTATCTTCTTTATCATATTTCCTCGAGATGTTGAAAGGAGCAACGTGTCGTCCATTAAAACCAAAATATGTATCCATGCTAAAAATCAGTCTGCTTTACATCCTTCTTGGATTATCTTTATGAGATAATTTACAAAATATAATAAACAATAAACATGATGTAGGTGACCCCTGCCGTACACCCAGAGTAATTGTTACCACTACTGTCCCGATCATACTTTCTGTTAATTGATACATTGCAATCAGAGCACAGAGCATCACTGACCCACATTCTAATCTGCGTAATATTTTTAACAATGTTCTCCTGGAGACCATGTCATACGCTTGTGAAAAATCCACAAACGCCACATACAGAGTTAGTTTCTTTCTCTGAACCATATCACATAACAACCGTAATGACACTATATGTTCAAGACACACTCTCTTCTCCAGTGCACACACACACACACACACACACAGACGAAGAAATGCACAAACACAGACACACATAGGAATACACACACACACACACACAAACACAGAAGAAGGAGTACACACACACACATACACACAGATGCACATAAGAATACACACACACACACACACACACACACACACACACACATAGGAATACACACACACAGACACATATATACACACACACACACACACACACACACACAGAAGAAGGAGTACACATACCCACACACACACACACACAGACACAGACGAAGGAATATGCATACACACACAGACGAAGGAATACACACACACCCACACTCACAGACGAAGGAATACACACACACACACACACACACACAGACGAAGGAATATACACACACACATAGACGAAGAAATACACACAAACACACACACACAGACACACATAGGAATACACATACATACACACAGACGAAGGAACACACACACACACACACACACACACACACACCTGTGAATCCTGTGAAGTAGTTTAGGAGCCAAAGTCCATGGTCACGCTGGGGCGCCACCATCACGCTGTAGCTGGGTCTCCCTGGCCATCTAGGGTGCCAGCGTCATACTCTATATTCATTACCATCTTCCAGCCGCTCTCATGTACTCAAGCTGATCCAGAATACTATTTCCCACGGCGGGTTGGTGATAGTGTGGTAATGCTGGTTTATCTGGCACCGTTCTCAGAAAATTATCCAATCTCCTCTTGAAACTGTCCAGTGTACAATTTGTTTCTCTGAGATCATTAGGCAGGCAGTTAAATAATCTAGGGCCGTGTATCACAAACGAACGTTCTCTCAGTGTTTGTACCCTTGCTGCTGCTCTGTTGTTTATGGGAGGGATGCGACACACTCTCCCTCTCCTGCCGCTCATGATGACTCGAATCTCGTCCTCTGTACCAATATTTGGCGCCAGCCTGTTGATAATTTTCCAAAGATATATTATCTGATATCTTTCTCGGCGTCGTGCAAGCGAATACAGATGCAACATCTTTAGTCGCTCCCAATAATCTAAATGCTGCATTCGACTTATCCTAGTCATGAACGTTTTTTGTACAGCTTCTAGCAGCCTAATGTAGCTCATGGTTCTTGGACTCCATATCTGACAGCAGTACTCTATCAGTGGTAGCACCATCGCTCTAAACAGAGTCAACATCGGGTAGGCCTCTCTAGTAGTAAACGAGCGGAGTATCCATCCCATCTGTTGTTTACTCTTGACAACCACAGCTTTTATTTGCTCTCCAAAGTTTGCTGTATCACTCATGATCACTCCCAAGTCCCGTAACTACTGTTTTCGTTCAATTGTTGATCCATCCGGAGCAACATACTGGTAGTTCCAAACTTCCTCTGTTCCCAGAACATATCTCATCAATTCAAACTTGGAGGCATTAAACACCACATTGTTTTGTCCTGCCCAGCCATACAACCGTACTAAATCTTCTTGCATTAATTCACAGTCTTCATCTGTTGCTACAGTTTTTAGCAAGCGCGTGTCATCTGCAAATGATGTTGCCGGTGTATGTTGCAACACAGAGTCAATTTCAGATATGTATATAAGAAACAGTATGGGGCCCAACACTGATCCTTGTGGTACCCCGCTTATCACTTCTGACTCTGCAGATCTTGCACCATCAACCACCACTGTCTGACGTCTGCCTGTTAAAAATGATTTCAGCTACACGAATAGGCATCCACCAATTCCAATTGTCTTTAGTTTCTTCGACAGCATCCGGTGGTTTACCTTATCGAAAGCCTTAGCGAAATCAAGGTAGACCACATCCACTCCAATGCCAGTTTCCAGCACTTTAATAATCTCCTGGTAGTGTTGCAGTAACTGGGACACACAGGATCGCCCAGGTCTGAGTCCATGTTGACCATCATTAAATAGAGAATATATATTTAAATGTGCGATCAGTTCTTTTACTATTATTTTTTCAAATATTTTTATTACATGTGATATCAATGTAACTGGTCTATAATTCCCAGCCAGACTTCTGTCACCTCCCATGTATAAAGGGGTAATAAAACCCAACTTCAGAGCAGAAGGCACCACTCCATCTGTTAACGACTTCCTCCACAATATACAAAGCGGTACCTTAAGTGCTTCTATACAATTTTTCAGCAAAATGGCAGGTATTCCATCAGGACCTGCCGCCTCACCATTAGCCAACTCACCAACCGCCTCAGTGATATTATCTTCAATTAATTAAAAATGACATCCATTAATTCATGATGCACATAAGCTCCAGTTCCACCATCCAAACCACGTAGTACATCGTCCGGTAGTGGTTCACTGACAACAGAGTCATATTGTGCCCGCAGTATTTCACATACACGACCTGTGTCCCCGACCAATTCCTCATTAACTTTTAAGGGACCAATAGTTGACCTTATTTTAACCTTCTCACGAACATACTTGTAGAAGAACTTCGGATTGCTTTTTATCGCTTCAACCGCCCTTAATTCAGCATAATTCTTCTCCCTTTCATGAGATGTGCTCAGCTTGCTCTCAAGTAACTGTATATTATCTGTCAGCCTTATCTTCAAGTTGACATCACGAGTAGTCATTTTCCTCTTCGCTAATCCTGTTCTCTTCCTCATTAATATTTTTCTGTCTCTTGGGATGAGTCTCGTTTTCTTCTTACTATTTCTCACTAGAACAAATTTTTCACAAACACTTAATAATTCCTTGCATGATATGCAATACATGTTTTCTGTTGACAAGTTACTCATCAACTGGTGCCAGTTTACTTCCATCAACACTGTATTTATACCTTCCCATTCCACCTTCTCGTGACAGAAGTTCAGGCTAGATAATTTTCCGTCCCTGTGTATATTTTCACCTATTTGCATAGGAAAGCCTAAAGTTGTTTCAACTATCAATAATTTGTGGTCTGACATTATAGTGTCCTCCACTCGAATATTATATAATAACTCCTCATTGCTGGTAAAGAATAAATCCAGTATGTTATCCCCTCTGGTGGGCTGAGTGATGTTCTCAATAAACATGAATTCGTCGGCAAAATCAAGCAGTAGTTTTGCTTGCTGGATCAGCTGATCCACCGTACACCTCCAACGACTCCCATTTAATAATTGGCAAATTAAAATAGCCATTCATCACCACTGTGGGAGCAGGGTCACCCAGTGTATTTAGCTCCTCCTTAATCTTGTTCATTATTAATTTAAATTCTGCAAGCTTACACGTAGGTGGGCGATATATAGTTACTATCGCCAGATTTATACTACTCACATGTAGCACAACGTACTCCACTACACTATTTGATCCACAACTAATCACTCGAGTCCGTGCAGCTATATCTCTCCTAACATAAACAATAACTCCACCTTTCTTTTTTCCTTCGGATCGGTCAGCGCGGTAGGCTTGGAACTCCACCATTCCAATTTCAGCTTCTAATATATCAATCCGAAGATGTGATTCTGTGAGAGCAATTACCATGGCATTAGTTTCTATTGCAATTTCTTCCAACATTTCTACCTTGTGTTTCATTCGGCGAGGGAACAGTCCTTCAATATTAGCACAAATAAAACACCTAACATTTAAACGTTGACCTTGACCTGTTGATTCGCCACGCATCCACACTGCTTCATTTGTGGCACCATGCATGTACTCATGGCTTCCTTGTTCAGTAACATTTGCACTTGTCTCTGCATCTGCTGCATTTGAGCTTGCATCAGTGACTGGAACTCTAAAAAAGAATTTCTTTCCTCGTCCAGTCCCCGTTCCGTAATATCCCTCTGCCTCTGAGTCATTCCTCTCACTTCTGGTGCCACCACCTGAGAGTAATTCCTGGCGTCCCTTCGAGAAGGTAGACGGTCCTCCTCCCCCGGTACAAACACACCACCACCTCCAACCACTCTCATATGAATCACTTACACCAGCAGCAGTACCACTAGTTTGTCTGTTCCCTTCATTATTCATTGTTTTCATTATTCTTGTTTTCGTTCCTCGGGTGTGATGAAATCTACAATTTTCCCTTCCACACTCTCCATTCCTTTCTGCTTCCCAGCACAATGGTGGATGATAGAAAATGCACTGTTTTCCCTTCCCGCAACCCCTCACTGAGTTAAGTCCATAATTAGTAAACTTGAAGCACATTTTAGGGTGCGAGAATTCACATCCATTACCAGTTCTTTCCTGCTTACATCGCTTTTGTAAGTAATACCTGCAGACCCTATTTTGGTTGTTGTTAGGGATAGAGTTACCTTGCCTTTGGTTTTCTCTAGCTCCATGACTAACATCTTCCTCCCTCACTCTATCTTCAGCATTACCACTCGGTTGTCCCCTATGTTCACTCACAGTTATGTGGACAACCGAATCATCAGAATTAACCGGGGCATGCGTAGAGTTAACTGCCGAATTCGAAGCGCCAATTTCTGGTCCACTTGACTCTCCACCATTCAAACTATTTGCCGCTAGAGTGCTAACTATCTCATCACGTAGTTGCTCGTAACGGGCCCCTGCCTTATTCACAACACACGGTTTACACATATATTTAAACCGTGTAAGTTCAAGGCACAATATGTGGTACACTGGGAGGCCAGTGCACGCCACGTGTGTGCCTCTGTCACACTCAGAACACCGTAGGGACGGCCTCCCAGATGTGTTATCACACTCCTGACACTCCACTTCTAACTTCGTTTGGTCAGTCATCCAAATCAAATTAGATCCAGGAGACATTACTTCTGAGATTGTCACTTCAGCAAACGTGTGTGTGTAACACTGAATTCCTACACACACACGCACACAAACACACACATTCAAACAGCACGTTACGATGCACACACATTTTTAAGAATACATTCACACACGTCTCTAAATATATATTCACACACTCGCGCATTCTTGCAAACAGTATGTACACTGCTCGCCCTGTACACACACACACAGACAAACGACCCGCCAGACATCGTGAGGTGAGGTCGGGTCACTTGGCGCTCCTGTAGCAGCCTGGGTCATCTTGTTGACCCCTCTTCCCATATTATTTTCATCAATCATTCTGCTTTCATCGGTGTATTACAAGATTTTTGGTATCAGTGATAAGTGGAGTGGTTAGCCAGTTTTGGAGTGTGCCAATCATGCCATATTACAAGATTTCCACCCTCTACCACCTCAAGCGAGGATGTGGATACCCACCACCTGACGTTATAGAGCGACTCAAAACATTTGGACTCTTCAGAAACAGAAGTCAAAGGAGAGGTCAGTGCGTGCAGCGGAAGATATCCGTCATCCCCATCAACCTACCAAGAACCAGAAATAAACCTGCACAACATAAGTCCTACAAATATTTTGAAGTCCTTCGTGTGTGGTATGATTTGCCATCCCTACTTATGTCCAATGTTACATCACTGGGCAACAAGTTTGACGATGTTGTCACCACAGCTAAATCCACGAGTGCAGACGTGTTAGCGATAACGGAGGCATGGCAAGTTGTTCCTGAAACGTGCACAATGGAAAATTTTGAAATGTTTCACCACCTAAGGACAGAGAGGAGAAGTGGCGGCGTGGTTCTCTTCTGTCGCCAGCATCTAAATCCTTCACACCTCCATGTGGACGTACCAGAGGGTGTTGAGGCCTTGTGGGTCAGGGTAAACACCCCCTCTCACCCCCGTCACACCGCTACTATCATATTTTGTGTTGTTTACCATCCACCACGCTCACCTACCGGACATACGCTACTCAAACATCTTGTTAGCACCAGTGATATATTAAAAGAAAGATACCCTGCAGCCAAATTAGTTATCTGCGGCGACTTCAATGAGTTAGACACAATTGACTTACAAAATCAGTAACACCTGACCCAAATTGTGACCTTCCCTACGCATGACGAACACACCCTGGACCTTATTATCACTGACTTCAAAGATCACTATCTTCCCCCACAACCCATACCCCCCCATGAGACGTAGCAGGCACCTGTCAATTCTGTGGTCACCCTCTCCTACCACCACTCAGAGGCAGAACACTACCACCAGGACATACCGACCACTCACTGATTCAGCAATTTGTCACTTTGGTGGTTCAACACCCATGGACTGAAGTACTTACTGTTGAAGACGTTAGCACCAAATGGGAAAATTACTTGATCACCACCACCGAGGCCTTTCACCACTTTTTCCCCACCAAAGAATTAACAATGCACCCAAACAACGTCCCTTGGATTACACCACACATTAAGAGACTTTTAGTGCAATGCAACAAAGCCTTCAACAACAATAACAACCTCTATAGAAGACTAAGAAACAAAGTCATAAGGGAAATTCGTGCTGCAAAGAAAACCTATTATCTCAACAAGATACACCATTTGAAGGATGGAAATATAAGTCAGTGGTTTAGCAAGATTAAACACCTGTGTGGGATTAAGAAACAATCATCATCTTTCCCATGTGTTGCCAACCTGACCAGCGAGGAGGCAGCTACCCAGATTAACGAGCACTCCTCAAACATCTGTCAGACCTTGCCCAACCTTGACCAGACTCACCTTCCAGCCCCCTCCCCCCCATCCACTGTACATGAGTACCAAATCTGTAGTAAACTTTTAAAATTCATAAGTAATAGATCTACCACACCAGTAGATTTGCCCATTAAAATCTACAAAGAATTTGCTCATGAGCTAGCCACCCCCCTTTGCTCAATCATCAACGCCTCTTTAAATCAAAGTAAATGTCCTTCAGACTGGAAAACTTTATTTGTTACACCCATTCCCAAAACCTCCTCCCCCAATCCCTTAATGACCTCAGACCATGGAGGTATAAAGGGTGGAGAGGCCCGCAGCCGCGCGCTAGTACAGGCTCAGTGAAGCCTCTTCTGCCTCCCGTCCGCCACGTTGTTGTGGGCAGAGGGTCGCGCACTGAGTCAATGGCTTACTCGTTATTTGTTCCCCCTTTTTTCATTGTTTATACCCATAAATAACTTTCAGATGTGTGAAATTAAACTACTGCTTACTCTTAGCCATATATTACATATCGACAACATTTTATATTGAATTACATGCCACTGAATAATACTAATTTATTCATCCTAGTTCTGCTTTTCACCCCTTTGAGAGATGTGTGTGGTGCAGTGAACTGTTTGGCTGTGTATCTATATCTGACCAGTAGATAGGTCTCAGCTACAGCCTTTATTAGGTGTACAAGATGATTATCTACAGGATCACTATCCGACATATGTCTTACCAAACCAGGGAAAATAGTCTTTCCCTGGAACTCTGACAGTATAAAAGTTACTATGTTGTGGCAAACATACCCTGACACCTTTGAATATGGGTGCTAATCTTTGCAGAGTAAGACTTTCTCTCTGAATTTCTTTTCACATATAAGACACATAGTAACAACATCTTTGGATGGAAAAGATAGATGGCCTTTGTTTTTTACAGTTATTAACTTGTGAGTTTCATTTATATTTTGGTGAAACAGAACACGGCATCATATCTCACACTTTAAAGTTTTCTTTACTTTTGATATAACAAAGCCAGCTATACAGTATATGCAATAATTTGTTCAGAGTAAGGAGAGAGCACACTGGCTGAACATAAACTTCCATAATCAACTTCAGAGTGTATATTAATCTCCTTATTTTCATTAGCTGCATCATTCTCTAGGATTCTGTTTTTATTGAGAGAACAGTTGATGACACTACTTGATGGAACGTTCATATTAGAAGCCTGTAGATAGTGACTGGAGGCAGTAAGGATTGGTACACACTCCAAAGGTATACAATTCCCACAAGTTACTTCCTGAATTTCACAGTGTGTTAATACTGATTCAGCAAAGCTTTTCCCAAAGGAGAAACCTGACCTCATCCTGGGCACACCCTTTGCACGTTAGTTAAATGGGAATTCCTTCACAATACACACCTACAAAATTGAAAGACCTACATTTACAGTAATAAGAAAGTCGTGATGCGAGACCAGATTATTTCCACTTAGGAAAGTACTTGGTAGAAAAAAGTCGCATTAGGAATATATTTTGTAGGGAAAATAATCAGTTTGCACCTATCGTTACCACAGGAAATAACAAAATATTTCTATTGGGTTATACTAGGCAAACGCTCCCTTAGCCCACATCAATATGGCCGACTGACAGTTCTGTGGCTTCAAATCCGCGCGGCTACGGGCCTCTCCACCCTTTATAACTCCATGCCTCAGACCCATAGCCATCACCCCCATCCCCAGCCTATAGGGTCCTTTAGTGAGCTCGAGATGCCACCTGGTGGCCGGCCTGGTACTACAATCAGCCAAAAATCTGCGGACTTCCCCGAGTCCAGCTAGACTTAATTGATTTATTTCTTTACCAAACTTGCTACTTGTCATAGTTGTGATTGTCACTATTAGGTTTACAGCAAAATATCTAAGGGCTGTACATTAGTCATGACGTTATAAAGGTAAATTGTTGGCCAAATAAAAAAACAATACAAAATGTCTTATAACACTCCAACAAGTAATTCATAGTACTGCATCGATGCTGATTTATGGATAAAAAATACCCTCTTGCAAGGAAATATAAGGCAAAAAGTCTAACAATGCTGTTATGATGGTAGTTTCTTACAAGCAGTGGTTAATAAGAGTGTTTGTAAATTTGCCATTCAACATTTCCTTCAGCTGGTACTTCCCTGCCTGACATATGATGCATTTAATCTTGTTTGACTATATCACAGGCGCGGGAGGATGGTCTGTCTCTGTGGACCCAAGGCTGCTTGAAGACTAGGTCTTCCCGCGTCTGTCTCTAAACTCGTCCTACCCCGCGCATGACGTCAGACTGAAGAGAGACAGGATTGGTGACTCCCCTCACCTCACCTCACATCACCTTCATCCAATCAGACCCACGTATTCTCAGTCACACTCAGTAGTAGCCCGCGACACCCCCCCCCAAAAAAAAAAAAAAAAAAAATGATAAGAGGCCTTACTAGCCCATGGAAACAGGTAATATACTATATTTTTGATAGGAACATGAACAAGGATATTTCATTTGATTTAATTAGCAGGGTATAAGCTGTTGGATACCCAGTAGTAGCCAAAGTGAATGATCTCAGTCCCACAAATGTAAGATTATGGAACAGTCTGAGTGTAAATGTAGATCATACCTCTTTCACTATAGTCCGACCACTCTAAAAATGTGGTTTGGGTGGGGACGTGTGGGACCTGTCCCTCTGTACAGGGTTGCCGTGAATTCTGAGCTCTAACTGACAGAAGGGTGACCTGACATACCTTCACCTCATGTCTACCCCAGGACAATCTTTTAATCCTGGTCCAACCCTACACCACATCCAGACACCAACTGGTAACCCCGTGTCTTGCTTCCACGCCTCCCTCTCTTCCTCCCTCTTCCCCGCCTCCCTCTCTCCCTCCCTCTTCCCATGCCTCCCTCTTCGTCAATCATTCCTTTTTTCCTGTAATCTATATTTTCACTTTCTCCTCAGTATACTCTAATTTCTTTACTTTATGAATCTCTCTCGTTCATATGATTCATGTAATTTTACATCCTAAGTACAATAGTTCCATTACATTATACTCCACGTATTGCTGAGCTGCCATCGTGTCAGAGTCAAGATAGAAAATGAACAGTGGGAACACTTGACAGAAGTTTAAATACTCCCCTGCCTTGTTAATTACCTCCCAGGAGATATATACAGTATGTACAGTACAGCTCCGGACAGATCAATGGTCCACACCCCATCCATCAGCGACTTGCTTTTGGGCCTGGTCGGATCTGGTAACAGTTGCAGGTGGAGGGAGGGGGGATGTTAGTGGGAGAGGAGGAGAGAAATGTGGGCAGAGCTATATAGGAGGGTAACGAATGATCAGGTAGAGAGACGTGTGTCAGGGGGAATGAATGAAGCATACACTGTGAACGGTATCGAATCACCAACAGTTTAAAGCAGGGTTCTTCAATCTTTTTCAGTCATTCTCGCGACCCATACAACATAGAAAACTACAAAAACTCACTTTATTATTGTTGTTGCCAGATCAGAGTCACAACCAGTGTTGCCAATTTTGTAGTACAAATTTTCCCACAGATTAAGGATTTTTTTTCCCACACATTGAAATGAGGATCCCACACAAAACAAATAAAGACAAATTTTATTGTTTCTTTTTAATGTACATGAATATTGTATTGATACATTTCTCCTCACTAAAGAAAAAGCAATTACTTAATATTTGACAACCATATAACTGAACTTTGCTGAAGGTAAAACTTAAAAATGCCAGTTTTATTTTCCGTAAGGACTAACTAGGCCTATGAGAACTTAGCTAAACAATGTTAATAATGACAATTAGATATACAGTATACATACCTACAGCCACAGATTCTTATTGTAGTACATCAGAGCAATAATATTATTCTCCTCCTCCTCTTCAGAACCTTTAGAATTGAAACTTCTGATCATATCATCAGAAGGCTCAAGTTTACACAGGAAATAATGAACCGATCCATACTTTATTTTTAACAATTAATGCCTCTACTGACCTAACACTGAGACGATTTCTCAGTTTAGAGTGAACAACATTCATCTGTGAAAATATTCTTTCTACTGTGGCATTAGAAAATGTAAGTGATAGTAATGACAAGACGAGGCCAAGAGGGTCCAAGGACTTCACTGTATGGTGGATGATGTGGGTGATAAAGCCTCGGGGGTAAAGTTGGGATGGAGATTATTTTGGGGAGAAGATCTTGACAAAGCTTGTCATTCCCTTTCTTCAAGACTCTCAAAATGTTGTGGATGTCACTCAGGTTACCTTTCTGCACAACCAAGCACCATATGTGAAAGTGCTTTGAACCCAGCCAGAACCTTCTGAAGGACAACAACATTGACTTCTTTGGTAATGACGAGTGGCCCAGTAATTCTCCTCATCTGAAGAGAGAGTGAGAGAGAGAGAGAGAGGAGAGAGAGAGAGAGAGAGAGGAGAGAGAGAGAGAGAGAGAGAGAGAGAGAGAGAGAGAGAGAGAGAGAGAGAGAGAGAGAGAGAGAGAGAGCATGTAGGGTCAGAACAAGTTTTTTTCTTTTACCTATATCGTCGGGTCTTGCTATGGATGCAAACATAACTGTACCCCTTATAGTCCTTGGTAATGACGAGTGGCCCAGTAATTCTCCTCATCCGTAAAAATTCTGGATCTATCTTGAAGGACGAGGTTGAAAAAAAGGATGTTGTGTGAACCTCTATCAACTCCATTTAGTCGTACCAAGATGGAGGAGCACATCAATGGTGTGCTTCGGGTAATGGAGTTCAACACGGAGCTTTTGGAGTCACTTTTGTTCTTCCTACCCTGTCGTCTTGAAGCTGTTCAAGACGCCAATAGAAGCAACACTGAATACTCACCTTGTCACCATACACCTACAATATAATGTGCTACCTCTTGATATTTTCAGTTTTTTCCTATCATGCTTAGGGGGAGGGGAGCAATCATTGTTTGCCACCGCTTACATTCGATGTTTTATTTCATGTGTGAACAGTTTTGTGTAACGTGAGTTGGGATTTGTCAGAAAAACTTTTTACCACATTCATTACACTTAAAGTCCTATACTCTTGTATGAATTTTTATATGTTTATTAAGGGTAGATTTCAGACCAAACCTTTTACCACATTCATTACATTCAAAGTCCTTCACTCCTGTGTGTATAAGTATGTGTCGCTTTATTTTACTCTTTGTCACAAACATTTTACCACATTCTTCACATTCAAAGTTCTTCACTCCTGTGTGTATAAGTATGTGTTGCTTTAAATTATTCTTTGTCACAAACTTTTTACCACATTCTTCACATTCAAAGTCCTTCACTCCTGTGTGGAAATGTATGTGCTTCTTTAGATCAGCTTTTCTCATAAACTTTTTAACCACATTCTTCACATTCAAAGTTCTTCACTCCTGTGTGTATAAGTATGTGGTGTTTTAATTCACTCTTAGTCACAAACTTTTTACCACATTCTTCACATTCAAAGTTCTTCACTCCTGTGTGTATAAGTATGTGTTGCTTTAAATTATTCTTTGACACAAACTTTTTACCACATTCTTCACATTCAAAGTCCTTCACTCCTGTGTGGAAATGTATGTGTTGCTTTAGATCAGCTTTTCTCATAAACTTTTTACCACATTCTTCACATTCAAAGTTCTTCACTCCTGTGTGTATAAGTATGTGTTGCTTTAAATTATCCTTTCTCACAAACTTTTTACCACATTCTTCACATTCAAAGTTCCTCTCTCCTGTGTGAACAATGCTGTGTTTCTTAAGGTGAGATTTCCAACTAAACTTTTTACCACACTCATCACACATAAACATTTTCTTTCCAGTATGAGTCAACAAATGGTGAGTGAGATGGCATTTTCTACTAAACTTTTGACCACATTGTTGACAGACCAACTTGTTACACTTCTCTTCTCTGACAACATTGATGGTGTCACTTCCTTCCACCTCAATCACTAACACAGCTTTATTCTGCCACCAATATGATCACTTGGTTATTACTGTTGTCAGGTCTGCCAACCACACTGTTATTGGTGTCAGGGCTGCCAACCACAGTGTTACTTCATATGAATCTGAAACAATAACAATACCAGTCTTACATCATTTGAAGATTCAAACATTTACTGAATATTTACTGTAATATTCTGTAGCACCAAAAATTGACTATGTCCAGTTAGGTCCCAGTAGTTTGCCTCGGTTAGGTCCCGATAGTCTGCTGTGGTCTATGTTAGGTTAGATTAGGTTAGGTTAGGTCAGATAAGGTAAGGTTTGGTTATGTTAGGTTAGGTCAGATAAGATAATGTAAGGTTTGGTTAGGTTAGGTCAGATAATGTTAGGTTAGGTTAGGTCAGGTCAGATAAGGAAAGGTTATGTTATGTTATGTTAGGTTTGGTTGGGTCAGGTTAGGTCCCAGTAGTTTGCACAGGTTAGGTCCCAGTAGTTTGCCTAGGTTAGATCCCAATAGTTTGCACAGGTTAGGTCCCAGTAGTTTGCACAGGTTAGGTCCCAGTAGTTTGCACAGGTTAGGTCCCAGTAGTTTGCCTAGGTTAGGTCCCGGTAGTTTGCCCCATTTAGGTCCCGGTAGTTTGCCCAGGATAGTTCCCGGTAGTACGATGCGGTCTAGGTTAGGTTAAGTCAGGTCAAGTAAGGTCAGGCTAATTTCAAAATGCCCCATTTGAATATGCCCTATCTTAAAAATGGGGCATTTGCAGAGGAAATGCCATAGAAGAAAATAGTCTTAAAATTGTCTAAATTAGTGGGTAATGAAGGTTGAAATACCGTACTCAATAACGGTAATTCTTTCAATATTTACCGGTCAGGCTAATTTCAAAATGCCCCATTTGAATATGCCCTATCTTGGAAATGGGGCATTGCAAAAGAAAATGCCATAGAAGAAAAGTGTCTTAAAATGTTATAAATTAGTGGGTAAAGAAGGTAAAAACATTGTAATATAAAATGGCAATATAATAGATAATTACCGTTATATTTCCTCGGGTTGTTTTTTTTCCCCCAGGTTTGTGTGTGTGTGTTTTTTTTTAAGGATTGTGTGTGTGTGTGTATCCAGGCTTGTTTTATTCATTACTTTACAGGTTAATAACGTAATTTACTAAGCTTGTGTTAATTAATTAAATGATTATAGTTGTTAAATTTAATGATCTTATATCGATGAATTATATATTGTATATCACTTGGTTTCCTTCTCTATTGACTCGTAAATATCATAATAAACCACTAAAGAACCATTAATATTATCAATTACAACAATACAACATAGAAAACTACAAAAACTCACACTTTATTATGTTGTTGTTGTTGTTGTTGATGATGATGACTGAGAGTGCTCTTGCTCTTGCTCTTGCTGTTACAGGTACCCCGGGTGTTCATTCCAGGGTTGGCCTTTGTATCGGAAGCTCCTGTAAATAGAAATCGGAAAAAAAAAAACAATACCACGCATATCTATTCACTTTCTACATCTTGCATACCACATTTTCTCCAAGAATTCTTTCACAGCACCAATCATTTCATCTGTGGTCTGCTCACACAGACCTAACAGTAATATCATCCATTCTCTCCTTGTTAGTTCCATTCCATCATATTCCATTTCAGTCAGGATGATCTGCATCATCTCTGTTCTGTCTCTCTCATACTTTTCACATCCCAGCATCACATGTTCTACCGTTTCATCCTCTCCTGTGTCACACATCTGGCATACCTTGCTTCGGGATTCAGACCATCTATAACTTCTTGCATTCACCTCCATACATTGTGCTCTGGCTCGAAAGAGTAGATCACCACCCAGACTTCCCTCATACCACTTCACATACTCTGGGCATTCTTTCTCCTTATACCATACAAGAGTTTCCTTTTGTTCCATATCATTTTTCCACTTTCTTAACCCCAGGCATTTCACTTCTTTGTCAATCTCACTTTTCCACTTTCTTGCATCCCAGTCTAGCCCCTCTCTATTTCTGCTCATTATTTTCCACTCATGCATAATTCCTCTAACTACCATACCATTCATATATACCATTCTCTCACACTTCTTTCCCTATTTGCCGTTTCTAATGTTCCACATATAAACCTTTCTTGCCAGTCTTGTATCCTCCATTCGTTCCAGTCTTACTTTGTATCTAAGGGTTGCTTTCACCAGTCTTTCTCTGAATGTACTCCATCCCATATCACCTCTCAAAGCTGCTATCGCTGCATACCTTGGTGCATTCAGTGCCATTCTCGCTACTCGGTTCTGTCCCACCTCTAACTTGTCTATCTCACTCTCCTTCCATGCAATAACTTCCATGCCATACATAATGCTCGGGACAGCCACACTCTTCCATACTTCTCTCACCACATCATACTTGCTTGCTCTCAGCCTCGCTGCACTTGCCAGTCGTCCAACCCATTGGTTCGTCATGCTAATCTTTTCATTTCATGATGCGATGCGATGCGATGATGTCGAGGGATAGCCTTTACAACGGCCCCTCTTCTGTCGTTTATTTGTTGCTGAGTGCCTTTAATTTCTTCTCCCTTATTTTCCAGCACTTATAAAGATATTCTTATTTGCGGAGAAAATGCCATAGAAGGAAATAGTCTTAGAATGGTCTAAATAAGTGGGTAATGAAGGTAGAAAAACCGTACCCAATAACGGTAATTCATTCAATATTTACCATATTCTTTTATATTGTCCAAACATTTTCCACTGTCGAATAACAACCCTCCAATGATGTTTTCCTTGCATTCGATATAAGGTTGTTTTAATTTTCCAATTTTACTTCTTTCTTCAACATAGCCAGTACAGTCAAGCACAAAATGTTCTAAGTTTTCTGGATCTGTTCCACACATCTTACATCCTGTTTCATTGTCCTCTTTTCTAAATCTTTTTCTATCTCCCAAGTTTAAAGTATTTGTCCTACATTTAAATAACACCACTGATGCTGGTGTTATTGTCATATAGTTCCTCTGTCATTCCCATTTCCTTTTTCCATTTTCTGTAAATCTTTATGGTAGTCCTACTTTCCATTTCCTCTCTCCAGTTCTTAGTGTCCTATTCATAAATCTTGTTTAGGAGTTCTTGCTTCTTCATGGTTTTTAGTTTATCTAAATTGATATCTAATGCTTTCATTCCCTCCTCACATTCCTTGATGCATTTATTTGTTGTATTATCCTTATTTTCTTCTACTATTTCGTATGTTAATTTGTTTCCTCCATCTCTCATTATTCCTTGTAAATATTGTAATTTTGTTCTAGTAATTTTTGATTTCATGAGTGAGGCACCCACTTCTCCTCTCAGTCCACTAATTGCTGTGCTTTTTTCTGCCCCAAGAATTGTCTATGGTTTGTATTCTTAAGGTTCTTTGCATTTTTCAGAATCTGCCATTTCATCCATGTTTCTTTTAATTTTAACAGGAGTGGTCTCTTCTTTCCTGGTTCAATTATTAATCCTAATCTTGCTGCATCCAAAATTTCTACATCCTCTACTTTTACTTCCCTTTGTATTATATCCAGAGAGTTTTCTATGTCTTTAAGTATCTTTTCCTTTGGTTCTGATTCCTCGGGTTCTTCTAAATTATAAATGATAATATTATTCCTCTTTCTCTCTTTTTCCTCTCTCTCTTTCATATCTTCAACTATTTCACTTTTTAGTTCTACTTTCATTATCTCTATTTTCGTATCTCTCTTCTTCAGTTCTAACTCCATTTCATTCTTCATTTCCTCTAACATATCTTTCTTTAACTTATCTAAACTCTCCTCCCACTGCATCAATTTTTCCTCAAAGAAAGATCTCAACTCCTTTTTCATCTCATCAATCTTTTTTCCTAATTCCCCGTCTGGTGTTAACAGTCTCTTCTTTGCTACTGGTATACATCCAGAACATATCCATACTGATTCAGAATCTTTCAACTCTCTATATAGGGTAGGACTGACCTGCTCACATCCGATGTGGAACCAGACACTACACATATCACATTGAATTCCTCTCTCCTGTTGTTTTACTCTGTTTTTACATCTTCCACAGCTGTCTTCTCTTCGTGCTCCGCTTCTTGCACTTCGACTAGCGATCTTCTTCTCTTATTTTTCACTTTAGTTTATGTGGTAACTTTTATAAAGTTTACATTATTTGGGAAACTCAGCTCTCAGTTTTCGAACCTGCCGCCACCGGCTCCTGCAATACATACTCCTTCCATGCCTCCTCATATGCTATTCTATCTTCCTCACTATTGCCTACATTTTTCCTTAGTCTTCTACACTTCCTATTACTCTCCTTCCTCGCATTCTCAATATCTTCATTCCACCAGCTCTTCATCAATCTTCTTTTATTGCTATTCCTCACCCTTCCTATCCTTCTCTCACCCACCTCTGTCACTTTCCTAATCAGGGAATCATTCAGTTCATCCACTCAGTCACAACCAGTGTTGCCAATTTTGTAGTACCAATTTCCCACAGATTAAGGATTTTTTTCCCACAGATTGAAATGAAGATCCCACAAAACAAATAAAGACAAATTTTATTGTTTCTTTTTAATGTACATGAATATTGTATTGATACATTTCTCCTCACTAAAGAAAAACAATTACATAATATTTGACAACCATATAACTGAACTTTGCTGAAGGTAAACTTAAAAATGCCAGTTTTATTTTTCGTAAGGACTAACTAGGCCTATGAAAACTTAGCTAAACAATGTTAATAATGACAATTACATATACAGTATACATACCTACAGCCACAGACTTTTGGGCACCTAAAAGATCGATTTTCAGTATGTTTTTGGTCTGTGTTTTGAAAATACTCTAACACGGAGTAGGCATGTACAGATCGCTTCTGGGACCCCAAAATATTGAAATCTCGGGTGTTTTGAGCCTGAATTTGAGATATAAACGGGTACAGAAGATACATGCACATATTGACTTTGGGCATCTAAAATATCGATTTTGAGCATGTTTTGAGCCTATATTTTTAAAACATTCTAGCACTGAGTAAGCATGTACAGATCGCTTCTGGGACCCAAAAATATCGAATTTTCGGGCGTTTAGGGCCAGAATTTGAGATATAAACGGGTACAGAAGATGCATGCACATATCGACTTTTGGACACCTAAAAGATCGATTTTCAGTATGTTTTTGGCTTGTATTTTGAAAATACTCTAACACGGAGTAGGCATGTACAGATCGCTTCTGGGACCCCTAAATATCGAATTTTCGGGTGTTTTGGGCCTTAATTTGAGATATCGACTTTTTGGCACCTAAAATATCGATTTCTAGCATGTTTTTAGCCTATATTTTGAAAATATTCTAGCACTGAGTAGGCATGTACACATTGCTTCTGGGACCCAAAAACTTTGAATTTTCGGGTGTTTAGGGCCAGAATTTGAGATATAAACGGGTACAGAAGATGCATGCACATATCGACTTTTGGGCACCTAAAAGATCGATTTTCAGTATGTTTTTCGCCTGTATTTTGAAAATACTTTAACACGGAGTAAGCATGTACAGATCGCTTCTGGGACCCCAAAATATCGAATTTTCGGGTGTTTTGAGCCTGAATTTGAGATATAAACGGGTACTGAAGATGCATGCACATATCGATTTTTGGGCACCTAAAACATCGATTTTGAGCATGTTTTGGGCCTCTATTTTGAAAATACTCTAACACGGAGTAGGCATGTACAGATCGCTTCTGGGACCCCTAAATATCGATTTTTCGGGTGTTTTGGGCCTTAATTTGAGATATCGACTTTTTGGCACCTAAAATATCGATTTTTAGCATGTTTTTAGCCTATATTTTTAAAAAAATATTCTAGCACTGAGTAGGCATGTACACATTGCTTCTGGGACCCAAAAACTTTGAATTTTCGGGTGTTAAGGGCCAGAATTTGAGATATAAACGGGTACAGAAGATGCATGCACATATCGACTTTTGGGCACCTAAAAGATCGATTTTCAGTATGTTTTTCGCCTGTTTTTTTA
Organism: Petrolisthes cinctipes; assembly: GCA_033782935.1. Taxonomy (NCBI): domain Eukaryota; kingdom Metazoa; phylum Arthropoda; class Malacostraca; order Decapoda; family Porcellanidae; genus Petrolisthes; species Petrolisthes cinctipes. Next base: position 39,798 of record JAWQEG010000327.1, read on the forward strand.
AAATACTTTAACACGGAGTAGGCATGTACAGTTCGCTTCTGGGACCCTTATATATCGAATTTTCGGGTGTTTTGGGACTGAATTTGAGATATCGACTTTTTGGCACCAAAAATATCGATTTTTAGCATGTTTTTAGCCTATATTTTGAAAATATTCTAGCACTGAGTAGGCATATACAGATTGCTTCTTGGACCCCAAAATATTGAATTTTCGGGTGTTCTGAGCCTGAATTTGAGATATAAACGGGTACAGACGATACATGCACATATTGACTTTGGGCATCTAAAATATCGATTTTCAGCATGTTTTGGGCATGTATTTTGAAAATACTCTAACACGGAGTAGGCATGTACAGATCGCTTCTGGGACCCCTAAATATCGAATTTTCGGGTGTTAAGGGCCAGAATTTGAGATATAAACGGGTACAGAAGATGCATGCACATATCGACTTTTGGGCACCTAAAAGATCGATTTTCAGTATGTTTTTCGCCTGTTTTTTTAAAATACTTTAACACGGAGTAGACATGTACAGATCGCTTCTGGGACCCCTAAATATCGAATTTTCGGGTGTTTTGGGACTGAATTTGAGATATCGACTTTTTGGCACCTAAAAGATCGATTTTTAGCATGTTTTTAGCCTATATTTTGAAAATATTCTAGCACTGAGTACGCATGTACAGATTGCTTCTGGGACCCCAAAATATAGAATTTTCGGGTGTTTTGAGCCTGAATTTGAGATATAAACCGGTACAGAAGATACATGCACATATTGACTTTGGGCATCTAAAATATCGATTTTCAGCATGTTTTGGGCATGTATTTTGAAAATACTCTAACACGGAGTAGGCATGTACAGATCGCTTCTGGGACCCCAAAATATCGAATTTTCGGGTGCTTTGAGCCTGAATTTGAGATATAAACGGGTACTGAAGATGCATGCACATATCGACTTTTGGGCTCCTAAAACATCGATTTTGAGCATGTTTTGGGCCTGTATTTTGTAAATACTCTAACACGGAGTAGGCATGTACAGATTGCTTCTGGGACCCAAAAATATTGAATTTTCGGGTGTTTTGAGCCTGAATTTGAGATATAAATGGGTACAGAAGATACATGCACATTTTGACTTTGGGCATCTAAAATATCGATTTTCAGCATGTTTTGGGCATGTATTTTGTAAATACTCTAACACGGAGTAGGCATGTACAGATCGCTTCTGGGACCCCATAATATCGAATTTAAGGGTGTTTTGGGCCTGAATTTGAGATATCGCCTTTACGCACCTAAAATATCGATTTTTGGCATGTTTTGAGCCTATATTTTGAAAATATTCTAGCACTGAGTAGGCATGTACAGATCGCTTCTGGGACCCCAAAATATCGAATTTTCGGGTGTTTTGAGCCTGAATTTAAGATATAAACGAGTACAGAAGATGCAGGCACATATCGACTTTTGGGCACCTAAAATATCGATTTTGAGCATGTTTTGAGCCTATATTTTGAAAACATTCTAGCACTGAGTAGGCATGTACAGATCGCTTCTGGGACCCAAAAATATCGAATTTTCGGGTGTTTAGGGCCAGAATTTGAGATATAAACGGGTACAGAAGATACCTGCACATATCGACTTTTTGGAACCTAAAAGATCGATTTTCAGTATGTTTTTGGCCTGTATTTTGAAAATACTCTAACACGGAGTAGGCATGTACAGATCGCTTCTGGGACCCCTAAATATCGAATTTTCGGGTGTTTTGGGCCTTAATTTGAGATATCGACTTTTTGGCACCTAAAATATCGATTTTTAGCATGTTTTTAGCCTATATTTTGAAAATATTCTAGCACTGAGTAAGCATGTACAGATTGCTTCTGGGACCCCAACATATTGAATTTTCGGGTGTTTAGGGCCAGAATTTGAGATATAAACGGGTACAGAAGATGCATGTACATATCGACTTTTGGCCACCTAAAAGATCGATTTTCAGTATGTTTTTGGTCTGTGTTTTGAAAATACTCTAACACGGAGTAGGCATGTACAGATCGCTTCTGGGACCCCAAAATATTGAATTCTCGGGTGTTTTGAGCCTGAATTTGAGATATAAACGGGTACAGAAGATACATGCACATATTGACTTTGGGCATCTAAAATATCGATTTTGAGCATGTTTTGAGCCTATATTTTTAAAACATTCTAGCACTGAGTAAGCATGTACAGATAGCTTCTGGGACCCAAAAATATCGAATTTTCGGGCGTTTAGGGCCAGAATTTGAGATATAAACGGGTACAGAAGATGCATGCACATATCGACTTTTGGACACCTAAAAGATCGATTTTCAGTATGTTTTTGGCTTGTATTTTGAAAATACTCTAACACGGAGTAGGCATGTACAGATCGCTTCTGGGACCCCTAAATATCGAGTTTTCGGGTGTTTTGGGCCTTAATTTGAGATATCGACTTTTTGGCACCTAAAATATCGATTTCTAGCATGTTTTTAGCCTATATTTTGAAAATATTCTAGCACTGAGTAGGCATGTACACATTGCTTCTGGGACCCAAAAACTTTGAATTTTCGGGTGTTTAGGGCCAGAATTTGAGATATAAACGGGTACAGAAGATGCATGCACATATCGACTTTTGGGCACCTAAAAGATCGATTTTCAGTATGTTTTTCGCCTGTATTTTGAAAATACTTTAACACGGAGTAAGCATGTACAGATCGCTTCTGGGACCCCAAAATATCAAATTTTCGGGTGTTTTGAGCCTGAATTTGAGATATAAACGGGTACTGAAGATGCATGCACATATCGATTTTTGGACACCTAAAACATCGATTTTGAGCATGTTTTGGGCCTCTATTTTGAAAATACTCTAACACGGAGTAGGCATGTACAGATCGCTTCTGGGACCCCTAAATATCGAATTTTCGGGTGTTTTGGGCCTTAATTTGAGATATCGACTTTTTGGCACCTAAAATATCGATTTTTAGCATGTTTTTAGCCTATATTTTTTAAAAAATATTCTAGCACTGAGTAGGCATGTACACATTGCTTCTGGGACCCAAAAACTTTGAATTTTCGGGTGTTAAGGGCCAGAATTTGAGATATAAACGGGTACAGAAGATGCATGCACATATCGACTTTTGGGCACCTAAAAGACCGATTTTCAGTATGTTTTTCGTCTGTTTTTTTAAAATACTTTAACACGGAGTAGACATGTACAGATCGCTTCTGGGACCCCTAAATATCAAATTTTCGGGTGTTTTGGGAGTGAATTTGAGATATCGACTTTTTGGCACCTAAAATATCGATTTTTAGCATGTTTCAAGCTTATATTTTGAAAACATTCTAGCACTGAGTAGGCATGTACAGATCGCTTCGGGGACCCCAAAATATCGAATTTTCGGGTGTTTTGAGCCTGAATTTGAGATATAAACGAGTGTAGAAGATGCATACACATATTGACTTTGGGTACCAAAAATATCGATTTTCAGCATGTTTTGGGCCTGAATTTTGAAAATACTCTAACACGGAGTAGGCATGTACAGATCTCTTCTGGGACCCCTAAATATCGAATTTTCGGGTGTTTTGGGACTGAATTTGAGATATCGACTTTTTGGCACCTAAAAGATCCATTTTTAGCATGTTTTTAGCCTATATTTTGAAAATATTCTAGCACTGAGTACGCATGTACAGATTGCTTCTGGGACCCCAAAATATAGAATATTCGGGTGTTTTGAGCCTGAATTTGAGATATAAACCGGTACAGAAGATACATGCACATATTGACTTTGGGCATCTAAAATATCGATTTTCAGCATGTTTTGGGCATGTATTTTGAAAATACTCTAACACGGAGTAGGCATGTACAGATCGCTTCTGGGACCCCAATATATCGAATTTTCGGGTGCTTTGAGCCTGAATTTGAGATATAAACGGGTACTGAAGATGCATGCACATATCGACTTTTGGGCTCCTAAAACATCGATTTTGAGCATGTTTTGGGCCTGTATTTTGTAAATACTCTAACATGGAGTAGGCATGTACAGATTGCTTCTGGGACCCAAAAATATTGAATTTTCGGGTGTTTTGAGCCTGAATTTGAGATATAAATGGGTACAGAAGATACATGCACATATTGACTTTGGGCACCTAAAAGATCGATTTTCAGTATGTTTTTGGCCTGTATTTTGTAAATACTCTAACACGGAGTAGGCATGTACAGATCGCTTCTGTGACCCCAAAATATCGAATTTTCGGGTGTTTTGAGCCTGAATTTGAGATATAAACGAGTATAGAAGATGCATACACATATTGACTTTGGGCACCAAAAATATCGATTTTCAGCATATTTTGGGCCTGAATTTTGAAAATACTCTAACACGGAGTAGGCATGTACAGATCGCTTCTGGGACCCCAAAATATCGAATTTTCGGGTGTTTTGAGACTGAATTTAAGATATAAACGAGTACAGAAGATGCAGGCACATATCGACTTTTGGGCACCTAAAATATCGATTTTGAGCATGTTTTGAGCCTATATTTTGAAAACATTCTAGCACTGAGTAGGCATGTACAGATCGCTTCTGGGACCCAAAAATATCGAATTTTCGGGTGTTTAGGGCCAGAATTTGAGATATAAACGGGTACAGAAGATACTTGCACATATCGACTTTTTGGCACCTAAAACATCGATTTTCAGTATGTTTTTGGCCTGTATTTTAAAAATACTCTAACACGGAGTAGGCATGTATAGATCGCTTCCGGGACCCCTAAATATCGAATTTTCGGGTGTTTCGGGCCTAATTTGAGATATCGACTTTTTGGCACCTAAAATATCGATTTTTAGCATGTTTTTAGTCTATATTTTGAAAATATTCTAGCACTGAGTTGGCATGTACCGATTGCTTCTGGGACCCCAAAATATTAAATTTTCGGGTGTTTTGAGCCTTTATTTGAGATATAAACGGGTACAGAAGATACATGCACATATTGACTTTGGGCATCTAAAATATCGATTTTCAGCATGTTTTGGGCATGTATTTTGAAAATACTCTAACACGGAGTAGGCATGTACAGATCGCTTCTGGGACCCCTAAATATCGAATTTTCGGGTGTTTTGGGCCTTAATTTGAGATATCGACTTTTTGGCACCTAAAATATCGATTTTTAGCATGTTTTTAGCCTATATTTTGAAAATATTCTAGCACTGAGTAAGCATGTACAGATTGCTTCTGGGACCCCAACATATTGAATTTTCGGGTGTTTATGGCCAGAATTTGAGATATAAACGGGTACAGAAGATGCATGCACATATCGACTTTTGGGCACCTAAAAGATCGATTTTCAGTATGTTTTTGGTCTGTGTTTTGAAAATACTCTAACACGGAGTAGGCATGTACAGATCGCTTCTGGGACCCCAAAATATTGAATTCTCGGGTGTTTTGAGCCTGAATTTGAGATATAAACGGGTACAGAAGATACATGCACATATTGACTTTGGGCATCTAAAATATCGATTTTGAGCATGTTTTGAGCCTATATTTTTAAAACATTCTAGCACTGAGTAAGCATGTACAGATCGCTTCTGGGACCCAAAAATATCGAATTTTCGGGCGTTTAGGACCAGAATTTGAGATATAAACGGGTACAGAAGATGCATGCACATATCGACTTTTGGACACCTAAAAGATCGATTTTCAGTATGTTTTTGGCTTGTATTTTGAAAATACTCTAACACGGAGTAGTCATGTACAGATCGCTTCTGGGACCCCTAAATATCGAATTTTCGGGTGTTTTGGGCCTTAATTTGAGATATCGACTTTTTGGCACCTAAAATATCGATTTCTAGCATGTTTTTAGCCTATATTTTGAAAATATTCTAGCACTGAGTAGGCATGTACACATTGCTTCTGGGACCCAAAAACTTTGAATTTTCGGGTGTTTAGGGCCAGAATTTGAGATATAAACGGGTACAGAAGATGCATGCACATATCGACTTTTGGGCACCTAAAAGATCGATTTTCAGTATGTTTTTCGCCTGTATTTTAAAAATACTTTAACACGGAGTAGGCATGTACAGATCGCTTCTGGGACCCCTAAATATCGAATTTTCGGGTGTTTTGGGCCTTAATTTGAGATATCGACTTTTTGGCACCTAAAATATCGATTTTGAGCATGTTTTGAGCCTATATTTTGAAAACATTCTAGCACTGAGTAGGCATGTACAGATCGCTTCTGGGACCCAAAAATATCGAATTTTCGGGTGTTTAGGGCCAGAATTTGAGATATAAACGGGTACAGAAGATGCATGCACATATCGACTTTTGGGCACCTAAAAGATCGATTTTCAGTATGTTTTTGGCCTGTATTTTGAAAATACTCTAACACGGAGTAGGCATGTACAGATCCTTCTGGGACCCCTAAATATCGATTTTTCGGGTGTTTTGGGCCTTAATTTGAGATATCGACTTTTTGGCACCTAAAATATCGATTTTTAGCATGTTTTTAGCCTATATTTTTAAAATATTCTAGCACTGAGTAGGCATGTACAGATTGCTTCTGGGACCCCAAAATATTGAATTTTCGGGTGTTTTGAGCCTGAATTTGAGATATAAACGGGTACAAAAGATACATGCACATATTGACTTTGCCATCTAAAATATCGATTTTCAGCATGTTTTGGGCCTGTATTTTGAAAATACTCTAACACGGAGTAGGCATGTACAGATCGCTTCTGGGACCCCAAAATATCGAATTTTCGGGTGTTTTGAGCCTGAATTTGAGATATCGACTTTTTGGCACCTAAAATATCGATTTTGAGCATGTTTGGAGCCTATATTTTGAAAACATTCTAGCACTGAGTAGGCATGTACAGATCGCTTCTGGGACCCAAAAATATCGAATTTTCGGGTGTTTAGGGCCATAATTTGAGATATAAACGGGTACAGAAGATGCATGCACATATCGACTTTTGGGCACCTAAAAGATCGATTTTCAGTATGTTTTTGGCCTGTATTTTGAAAATACTCTAACACGGAGTAGGCATGTACAGATCCTTCTGGGACCCCTAAATATCGATTTTTCGGGTGTTTTGGGCCTTAATTTGAGATATCGACTTTTTGGCACCTAAAATATCGATTTTTAGCATGTTTTTAGCCTATATTTTTAAAATATTCTAGCACTGAGTAGGCATGTACAGATTGCTTCTGGGACCCCAAAATATTGAATTTTCGTTTTTTTTGAGCCTGAATTTGAGATATAAACGGGTACAGAAGATACATGCACATATTGACTTTGCCATCTAAAATATCGATTTTCAGCATGTTTTGGGCATGTATTTTGAAAATACTCTAACACGGAGTAGGCATGTACAGATCGCTTCTGGGACCCCAAAATATCGAATTTTCGGGTGTTTTGAGCCTGAATTTGAGATATAAACGGGTACTGAAGATGAATGCACATATCGACTTTTGGGCACCTAAAACATCGATTTTGAGCATGTTTTGGGCCTGTATTTTGTAAATACTCTAACACGGAGTAGGCATGTACAGATCGCTTCTGGGACCCCATAATATCGAATTTTCGGGTGTTTTGGGCCTGAATTTGAGATATCGCCTTTACGCACCTAAAATATCGATTTTTAGCATGTTTTTAGCCTATATTTTTAAAATATTCTAGCACTGAGTAGGCATGTACAGATCGCTTCTGGGACCCCAAAATATCGAATTTTCGGGTGTTTTGAGCTTGAATTTGAGATATAAACGAGTACAGAAGATGCATGCACATATCGACTTTTGGGCACCTAAAATATCGATTTTGAGCATGTTTTGAGCCTATATTTTGAAAAAATTCTAGCACTGAGTAGGCATGTACAGATTGCTTCTGGGACCTTAAAATATCGAATTTTCGGGTGTTTTGAGACTGAATTTGAGATATAAACGAGTATAGAAGATGCATACACATATTGACTTTGGTCACCAAAAATATCGATTTTCAGCATGTTTTGGGCCTGAATTTTGAAAATACTCTAACACGGAGTAGGCATGTACAGATCGCTTCTGGGACCCCAAAATATCGAATTTTCGGGTGTTTTGAGCCTGAATTTGAGATATAAACGAGTATAGAAGATGCATACACATATTGACTTTGGGCACCAAAAATATCGATTTTCAGCATATTTTGGGCCTGAATTTTGAAAATACTCTAACACGGAGTAGGCATGTACAGATCGCTTCTGGGACCCCAAAATATCGAATTTTCGGGTGTTTAGGGCCAGAATTTGAGATATAAACGAGTACAGAAGATGCATGCACATATCGACTTTTGGGCACCTAAAAGATCGATTTTCAGTATGTTTTTGGCCTCTATTTTGAAAATACTCTAACACGGAGTAGGCATGTACAGATCTCTTCTGGGACCCCTAAATATCGAAGTTTCAGGTGTTTTGGGACTGAATTTGAGATATCGACTTATTGGCACCTAAAATATCGATTTTTAGCATGTTCTTAGCCTATATTTTGAAAATATTCTAGTACTGAGTAAGCATGTACAGATCGCTTCTGGGACCCCAAAATATTGAATTTTCGGGTGTTTTCAGCCAGAATTTGAGATATAAACGGGTACAGAAGATACATGCACATATAGATTTTGGGCATCTAAAATATCGATTTTCAGCATGTTTTGGGCATGTATTTTGAAAATACTCTAACACGGAGTAGGCATGTACAGATCGCTTTTGGGACCCCAAAATATCGAATTTTCGTGTGTTTTGAGCCTGAATTTGAGATATAAACGGGTACTGAAGATGCATGCACATATCGATTTTTTGGCACCTAAAACATCGATTTTGAGCAGGTTTTGGGCCTGTATTTTGAAAATACTCTAACACGGAGTAGGCATGTATAGATCGCTTCTGGGACCCCTAAATATCGAATTTTCGGGTGTTTTGGGCCTTAATTTGAGATATCGACTTTTTGGCACCTAAAAGATCGATTTTTAGCATGTTTTGAGCCTATATTTTGAAAACATTCTAGCTCTGAGTAGGCATGTACAGATCGCTTCTGGGACCCAAAAATATCGAATTTTCGGGTGTTTAGGGCCAGAATTTGAGATATAAACGAGTACAGAAGATGCATGCACATATCGACTTTTGGGCACCTAAAAGATCGATTTTCAGTATGTTTTTGGCCTGTATTTTGAAAATACTCTAACACGGAGTAGGCATGTACAGATGCTTCTGGGACCCCTAAATATCGATTTTTCGGGTGTTTTGGGCCTTAATTTGAGATATCGACTTTTTGGCACCAAAAATATCGATTTTTAGCATGTTTTTAGCCTATATTTTTAAAATATTCTAGCACTGAGTAGGCATGTACAGATTGCTTCTGGGACCCCAAAATATTGAATTTTCGTTTTTTTTTAGCCTGAATTTGAGATATAAACGGGTACAGAAGATACATGCACATATTGACTTTGCCATCTAAAATATCGATTTTCAGCATGTTTTGGGCATGTATTTTGAAAATACTCTAACACGGAGTAGGCATGTACAGATCGCTTCTGGGACCCCAAAATATCGAATTTTCGGGTGTTTTGAGCCTGAATTTGAGATATAAACGGGTACTGAAGATGAATGCACATATCGACTTTTGGGCACCTAAAACATCGATTTTGAGCATGTTTTGGGCCTGTATTTTGTAAATACTCTAACACGGAGTAGGCATGTACAGATCGCTTCTGGGACCCCATAATATCGAATTTTCGGGTGTTTTGGGCCTGAATTTGAGATATCGCCTTTACGCACCTAAAATATCGATTTTTAGCATGTTTTTAGCCTATATTTTTAAAATATTCTAGCACTGAGTAGGCATGTACAGATCGCTTCTGGGACCCCAAAATATCGAATTTTCGGGTGTTTTGAGCTTGAATTTGAGATATAAACGAGTACAGAAGATGCATGCACATATCGACTTTTGGGCACCTAAAATATCGATTTTGAGCATGTTTTGAGCCTATATTTTGAAAACATTCTAGCACTGAGTAGGCATGTACAGATTGCTTCTGGGACCTTAAAATATCGAATTTTCGGGTGTTTTGAGACTGAATTTGAGATATAAACGAGTATAGAAGATGCATACACATATTGACTTTGGGCACCAAAAATATCGATTTTCAGCATGTTTTGGGCCTGAATTTTGAAAATACTCTAACACGGAGTAGGCATGTACAGATCGCTTCTGGGACCCCAAAATATCGAATTTTCGGGTGTTTTGAGCCTGAATTTGAGATATAATCGAGTATAGAAGATGCATACACATATTGACTTTGGGCACCAAAAATATCGATTTTCAGCATATTTTGGGCCTGAATTTTGAAAATACTCTAACACGGAGTAGGCATGTACAGATCGCTTCTGGGACCCCAAAATATCGAATTTTCGGGTGTTTAGGGCCAGAATTTGAGATATAAACGAGTACAGAAGATGCATGCACATATCGACTTTTGGGCACCTAAAAGATCGATTTTCAGTATGTTTTTGGCCTCTATTTTGAAAATACTCTAACACGGAGTAGGCATGTACAGATCGCTTCTGGGACCCCTAAATATCGAAGTTTCAGGTGTTTTGGGACTGAATTTGAGATATCGACTTATTGGCACCTAAAATATCGATTTTTAGCATGTTCTTAGCCTATATTTTGAAAATATTCTAGTACTGAGTAAGCATGTACAGATCTCTTCTGGGACCCCAAAATATTGAATTTTCGGGTGTTTTCAGCCAGAATTTGAGATATAAACGGGTACAGAAGATACATGCACATATAGACTTTGGGCATCTAAAATATCGATTTTCAGCATGTTTTGGGCATGTATTTTGAAAATACTCTAACACGGAGTAGGCATGTACAGATCGCTTTTGGGACCCCAAAATATCGAATTTTCGTGTGTTTTGAGCCTGAATTTGAGATATAAACGGGTACTGAAGATGCATGCACATATCGATTTTTTGGCACCTAAAACATCGATTTTGAGCAGGTTTTGGGCCTGTATTTTGAAAATACTCTAACACGGAGTAGGCATGTATAGATCGCTTCTGGGACCCCTAAATATCGAATTTTCGGGTGTTTTGGGCCTTAATTTGAGATATCGACTTTTTGGCACCTAAAAGATCGATTTTTAGCATGTTTTGAGCCTATATTTTGAAAACATTCTAGCTCTGCGTAGGCATGTACAGATCGCTTCTGGGACCCAAAAATATCGAATTTTCGGGTGTTTAGGGCCAGAATTTGAGATATAAACGAGTACAGAAGATGCATGCACATATCGACTTTTGGGCACCTATAAGATCGATTTTCAGTATGTTTTTGGCCTGTATTTTGAAAATACTCTAACACGGAGTAGGCATGTACAGATCGCTTCTGGGACCCCTAAATATCGAATTTTCGGGTGTTTTGGGACTTAATTTGAGATATCGCCTTTACGCACCTGAAATATCGATTTTCAGCATGTTTTGGGCATGTATTTTGAAAATACTCTAACACGGAGTAGGCATGTACAGATAGCTTCTGAGACCCCAAAATATCGAATTTTCGGGTGTTTTGAGCCTGAATTTGAGATATAAACGGGTACTGAAGATGCATGCACATATCGATTTTTTGGCACCTAAAACATCGATTTTGAGCAGGTTTTGGACCTGTATTTTGAAAATACTCTAACACGGAGTAGGCATGTATAGATCGCTTCTGGGAACCCTAAATATCGAATTTTCGGGTGTTTTGGGCCTTAATTTGAGATATCGACTTTTTGGCACCTAAAAGATCGATTTTTAGCATGTTTTTAGCCTATATTTTGAAAACATTCTAGCTCTGAGTAGGCATGTACAGATCGCTTCTGGAACCCAGAAATATCGAATTTTCGGGTGTTTAGGGCCAGAATTTAAGATATAAACGAGTACAGAAGATGTATGCACATATCGACTTTTGGGCACCTAAAAGATCGATTTTCAGTAAGTTTTTGGCCTCTATTTTAAAAATACTCTAACACGGAGTAGGCATGTACAGATCGCTTATGGGACCCCAAAATATCGAAGTTTCGGGTGTTTTGGGACTGAATTTGAGATATCGACTTTTTGGCACCTAAAATATCGATTTTTAGCATGTTTTTAGCCTATATTTTGAAAATATTCTAGCACTGAGTAGGCATGTACAGATTGCTTCTGGGACCCAAAAATATTGAATTTTCGGGTGTTTAGGGCCAGAATTTGAGATATAAACGGGTACAGAAGATGCATGCACATTTCGACTTTTGGGCACCTAAAAGATCGTTTTTCAGTATGTTTTTGGCCTGTATTTTGAAAATACTCTAACACGGAGTAGGCATGTACAGATCGCTTCTGGGACCCCTAAATATCGAATTTTCGGGTGTTTTGGGACTGAATTTGAGATATCGACTTTTTGTCACCTAAAAGATCGATTTTTAGCATGTTTTTAGCCTATATTTTGAAAATATTCTAGAACTGAGTAGGCATGTAAAGATCGCCTCTGGGACCCCAAAATATCGAATTTTCGGGTGTTTTAAGCTTGAATTTGCGATATAAACGAGTACAGAAGATGCATTCACATATCGACTTTTGGGCACCTAAAATATCGATTTTGAGCATCTTTTGAGCCTATATTTTGAAAACATTCTAGCTCTGAGTAGGCATGTACAGATTGCTTCTGGGACCCAAAAATATCGAATTTTTGGGTGTTTAGGGCCAGAATTTGAGATATAAACGGGTACAGAAGATGCATGCACATATCGACTTTTGTGCACCTAAAAGATCGATTTTAAGTATGTTTTTGGCCTCTATTTTAAAAATACTCTAACAAGGAGTAGGCATGTACAGATCGCTTCTGGGACCTCTAAATATCAAAGTTTCGGGTGTTTTGGGACTGAATTTGAGATATCGACTTTTTGGCACCTAAAATATCGATTTTTAGCATGTTTTTAGCCTATATTTTGAAAATATTCTAGCACTGAGTAGACATGTACAGATCGCTTCTGGGACCCCAAAATATCGAATTTTCGGGTGTTTTAAGCTTGAATTTGAGACATAAACGAGTACAGAAGATGCATGCACATATCGACTTTTGGGCACCTAAAAGATCGATTTTCAGTATGTTCTTGGCCTGTACTTTGAAAATACTCTCACACGGAGTAGGCATGTACAGATCGCTTCCGGGACCCCTAAATATCGAATTTTCGGTTGTTTTGGGACATAATTTGAGATATCGCCTTTACGCACCTAAAATATCGATTTTCAGTATGTTTTTGGCCTGTATTTTGAAAATACTCTAACACGGAGTAGGCATGTACAGATCGCTTCTGGGACCCCAAAATATCGAATTTTCGGATGTTTAGGGCCAGAATTTGAGATATAAACGGGTACAGAAGATGCATGTACATATCGACTTTTGGGCACCTAAAAGATCGATTTTCAGTATGTTTTTGGCCTGTATTTTGAGAATACTCTAACACGGAGTAGGCATGTACAGATCGCTTATGGGACCCCTAAATATCAAATTTTCGGGTGTTTTGGGACTTAATTTGAGATATCGCCTTTACGCACCTAAAATATCGATTTTCAGTATGTTTTTGGCCTGTATTTTGAAAATACTCTAACACGGAGTAGGCATGTACAGATCGCTTCTGGGACCCCAAAATATCGAATTTTCGGGTGTTTAGGGCCAGAATTTAAGATATAAACGGGTACAGAAGATGCATGCACATATCGAATTTTGGGCACCTAAAATATCGATTTTCAGTATGTTTTTGGCCTGTATTTTGAAAATACTCTAACACGGAGTAGGCATGTACAGATCGCTTCTGGGACCCCTAAATATCGAATTTTCGGGTGTTTTGGGCCTTAATTTGAGATATCGACTTTTTGGCACCTAAAATATCGATTTTTAGCATGTTTTTAGCCTATATTTTGAAAATATTCTAGCACTGAGTAGGCATGTACAGATTGCTTCTGGGACCCCAAAATATCGAATTTTCGGGTGTTTTGAGCCTGAATTTGAGATATAAACGGGTACTGAAGATGCATGCACATATCGACTTTTTGGAACCTAAAACATCGATTTTGAGCATGTTTTGGGCCTATATTTTGAAAATACTCTAACACGGAGTAGGCATGTATAGATCGCTTCTGGGACCCCTAAATATCGAATTTTCGGGTGTTTTGGGCCTTAATTTGAGATATCGACTTTTTGGCACCTAAAATATCGATTTTTAGCATGTTTTTAGCTTATATTTTGAAAATATTCTAGCACTGAGTAGGCATGTACAGATTGCTTCTGGGACCCCAAAATATTGAATTTTCGGGTTTTTAGGGCCAGAATTTGAGATATAAACTGGTACAGAAGATGCATGCACATATCGACTTTTGGGCACCTAAAAGATCGATTTTCAGTATGTTTTTGGCCTGTATTTTGAAAATACTCTAACACTGAGTAGGCACGTACAGATCACTTCTGGGACCCCAAAATATCGATTTTTCGGGTGTTTTGGGACTGAATTTGAGATATCGACTTTTGGGCACCTATAAGATCGATTTTCAGTATGTTTTTGGCCTGTATTTTGAAAATACTCTAACACGGAGTAGGCATGTGCAGATCGCTTCTGGGACCCCTAAATATCGAATTTTCGGGTGTTTTGGGACTTAATTTGAGATATCGCCTTTACGCACCTGAAATATCGATTTTCAGTATGTTTTTGGCCTGTATTTTGAAAATACTCTAACACGGAGTAGGCATGTACAGATCGCTTCTGGGACCCCAAAATATCGAATTTTCGGGTGTTTTGAGCCTGAATTTGAGATTTAAACGGTTACTGAAGATGCATGCACATATCGACTTTTTGGAACCTAAAACATCGATTTTGAGCATGTATTATGCCTGTATTTTGAAAATACTCTAACACGGAGTAGGCATGTATAGATCGCTTCTGGGACCCCTAAATATCGAATTTTCGGGTGTTTTGGGCCTTAATTTGAGATATCGACTTTTTGGCACCTAAAATATCGATTTTTAGCATGTTTTTAGCCTATATTTTGAAAATATTCTAGCACTGAGTAGGCATGTACAGATTGCTTCTGGGACCCCCAAATATTGAATTTTCGGGTGTTTAGGGCCAGAATTTGAGATAAAAACGGGTACAGAAGATGCATGCACATATCGACTTTTGGGCACCTAAAAGATCGATTTTCAGTATGTTTTTGGGCTGTATTTTGAAAATACTCTAACACGGAGTAGGCATGTACAGATCGCTTCTGGGACCCCTAAATATCGAATTTTCGGGTGTTTTGGGACTGAATTTGAGATATCGACTTTTTGTCACCTAAAAGATCGATTTTTGGCATGTTTTTAGCCTATATTTTGAAAATATTCTAGAACTGAGTAGGCATGTAAAGATCGCCTCTGGGACCCCAAAATATCGAATTTTCGGGTGTTTTAAGCTTGAATTTGCGATATAAACGAGTACAGAAGATGCATTCACATATCGACTTTTGGGCACCTAAAATATCGATTTTGAGCATGTTTTGAGCCTATATTTTGAAAACATTCTAGCTCTGAGTAGGCATGTACAGATTGCTTCTGGGACCCAAAAATATCGAATTTTTGGGTGTTTAGGGCCAGAATTTGAGATATAAACGGGTACAGAAGATGCATGCACATATCGACTTTTGTGCACCTAAAAGATCGATTTTCAGTATGTTTTTGGCCTCTATTTTAAAAATACTCTAACACGGAGTAGGCATGTACAGATCGCTTCTGGGACCCCTAAATATCAAAGTTTCGGGTGTTTTGGGACTGAATTTGAGATATCGACTTTTTGGCACCGAAAATATCGATTTTTAGCATGTTTTTAGCCTATATTTTGAAAATATTCTAGCACTGAGTAGACATGTACAGATCGCTTCTGGGACCCCAAAATATCGAATTTTCGGGTGTTTTAGGCTTGAATCTGAGACATAAACGAGTACAGAAGATGCATGCACATATCGACTTTTGCGCACCTAAAAGATCGATTTTCAGTATGTTCTTGGACTGTATTTTGAAAATACTCTAACACGGAGTAGACATGTACCGATCGCTTCCGGGACCCCTAAATATCGAATTTTCGGGTGTTTTGGGACATAATTTGAGATATCGCCTTTACGCACCTAAAATATCGATTTTCAGTATGTTTTTGGCCTGTATTTTGAAAATACTCTAACACGGAGTAGGCATGTACAGATCGCTTCTGGGACCCCAAAATATCGAATTTTCGGATGTTTAGGGCCAGAATTTGAGATATAAACGGGTACAGAAGATGCATGCACATATCGACTTTTGGGCACCTAAAAGATCGATTTTCAGTATGTTTTTGGCCTGTATTTTGAAAATACTCTAACACGGAGTAGGCATGTACAGATCGCTTCTGGGACCCCTAAAAATCGAATTTTCGGGTGTTTTGGGAATTAATTTGAGATATCGCCTTTACGCACCTAAAATATCGATTTTCAGTATGTTTTTGGCCTGTATTTTGAAAATACTCTAACACGGAGTAGGCATGTACAGATCGCTTCTGGGACCCCAAAATATCGAATTTTCGGGTGTTTAGGGCCAGAATTTAAGATATAAACGGGTACAGAAGATGCATGCACATATCGACTTTTGGGCACCTAAAATATCGATTTTCAGTATGTTTTTGGCCTGTATTTTGAAAATACTCTAACACGGAGTAGGCATGTACAGATCGCTTCTGGGACCCCTAAATATCGAATTTTCGGGTGTTTTGGGACTTAATTTGAGATATCGCCTTTACGCACCTAAAATATCGATTTTCAGTATGTTTTTGGCCTGTATTTTGAAAATACTCTAACACGGAGTAGGCATGTACAGATAGCTTCTGGGGCCCAAAAATATCGAATTTTCGGGTGTTTTGAACCTGAATTTGAGATATAAACGGGTACAGAAGATACATGCACATATTGAGTTTGGGCATCTAAAATATCGATTTTCAGCATGATTTGGGCATGTATTTTGAAAATACTCTAACACGGAGTAGGCATGTACAGATCGCTTCTGTGACCAAAAAATATCGAATTTTCGGGTGTTTAGGGCCAGAATTTAAGATATAAACGGGTACAGAAGATGCATGCACATATCGACTTTTGGGCACCTAAAATATCGATTTTCAGTATGTTTTTGGCCTGTATTTTGAAAATACTCTAACACGGAGTAGGCATGTACAGATCGCTTCTGGGACCCCTAAATATCGAATTTTCGGATGTTTTGGGCCTTATTTTGAGATATCGACTTTTTGGCACCTAAAATATCGATTTTTAGCATGTTTTTAGCCTATATTTTGAAAATATTCTAGCACTGAGTAGGCATTTACAGATTGCTTCTGGGACCCCAAAATATTGAATTTTCGGGTGTTTTGAGCCTGAATTTGAGATATAAACGGGTACAGAAGATACATGCACATATTGACTTTGGGCATCTAAAATATCGATTTTCAGCATGTTTTGGGCATGTATTTTGAAAATACTCTAACATGGAGTAGGCATGTACAGATCGCTTCTGGGACCTCAAAATATCGAATTTTCGGGTGTTTTGAGCCTGAATTTGATATATAAACGGGTACTACAGATGCATGCACATATCGACTTTTTGGAACCTAAAATATCGATTTTCAGCATTTTTTGGGCCTGTATTTTGAAAATACTCTAACACGGAGTAGGCATGTATAGATCGCTTCTGGGACCTATAAATATCGAATTTTCGGGTGCTTTGGGCCTTAATATGAGATATCGACTTTTTGGCACCTAAAATATCGATTTTTAGCATGTTTTTAGCTTATATTTTGAAAATATTCTATCACTGAGTAGGCATGTACAGATTGCTTCTGGGACCCCAAAATATTGAATTTTCGGGAGTTTAGGGCCAGAATTTGAGATATAAACGGGTACAGAAGATGCATGCACATATCGACTTTTGGGCACCTAAAAGATCGATTTTCAGTATGTTTTTGGCCTGTATTTTGAAAATACTCTAACACTGAGTAGGCATGTACAGATCACTTCTGGGACCCCTAAATATCGAATTTTCGGGTGTTTTGGGACTGAATTTGAGATATCGACTTTTTGGCACCTAAAAGATCGACTTTTAGCATGTTTTTAGCCTATATTTTGAAAATATTCTAGCACTGAGTAAGCATGTACAGATTGCTTCTGGGACCCCAAAATATTGAATTTTCGGGTGTTTTGAGCCTGAATTTGAGATATAAACGGGTACAGAAGATACATGCACATATTAACTTTGGGCATCTAAAATATCGATTTTCAGCATGTTTTGGGCCTGTATTTTGAAAATACTCTAACACGGAGTAGGCATGTACAGGTCGCTTCTGGGACCCCAAAATATCGTATTTTCGGGTGTTTTGAGCCTGAATTTGAGATATCGACTTTTTGGCACCTAAAAGATCGATTTTTAGCATGTTTTTAGCCTATATTTTGAAAATATTCTAGCACTGAGTAAGCATGTACAGATCGCTTCTGGGACCCCAAAATATCGAATTTTGGGGTGTTTTGAGCTTGAATTTGAGATATAAACGAGTACAGAAGATGCATGCACATATCGACTTTTGGGCACCTAAAAGATCGATTTTCAGTATGTTTTTGGCCTGTATTTTGAAAATACTCTAACACGGAGTAGGCATGTACAGATCGCTTCTGGGACCCCTAAATATCGAATTTTCGGGTGTTTTGGGACTTAATTTGAGATATCGCCTTTACGCACCTAAAATATCGATTTTCAGTATGTTTTTGGCCTGTATTTTGAAAATACTCTAACACGGAGTAGGCATGTACAGATAGCTTCTGGGACCCAAAAATATCGAATTTTCGGGTGTTTTGAACATGAATTTGAGATATAAACGGGTACAGAAGATACATGCACATATTGACTTTGGGCATCTAAAATATCGATTTTCAGCATGATTTGAGCATGTATTTTGAAAATACTCTAACACGGAGTAGGTATGTACAGATCGCTTCTGTGACCCCAAAATATCGAATTTTCGGGTGTTTAGGGCCAGAATTTAAGATATAAACGGGTACAGAAGATGCATGCACATATCGACTTTTGGGCACCTAAAATATCGATTTTCAGTATGTTTTTGGCCTGTATTTTGAAAATACTCTAACACGGAGTAGGCATGTACAGATCGCTTCTGGGACCCCTAAATATCGAATTTTCGGGTGTTTTGGGCCTTAATTTGAGATATCGACTTTTTGGCACCTAAAATTTCGATTTTTAGCATGTTTTTAGCCTATATTTTGAAAATATTCTAGCACTGAGTAGGCATGTACAGATTGCTTCTGGGACCCCAAGATATTGAATTTTCGGGTGTTTTGAGCCTGAATTTGAGATATAAACGGGTACAGAAGATACATGCACATATTGACTTTGGGCATCTAAAATATCGATTTTCAGCATGTTTTGGGCATGTATTTTGAAAATACTCTAACATGGAGTAGGCATGTACAGATCGCTTCTGGGACCTCAAAATATCGAATTTTCGGGTGTTTTGAGCCTGAATTTGAGATATAAACGGGTACTACAGATGCATGCACATATCGACTTTTTGGAACCTAAAGCATCGATTTTGAGCATGTTTTGGGCCTGTATTTTGAAAATACTCTAACACGGAGTAGGCATGTATAGATCGCTTCTGGGACCCCTAAATATCGAATTTTCGGGTGTTTTGGGCCTTAATTTGAGATATCGACTTTTTGGCACCTAAAATATCGATTTTTAGCATGTTTTTAGCCTATATTTTGAAAATATTCTAGCACTGAGTAGGCATGTACAGATTGCTTCTGGGACCCCAACATATTGAATTTTCGGGTGTTTAGGGCCAGAATTTGAGATATAAACGGGTACAGAAGATGCATTCACATATCGACTTTTGGGCACCTAAAAGATCGATTTTCAGTATGTTTTTGGCCTGTATTTTGAAAATACTCTAACACGGAGTAGGCATGTACAGATCGCTTCTGGGACCTATAAATATCGAATTTTCGGGTGCTTTGGGCCTTAATTTGAGATATCGACTTTTTGGCACCTAAAATATCGATTTTTAGCATGTTTTTAGCTTATATTTTGAAAATATTCTAGCACTGAGTAGGCATGTACAGATTGCTTCTGGGACCCCAAAATATTGAATTTTCGGGTGTTTAGGGCCAGAATTTGAGATATAAACGGGTACAGAAGATGCATGCACATATCGACTTTTGGGCACCTAAAAGATCGATTTTCAGTATGTTTTTGGCCTGTATTTTGAAAATACTCTAACACTGAGTAGGCATGTACAGATCACTTCTGGGACCCCTAAATATCGAATTTTCGGGTGTTTTGGGACTGAATTTGAGATATCGACTTTTTGGCACCTAAAAGATCGACTTTTAGCATGTTTTTAGCCTATATTTTGAAAATATTCTAGCACTGAGTAAGCATGTACAGATCGCTTCTGGGACCCCAAAATATCGAATTTTTGGGTGTTTTGAGCTTGAATTTGAGATATAAACGAGTACAGAAGATGCATGCACATATCGACTTTTGGGCACCTAAAAGATCGATTTTCAGTATGTTTTTGGCCTGTATTTTGAAAATACTCTAACACGGAGTAGGCATGTACAGATCGCTTCTGGGACCCCTAAATATCGAATTTTCGGGTGTTTTGGGACTTAATTTGAGATATCGCCTTTACGCACCTAAAATATCGATTTTCAGTATGTTTTTGGCCTTTTTTTTGAAAATACTCTAACACGGAGTAGGCATGTACAGATAGCTTCTGGGACCCAAAAATATCGAATTTTCGGGTGTTTTGAACCTGAATTTGAGATATAAACGGGTACAGAAGATACATGCACATATTGACTTTGGGCATCTAAAATATCAATTTTCAGCATGATTTGGGCATGTATTTTGAAAATACTCTAACACGGAGTAGGCATGTACAGATCGCTTCTGGGACCCCAAAATATCGAATTTTCAAGTGTTTAGGGCCAGAATTTAAGATATAAACGGGTACAGAAGATGCACATATCGACTTTTGGGCACCTAAAATATCGATTTTCAGTATGTTTTTGGTCTGTATTTTGAAAATACTCTAACACGGAGTAGGCATGTACAGATCGCTTCTGGGACCCCTAAATATCGAATTTTCGGGTGCTTTGGGCCTTAATTTGAGATATCGACTTTTTGGCACCTAAAATATCGATTTTTAGCATGTTTTTAGCTTATATTTTGAAAATATTCTAGCACTGAGTAGGCATGTACAGATTGCTTCTGGGACCCCAAAATATTGAATTTTCGGGTGTTTAGGTCCAGAATTTGAGATATAAACGGGTACAGAAGATGCATGCACATATCGACTTTTGGGCACCTAAAAGATCGATTTTCAGTATGTTTTTAGTCTGTATTTTGAAAATACTCTAACACTGAGTAGGCATGTACAGATCGCTTCTGGGACCCCTAAATATCGAATTTTCGGGTGTTTTGGGACTTAATTTGAGATATCGCCTTTACGCACCTAAAATATCGATTTTCAGTATGTTTTTGGCCTGTATTTTGAAAATACTCTAACACGGAGTAGGCATGTACAGATAGCTTCTGGGACCCAAAAATATCGAATTTTCGGGTGTTTTGAACCTGAATTTGAGATATAAACGGGTACAGAAGATACATGCACATATTGACTTTGGGCATCTAAAATATCAATTTTCAGCATGATTTGGGCATGTATTTTGAAAATACTCTAACACGGAGTAGGCATGTACAGATCGCTTCTGGGACCCCAAAATATCGAATTTTCAAGTGTTTAGGGCCAGAATTTAAGATATAAACGGGTACAGAAGATGCACATATCGACTTTTGGGCACCTAAAATATCGATTTTCAGTATGTTTTTGGCCTGTATTTTGAAAATACTCTAACACGGAGTAGGCATGTACAGATCGCTTCTGGGACCCCTAAATATCGAATTTTCTGGTGTTTTGGGCCTTAATTTGAGATATCGACTTTTTGGCACCTAAAATATCGGTTTTTAGCATGTCTTTAGCCTGTATTTTGAAAATATTCTAGCACTGAGTAGGCATGTACAGATTGCTTCTGGGACCCCAAAATATTGAATTTTCGGGTGTTTTGAGCCTGAATTTGAGATATAAACGGGTACAGAAGATACATGCACATATTGACTTTGGGCATCTAAAATATCGATTTTCAGCATGTTTTGGGCCTGTATTTTGAAAATACTCTAACATGGAGTAGGCATGTACAGATCGCTTCTGGGACCTCAAAATATCGAATTTTCGGGTGTTTTAGCCTGAATTTGAGATATAAACGGGTACTACAGATGCATGCACATATCGACTTTTTGGAACCTAAAACATCGATTTTGAGCATGTTTTTGGCCTGTATTTTGAAAATACTCTAACACGGAGTATGCATGTACAGATCGCTTCTGGGACCCCTAAATATCGAATTTTCGGGTGTTTTAGGACTGAATTTGAGATATCGACTTTTTGGCACCTAAATAATCGATTTTTAGCATGTTTTTAGCCTATATTTTGAAAATATTCTAGCACTGACTAGGCATGTACAAATCGCTTCTGGGACCCCGAAATATCGAATTTTCGGGTGTTTTGAGCTTGAATTTGAGATATAAACGATTACAGAAGATGCATGCACATATCGACTTTTGGGCACCTAAAATATCGATTTTGAGCATGTTTTGGGCCTATATTTTGAAAACATTCTAGCTCTGAGTAGGCATGTACAAATCGCTTCTGGGACCCAAAAATATCGAATTTTTGGGTGTTTAGGGCCAGAATTTGAGATATAAACGGGTACAGAAGATGCATGCACATAGCCTATCGGCTTTTGGGCACCTAAAAGATCAATTTTCAGGATGTTTTTGGCCTGTATTTTGAAGATACTCAAACACGGAGTAATCATGTACAGATCGCTTCTGGGACCCCTAAATATCGGATTTTCGGGTATTTTGGGCCTTATTTTGAGATATCGACTTTTTGGCACCTAAAAGATCGACTTTTAGCATGTTTTTAGCCTATTTTTTGAAAATATTCTAGCACTGAGTAGGCATGTACAGATTGCTTCTGGGACCCCAAAATATTGAATTTTCGGGTTTTTAGGGCCAGAATTTAAGATATAAACGGGTACAGAAGATGCATGCACATATCGACTTTTGGGCACCTAAAATATCGATTTTCAGTATGTTTTTGGCCTGTATTTTGAAAATACTCTAACACGGAGTAGGCATGTACAGATCGCTTCTGGGACCCCTAAATATCGAATTTTCGGGTGTTTTGGGCCTTAATTTGAGATATCGACTTTTTGGCACCTAAAATTTCGATTTTTAGCATGTTTTTAGCCTATATTTTGAAAATATTCTAGCACTGAGTAGGCATGTACAGATTGCTTCTGGGACCCCAAGATATTGAATTTTCGGGTGTTTTGAGCCTGAATTTGAGATATAAACGGGTACAGAAGATACATGCACATATTGACTTTGGGCATCTAAAATATCGATTTTCAGTATGTTTTGGGCATGTATTTTGAAAATACTCTAACATGGAGTAGGCATGTACAGATCGCTTCTGGGACCTCAAAATATCGAATTTTCGGGTGTTTTGAGCCTGAATTTGAGATATAAACGGGTACTACAGATGCATGCACATATCGACTTTTTGGAACCTAAAGCATCGATTTTGAGCATGTTTTGGGCCTGTATTTTGAAAATACTCTAACACGGAGTAGGCATGTATAGATCGCTTCTGGGACCCCTAAATATCGAATTTTCGGGTGTTTTGGGCCTTAATTTGAGATATCGACTTTTTGGCACCTAAAATATCGATTTTTAGCATGTTTTTAGACTATATTTTGAAAATATTCTAGCACTGAGTAGGCATGTACAGATTGCTTCTGGGACCCCAACATATTGAATTTTCGGGTGTTTAGGGCCAGAATTTGAGATATAAACGGGTACAGAAGATGCATTCACATATCGACTTTTGGGCACCTAAAAGATCGATTTTCAGTATGTTTTTGGCCTGTATTTTGAAAATACTCTAACACGGAGTAGGCATGTATAGATCGCTTCTGGGACCTATAAATATCGAATTTTCGGGTGCTTTGGGCCTTAATTTGAGATATCGACTTTTTGGCACCTAAAATATCGATTTTTAGCATGTTTTTAGCTTATATTTTGAAAATATTCTAGCACTGAGTAGGCATGTACAGATTGCTTCTGGGACCCCAAAATATTGAATTTTCGGTTGTTTAGGGCCAGAATTTGAGATATAAACGGGTACAGAAGATGCATGCACATATCGACTTTTGGGCACCTAAAAGATCGATTTTCAGTATGTTTTTGGCCTGTATTTTGAAAATACTCTAACACTGAGTAGGCATGTACAGATCACTTCTGGGACCCCTAAATATCGAATTTTCGGGTGTTTTGGGACTGAATTTGAGATATCGACTTTTTGGCACCTAAAAGATCGACTTTTAGCATGTTTTTAGCCTATATTTTGAAAATATTCTAGCACTGAGTAAGCATGTACAGATCGCTTCTGGGACCCCAAAATATCGAATTTTTGGGTGTTTTGAGCTTGAATTTGAGATATAAACGAGTACAGAAGATGCATGCACATATCGACTTTTGGGCACCTAAAAGATCGATTTTCAGTATGTTTTTGGCCTGTATTTTGAAAATACTCTAACACGGAGTAGGCATGTACAGATCGCTTCTGGGACCCCTAAATATCGAATTTTCGGGTGTTTTGGGACTTAATTTGAGATATCGCCTTTACGCACCTAAAATATCGATTTTCAGTATGTTTTTGGCCTGTATTTTGAAAATACTCTAACACGGAGTAGGCATGTACAGATAGCTTCTGGGACCCAAAAATATCGAATTTTCGGGTGTTTTGAACCTGAATTTGAGATATAAACGGGTACAGAAGATACATGCACATATTGACTTTGGGCATCTAAAATATCAATTTTCAGCATGATTTGGGCATGTATTTTGAAAATACTCTAACACGGAGTAGGCATGTACAGATCGCTTCTGGGACCCCAAAATATCGAATTTTCAAGTGTTTAGGGCCAGAATTTAAGATATAAACGGGTACAAAAGATGCACATATCGACTTTTGGGCACCTAAAATAACGATTTTCAGTATGTTTTTGGCCTGTATTTTGAAAATACTCTAACACGGAGTAGGCATGTACAGATCGCTTCTGGGACCCCTAAATATCGAATTTTCGGGTGTTTTGGGACTTAATTTGAGATATCGCCTTTACGCACCTAAAATATCGATTTTCAGTATGTTTTTGGCATGTATTTTGAAAATACTCTAACACGGAGTAGGCATGTACAGATAGCTTCTGGGACCCAAAAATATCGAATTTTCGGGTGTTTTGAACCTGAATTTGAGATATAAACGGGTACAGAAGATACATGCACATATTGACTTTGGGCATCTAAAATATCAATTTTCAGCATGATTTGGGCATGTATTTTGAAAATACTCTAACACGGAGTAGGCATGTACAGATTGCTTCTGGGACCCCAAAATATCGAATTTTCAAGTGTTTAGGGCCAGAATTTAAGATATAAACGGGTACAGAAGATGCACATATCGACTTTTGGGCACCTAAAATATCGATTTTCAGTATGTTTTTGGCCTGTATTTTGAAAATACTCTAACACGGAGTAGGCATGTACAGATCGCTTCTGGGACCCCTAAATATCGAATTTTCGGGTGTTTTGGGCCTTAATTTGAGATATCGACTTTTTGGCACCTAAAATATCGATTTTTAGCATGTTTTTAGCCTATATTTTGAAAATATTCTAGCACTGAGTAGGCATGTACAGATTGCTTCTGGGACCCCAAAATATTGAATTTTCGGGTGTTTTGAGCCTGAATTTATGATATAAACGGGTACAGAAGATACATGCACATATTGACTTTGGGCATCTAAAATATCGATTTTCAGCATGTTTTGGGCATGTATTTTGAAAATACTCTAACATGGAGTAGGCATGTACAGATCGCTTCTGGGACCTCAAAATATCGAATTTTCGGGTGTTTTGAGCCTGAATTTGAGATATAAACGGGTACTACAGATGCATGCACATATCGACTTTTTGGAACCTAAAACATCGATTTTGAGCATGTTTTGGGCCTGTATTTTGAAAATACTCTAACACGGAGTATGCATGTACAGATCGCTTCTGGGAACCCTAAATATCGAATTTTCGGGTGTTTTAGGACTGAATTTGAGATATCGACTTTTTGGCACCTAAATGATCGATTTTTAGCATGTTTTTAGCCTATATTTTGAAAATATTCTAGCACTGACTAGGCATGTACAAATCGCTTCTGGGACCCCGAAATATCGAATTTTCGGGTGTTTTGAGCTTGAATTTGAGATATAAACGATTACAGAAGATGCATGCACATATCGACTTTTGGGCACCTAAAATATCGATTTTGAGCATGTTTTGGGCCTATATTTTGAAAACATTCTAGCTCTGAGTAGGCATGTACAAATCGCTTCTGGGACCCAAAAATATCGAATTTTCGGGTGTTTAGGGCCAGAATTTGAGATATAAACGGGTACAGAAGATGCATGCACATAGCCTATCGGCTTTTGGGCACCTAAAAGATCAATTTTCAGGATGTTTTTGGCCTGTATTTTGAAGATACTCAAACACGGAGTAATCATGTACA
The DNA here is from genome assembly GCA_033782935.1 of Petrolisthes cinctipes. Classification (NCBI taxonomy): domain Eukaryota; kingdom Metazoa; phylum Arthropoda; class Malacostraca; order Decapoda; family Porcellanidae; genus Petrolisthes; species Petrolisthes cinctipes. The sequence goes on from JAWQEG010000327.1 coordinate 66,647, forward strand.
GATCGCTTCTGGGACCCCTAAATATCGGATTTTCGGGTGTTTTGGGCCTTATTTTGAGATATCGACTTTTTGGCACCTAAAATTTCGATTTTTAGCATGTTTTTAGCCTATATTTTGAAAATATTCTAGCACTGAGTAGGCATGTACAGATTGCTTCTGGGACCCCAAAATATTGAATTTTCGGGTTTTTAGGGCCAGAATTTGAGATATAAACGGGTACAGAAGATGCATGCACATATCGACTTTTGGGCACCTAAAAGATCGATTTTCAGTATGTTTTTATCCTGTATTTTGAAAATACTTTAACACGGAGTAGGCATGTACAGATCGCTTCTGGGACCCCTAAATATCGAATTTTCGGGTGTTTTGGGACTGAATTTGAGATATCGACTTTTGTGCACCTAAAAGATCGTTTTTCAGTATGTTTTTGGCCTGTATTTTGAAAATACTCTAACACGGAGTAGCCATGTACACATCGCTTCAGGGACCCCAAAATATCGAATTTTCGGGTGTTTTGAGCCTGAATTTGAGATATAAACGGGTACTGAAGATGCATACACATATCGACTTTTGGACACCTAAAACATCGATTTTGAGCATGTTTTGGGCGTTTATTTTGAAAATACTCTAACACGGAGTAGGCATGTACAGATCGCTTCTGGGACCCCAAAATATCGAATTTTCGGGTATTTTGGGCCTGAATTTGAGATATCGCCTTTACGCACCTGAAATATCGATTTTTAGCATGTTTTGAGCTTTTATTTTGAAAATATTCTAGCACTGAGTTGGCATGTACAGATCGCTTCTGGGACCCCTAAATATCGAATTTTCGGGTGTTTTGGACATTATTTTGAGATATCGACTTTTTGGCACCTAAAATATCGATTTTTAGCATGTTTTTAGCCTATATTTTGAAAATATTCTAGCACTGAGTAGGCATATACAGATTGCTTCTGGGACCGCAAAATATTGAATTTTCGGGTGTTTAGGGCCAGAATTTGAGATATAAACGGGTGCAGAAGATCAATGCACATATCGACTTTTGGGCACTTAAAAAATCGATTTTCAGTATGTTTTTGGCCTGTATTTTGAAAATACTCTAACACGGAGTAGGCATGTACAGATCGCTTCTGGGACCCCTAAATATCGAATTTTCGGGTGTTTTGGGACTGAATTTGAGATATCGACTTTTTGGCACCTAAAATATCGATTTTTAGCATGTTTCGAGCCTATATTTTGAAAACATTCTAGAACTGAGTAGGCATGTACAGATCGCTTCTGGGACCCAAAAATATTGAATTTTCGGGTGTTTTGAGCCTGAATTTGAGATATAAACGAGTACAGAATATGCATGCATATATCGACTTTTGGGCACCTAAAATATCGAATTGAGCATGTTTTGAGTTTTTTTTTTAAAACATTCTAGCCCTGAGTAGGCATGTACAGATCGCTTCTGGGACCCCAAAATATCGAATTTTCGGGTGTTTAGGGCCAGAATTTGAGATATAAACGGGTACAGAAGATGCATGCACATATCGACTTTTGGGCACCTAAAAGATCGTTTTTCAGTATGTTTTTGGCCTGTATTTTGAAAATACTCTTACACGGAGTAGGCATGTACAGATCGCTTCTGGGACCCCAAAATATCGAATTTTCGGGTGTTTTGAGCCTCAATTTGAGATATAAACGGGTACTGAAGATGCATGCACATATCGACTTTTGGACACCTAAAACATCGATTTTGAGCATGTTTTGGGCCTTTATTTTGAAAATACTCTAACACGGTGTAGGCATGTACAGATCGCTTCTGGGACCCCAAAATATCGAATTTTCGGGTATTTTGGGCCTGAATTTGAGATATCGCCTTTACGCACCTGAAATATCGATTTTTAGCATGTTTTGAGCTTTTATTTTGAAAATATTCTAGCACTGAGTTGGCATGTACAGATCGCTTCTGGGACCCCTAAATATCGAATTTTCGGGTGTTTTGGACCTTATTTTGAGATATCGACTTTTTGGCACCTAAAATATCGATTTTTAGCATGTTTTTAGCTTATATTTTGAAAATATTCTAGCACTGAGTAGGCATATACAGATTGCTTCTGGGACCGCAAAATATTGAATTTTCGGGTGTTTAGGGCCAGAATTTGAGATATAAACGGGTGCAGAAGATGAATGCACATATCGACTTTTGGGCACTTAAAAAATCGATTTTCAGTATGTTTTTGGCCTGTATTTTGAAAATACTCTAACACGGAGTAGGCATGTACAGATCGCTTCTGGGACCCCTAAATATCGAATTTTCGGGTGTTTTGGGACTGAATTTGAGATATCGACTTTTTGGCACCTAAAATATCGACTTTTAGCATGTTTCGAGCCTATATTTTGAAAACATTCTAGCACTGAGTAGGCATGTACAGATCGCTTCTGGGACCCAAAAATATTGAATTTTCGGGTGTTTTGAGCCTGAATTTGAGATATAAACGGGTACAGAACATACATGCACACATTAACTTTGGGCATCTAAAATATTGATTTTCAGCATGTTTTCGGCCTGTATTTTGAAAATACTCTAACACGGAGTAGTCTTGTACAGATCGCTTCTGGGACCCTAAAATATCGAATTTTCGGGTGTTTTAAACCTCAATTTGAGATATAAACGGGTAGTGAAGATGCATGCACATATCGACTTTTGGGCACCTAAAACATTGATTTTGAGCATGTTTTGGGCCTGTATTTTGAAAATACTCTAACACGGAGTTGGCATGTACAGATCGCTTCTGGGACCCCAAAATATCGAATTTTCGGGAGTTTTGGGCCTGAATTTGAGATATCGCCTTTACGCACTTAAAAGATCGATTTTTAGCATGTTTTAAGCCTATATTTTGAAAATATTCTAGCACTGAGTAGGCATGTACAGATCGCTTCAGGGACCCCAAAATATCGAACTTTCGGGTGTTTTGAGCATGAATTTGAGATATAAACGAGTACAGAATATGCATGCACATATCGACTTTTGGGCACCTAAAACATCGCTTTTCAGTATGTTTTTGGCCTGCATTTTGAAAATACTCTAACACGGAGTAGGCATGTACAGATCACTTCTGGGACCTCAAAATATTGAATTTTCGGGTGTTTTGAGCCTGAATTTGAGTTATAAACGGGTACAGAAGATGCATGCACATATCGACTTTTGGGCACCTATAACATCGATTTTGAGCATGTTTTGGGCCTGTATTTTGAAAATACTCTAACACGGAGTAGGCATGTACAGATCGCTTCTGGGACCCCTAAATATCGAATTTTCGGGTGTTTTGGGCCTTAATTTGAGATATCGACTTTACGCACTTAAAATATCGATTTTTAGCATGTTTTGAGCCTATATTTTGAAAATATTCTAGCACTGAGTAGGCATGTACAGATCGCTTTAGGGACCCCTAAATATCGAATTTTCGGGTGTTTTGGACCTTATTTTGAGATATCGACTTTTTGGCACCTAAAATATCGATTTTTAGCATGTTTTTAGCCTATATTTTGAAAATATTCTAACACTGAGTAGGCATATACAGATTGCTTCTGGGACCGCAAAATATTGAATTTTCGGGTGTTTAGGGCCAGAATTTGAGATATAAACGGGTGCAGAAGATGAATGCACATATCGACTTTTGGGCACTTAAAAAATCGATTTTCAGTATGTTTTTGGCCTGTATTTTGAAAATACTCTAACACGGAGTAGGCATGTACAGATCGCTTCTGGGACCCCTAAATATCGAATTTTCGGGTGTTTTGGGACTGAATTTGAGATATCGACTTTTTGGCACCTAAAATATCGATTTATAGCATGTTTGCAGCCTATATTTTGAAAACATTCTAGCACTGAGTAGGCATGTACAGATCGCTTATGGGACCCAAAAATATTGAATTTTCGGGTGTTTTGAGCCTGAATTTGAGATATAAACGGGTACAGAAGATACATGCACACATTAACTTTGGGCATCTAAAATATTGATTTTCAGCATGTTTTCGGCCTGTATTTTGAAAATACTCTAACACGGAGTAGTCTTGTACAGATCGCTTCTGGGACCCTAAAATATCGAATTTTCCGGTGTTTTAAACCTCAATTTGAGATATAAACGGGTAGTGAAGATGCATGCACATATCGACTTTTGGGCACCTAAAACATTGATTTTGAGCATGTTTTGGGCCTGTATTTTGAAAATACTCTAACACGGAGTTGGCATGTACAGATCGCTTCTGGGACCCCAAAATATCGAATTTTCGGGAGTTTTGGGCCTGAATTTGAGATATCGCCTTTACGCACTTAAAAGATCGATTTTTAGCATGTTTTGAGCCTATATTTTGAAAATATTCTAGCACTGAGTAGGCATGTACAGATCGCTTCAGGGACCCCAAAATATCGAACTTTCGGGTGTTTTGAGCATGAATTTGAGATATAAACGAGTACAGAATATGCATGCACATATCGACTTTTGGGCACCTAAAACATCGCTTTTCAGTATGTTTTTGGCCTGTATTTTGAAAATACTCTAACACGGAGTAGGCATGTACAGATCACTTCTGGGACCTCAAAATATTGAATTTTCGGGTGTTTTGAGCCTGAATTTGAGTTATAAACGGGTACAGAAGATGCATGCACATATCGACTTTTGGGCACCTATAACATCGATTTTGAGCATGTTTTGGGCCTGTATTTTGAAAATACTCTAACACGGAGTAGGCATGTACAGATCGCTTCTGGGACCCCTAAATATCGAATTTTCGGGTGTTTTGGGCCTTAATTTGAGATATCGACTTTACGCACTTAAAATATCGATTTTTAGCATGTTTTGAGCCTATATTTTGAAAATATTCTAGCACTGAGTAGGCATGTACAGATCGCTTCAGGGACCCCAAAATATCGAATTTTCGGGTGTTTTGAGCCTGAATTCGAGATATAAACGAGTACAGAATATGCATGCACATATCGACTTTTGGGCACCTAAAATATCAATTTTGAGCATGTTTTGAGTTTTTTTTTTTAAACATTCTAGCCCTGAGTAGGCATGTACAGATCGCTTATGGGACCCCAAAATATCGAATTTTCGGGTGTTTTGAGCCTGAATTTGAGATATAAACGGGTATAGAAGATGCATACACATATGGACTTTGGGCACCAAAAATATCGATTTTCAGCATGTTTTGGGCCTGAATTTTGAAAATACTCTAACACGGAGTAGGCATGTACAGATCGCTTCTGGGACCCCAAAATATCGAATTTTCTGGTGTTTTGAGCCTGAATTTGATATATAAACGAGTACAGAATATGCATGCACATATCGACTTTTGGGCACCTAAAATATCGATTTTGAGCATGTTTTGAGTTTTTTTTTGAAAACATTCTAGCCCTGAGTAGGCATGTACAGATCGCTTATGGGACCCCAAAATATCGAATTTTCGGGTGTTTTGAGCCTGAATTTGAGATATAAACGGGTATAGAAGATGCATACACATATGGACTTTGGGCACCAAAAATATCGATTTTTAGCATGTTTTGGGCCTGAATTTTGAAAATACTCTAACACGGAGTAGGCATGTACAGATCGCTTCTGGGACCCCAAAATATCGAATTTTCGGGTGTTTTGGGCCAGAATTTGAGATATAAACGGGTACAGAAGATGCATGCACCTATCGACTTTTGGGCACCTAAAAGATCGATTTTCAGTATGTTTTTGGCCTGTATTTTGAAAATACTCTAACACGGAGTAGGCATGTACAGATCGCTTCTGGGACCCCAAAATATCGAATTTTCGGGTGTTTTGAGCCTGAATTTGAGATATAAACGGGTACTGAAGATGCATGCACATATCGACTTTTGGGCACCTAAAACATCGATTTTGAGCATGTTTTGGGCCTTTATTTTGAAAATACTCTAACACGGAGTAGGCATGTACAGATCGCTTCTGGGACCCCAAAATATCGAATTTTCGGGTATTTTGGGCCTGAATTTGAGATATCGCCTTTACGCTCCTGAAATATCGATTTTTAGCATGTTTTGAGCTTTTATTTTAAAAATATTCTAGCACTGAGTTGGCATGTACAGATCGCTTCTGGGACCCCTAAATATCGAATTTTCGGGTGTTTTGGACCTTATTTTGAGATATGGACTTTTTGGCACCTAAAATATCGATTTTTAGCATGTTTTTAGCCTATATTTTAAAAATATTCTAGCACTGAGTAGGCATATACAGATTGCTTCTGGGACCGCAAAATATTGAATTTTCGGGTGTTTAGGGCCAGAATTTGAGATATAAACGGGTACAGAAGATGAATGCACATATCGACTTTTGGGCACTTAAAAAATCGATTTTCAGTATATTTTTGGCCTTTATTTTGAAAATACTCTAACACGGAGTAGGCATGTACAGATCGCTTCTGGGACCCCAAAATATCGAATTTTCGGGTGTTTTGGGACTGAATTTGAGATATCGACTTTTTGGCACCTAAAATATCGATTTTTAGCATGTTTCGAGCCTATATTTTGAAAACATTCTAGCACTGAGTAGGCATGTACAGATCGCTTCTGGGACCCAAAAATATTGAATTTTCGGGTGTTTTGAGCCTGAATTTGAGATATAAACGGGTACAGAAGATACATGCACACATTAACTTTGGGCATCTTAAATATTGATATTCAGCATGTTTTGGGCCTGTATTTTGAAAATACTCTAACACGGAGTAGTCATGTACAGATCGCTTCTGGGACCCTAAAATATCGAATTTTCGGGTGTTTTAAACCTCAATTTGAGATATAAACGGGTACTGAAGATGCATGCTCATATCGACTTTTGGGCACCTAAAACATTGATTTTGAGCATGTTTTGGGCCTGTATTTTGAAAATACTCTAACACGGAGTAGGCATGTACAGATAGCTTCTGGGACCCCAAAATATTGAATTTTCGGGTGTTTTGAGCCTGAATTTGGGATATAAACGGGTATTGAAGATGCATGCACATATCGACTTTTTGGCCTCTAAAATATCGATTTTCAGCATGTTTTGGGCATCTATTTTGAAAATACTCTAACACGGATTAGGCATGTACAGATTGCTTCTGGGACCCCAAAATATTGAATTTTCGGGTGTTTAGGGCCAGAATTTGAGATATAAACGGGTACAGAAGATGCATGCACATATCGGCTTTTGGGCACCTAAAATATCGATTTTGAGCATGTTTTGAGCCTATATTTTGAAAACATTCTAGCACTGAGTAGGCATGTACAGATCGCTTTTGGGACCCAAAAATATCGAATATTCGGGTGTTTAGGGCCAGAATTTGAGATATAAACGGGTACAGAAGATGCATGCACATATCTACTTTTGGGCACCTAATAGATCGATTTTCAGCATGTTTTTGGCCTGTATTTTGAAAATACTCTAACACGGAGTAGGCATGTAGAGATTGCTTCTGGGACCCCTAAATATCGAATTTTCGGGTGTTTTCTGGCCTTAATTTCAGATATCGCCTTTAATCACCTAAAAGATCGATTTTTAGCATGTTTTTAGCCTATATTTTGAAAATATTCTAGCACTGAGTAGGCATGTACAGATTGCTTCTGGGACCCCAAAATATTGAATTTTCGGGTGTTTTGAGCCTGAATTTGAAATATAAACGTGTACAGAAGATACATGCACATATTGACTTTGGGCATCTAAAATATCGATTTTCAGCATGTTTTGGGCATGTATTTTGAAAATACTCTAACACGGAGTAGGCATGTACAGATCGCTTCTGGGACCCCAAAATATCGATTTTTCGGGTGTTTTGAGCCTGAATTTGGGATATAAACGGGTATTGAAGATGCATGCACATATCGACTTTTCGGCACCTAAAACATCGATTTGGAGCATGTTTTTGCCCTGTATTTTATAAAATACTCTAACACGGATTAGGCATGTACAGATTGCTTCTGGGACCCCAAAATATTGAATTTTCGGGTGTTTAGGGCCAGAATTTGAGATATAAACGGGTACAGAAGATGCATGCACATATCGACTTTTTGGGCACCTAAAAGATCGATTTTCAGTATGTTTTGGGCCTGTATTTTGTAAATACTCTAACACGGAGTAGGCATGTACAGATCGCTTCTGGGACCCCAAAATATTGAATTTTCGGGTGTTTTGGGAATGAATTTGAGATATCGCCTTTACGCACCTAAAATATCTATTTTTAGCATGTTTTGAGCCTATATTTTGAAAATATTCTATCACTGAGTAGGCATGTACAGATCGCTTCTGGGACCCCAAAATATCGAATTTTCGGGTGTTTTGAGCCTGAATTTGAGATATAAACGGGTACAGAAAATGCATGCACATATTGACTTTCGGCATCTAAAATATCGATTTTCAGCATGTTTTGCGAATGTATTTTGAAAATACTCTAACACGGAGTAGGCATGTACAGATCGCTTCTGGGTCCCCTAAATATCGAATTTTCGGGTGTTTTGGGCCTTAATTTAAGATATCGAAATTTTGGCACCTAAAATATCGATTTTTAGCATGTTTTTAGCCTATATTTTGAAAATATTCTAGCACTGTGTAGGCATGTACAGATTGCTTCTGGGACCCCAAAATATTGAATTTTCGGGTGTTTAGGGCCAGAATTTGAGATATAAACGGGTACAGAAGATGCATGCACATATCGACTTTTTGGGCACCTAAAAGATCGATTTTCAGTATGTTTTGGGCCTGTATTTTGTAAATACTCTAACACGGAGTAGGCATGTACAGATCGCTTCTGGGACCCCAAAATATTGAATTTTCGGGTGTTTTGGGAATGAATTTGAGATATCGCCTTTACGCACCTAAAATATCTATTTTTAGCGTGTTTTGAGCCTATATTTTGAAAATATTCTATCACTGAGTAGGCATGTACAGACCGCTTCTGGGACCCCAAAATATCGAATTTTCGGGTGTTTTGAGCCTGAATTTGAGATATAAACGGGTACAGAAAATGCATGCACATATTGACTTTCGGCATCTAAAATATCGATTTTCAGCATGTTTTGCGAATGTATTTTGAAAATACTCTAACACCGAGTAGGCATGTACAGATCGCTTCTGGGTCCCCTAAATATCGAATTTTCGGGTGTTTTGGGCCTTAATTTAAGATATCGAAATTTTGGCACCTAAAATATCGATTTTTAGCATGTTTTTAGCCTATATTTTGAAAATATTCTAGCACTGTGTAGGCATGTACAGATTGCTTCTGGGACCCCAAAATATTGAATTTTCGGGTGTTTAGGGCCAGAATTTGAGATATAAACGGGTACATAAGATGCATGCACATATCGACTTTTGGTCACCTAAAAGATCGATTTTCAGTATGTTTTTGGCCTGTATTTTGAAAATACTCTAACACGAAGTAGGCATGTACAGATCGATTCTGGGACCCCTAAATATTGAATTTTCGGGTGTTTTTGGACTGAATTTGAGATATCGACTTTTTGGCACCTAAAAGATCGATTTTTAGCATGTTTTTACCCTATATTTTGAAAATATTCAAGCACTGAGTAGGCAATTACAGATCACTTCTGGGACCCCAAAATATCGAATTTTCGGGTGTTTTGAGCCTGAATTTGAGATATAAACGGGTACAGAAGTTACATGCACATATTGACTTTCGGCATCTAAAATATCGATTTTCATCATGTTTTTGGCACGTATTTTGAAAATACTCTAACACGGAGTAGGCATGTACAGATCGCTTCTAGGACCCCCTAAATATCGAATTTTCGGGTGTTTTGAGCCTGAATTTGAGATATAAACGGGTTCTGAAGATGCATGCACATATCGACTTTTGGGCACCTAAAACATCGATTTCGAGCATGTTTTGGGCCTGTATTTTGTAAATACTCTAACACGGAGTAGGCATGTACAGATCGCTTCTGGGACCCCAAAATATCGAATTTTCGGGTGTTTTGGGCCTGAATTTGAGATATCGCCTTTACGCACCTAAAATATCGATTTTTAGCATGTTTTAAGCCTATATTTTGAAAATATTCTAGCACTGAGTAGGCATGTACAGATCGCTTCTGGGACCCCAAAATATTGAATTTTCGGGTGTTTTGAGCCTGAATTTGAAATATAAACGAGTACAGAAGATGCATGCACATATCGACTTTTGGGCACCTAAAATATCGATTTTGAGCATGTTTTGAGCCTATATTTTGAAAATACTCTAACACGGAGTAGGCATGTACAGATCGCTTCTGGGACCCCAAAATATCGAATTTTCGGGTATTTTGGGCCTGAATTTGAGATATCGCCTTTACGCACCTAAAATATCGATTTTTAGCATGTTTTGAGCTTTTATTTTGAAAATATTCTAGCACTGAGTTGGCATGTACAGATCGCTTCTGGGACCCCAAAATATCGAATTTTCGGGTGTTATGAGCTTGAATTTGAGATATAAACGAGTACAGAAGATGCATGCACATATCGACTTTCGGGCACTTAAAATATCAATTTTGAGCATGTTTTGAGCCTATATTTTGAAAACATTCTAGCACTGAGTAGGCATGTACAGATCGCTTCTGGGACCAAAAAATTTCAAATTTTCGGGTGTTTGGGGCCAGAATTTGAGATATAAACGGGTACAGAAGATGCATGCACATATCGGCTTTTGGGCACCTAAAATATCGATTTTGAGCATGTTTTGAGCCTATATTTTGAAAACATTCTAGCACTGAGTAGGCATGTACAGATCGCTTGTGGGACCCAAAAATATCGAATATTCGGGTGTTTAGGGCCAGAATTTGAGATATAAACGGGTACAGAAGATGCATGCACATATCTACTTTTGGGCACCTAATAGATCGAATTTTCAGTATGTTTTTGGCCTGTATTTTGTAATACTCTATCACGGAGTAGGCATGTACAGATCGCTTCTGGGACCCTTAAATATCGAATTTTCGGGTGTTTTCTGGCCTTAATTTGAGATATCGCCTTTACGCACCTAAAATATCGATTTTTAGCATGTTTTGAGCCTGTATTTTGAAAATACTCTAACACGGAGTAAGCATGTACAGATCGCTTGTGGGACCCCCAAATATCGAATTTTCGGATGTTTTGAGCCTGAATTTAAGATATAAACGAGTACAGAAGATGCATGCACATATCGACTTTTGGGCACCTAAAATATCGATTATTGGTATAGTGAAACCAGCACAGCTGTTTGCTATAGAATAGGCCCCTTCACAAGCCCAGGCCCCGTATAGGCATAATCTGGGTTGGAAGGGTCAATTCCGTGACGTTCATCAGAAGTAAATAAAATTCAAATCTGGCGCTGTACTGATAGTGGAGCCACCTGGTGGTGGTGAGGTGAGGTATTAAGCCCCTCCTCCGCTGAATACCGCTCGCCTACTCTGTCGCGGAACACGTCTCAGTCAACATCTACGCTCCTCGCTGCTACGCTATGGTATTGTGTTGCGTGTTTCTGCTAATTTTTTCTTTTGTGTTCTAGTGGCTAGCCTGCTTTGCAGATGTATCATGTGTGTTTTCTAGGAGGGTTTTAGGTGTTTATGGGGGTTTTTTCTTCGTTCGGACTTAGTTCTTTTCCTTTAGCGAAGGGGGCTTTTCAGCCCCTGTTTTCGGAGTTTTTCTCCGTCTGTCCCTCCTTTCACTGTCCCTCCTGCCACTAGTACATGCTTCGTGTGTATTTTATCGGGGTTTCTGGGTTTTTTTAGCGAGGTTAGTGGGCGCCACGTGGGACTTCTCCGCCCCACGTGGTGAGCACATGGGGTCTTTGCAGCCCTTCCTCTTGCCTTCCCCGATTATTATGTGTCCCCTCTCGGTAAGGGGGAGTGAGAATTGTGCCCTGGTTCTCTCTTCCTCTCCCGGGCGGGGGTTTTTTATTTAATTTTTGGGGTTTTTCCATTATTTTCAGCCTGGAGTGTTTCTTCTCAGGCTATCGGGTCCCCTCCTACCCCTCCTTCTGGTTCTTTCTGTCCGGGGGGGCCCTTATTTACCCGCTCCATGTGGCGGACGGTTTTGGTTTTACGGGGTTTTTCCCTGGGCGGCTGCGCGAGTGTGGGGGATCGTGTCCTGGTCCCCAGGTTCAGCGGGCGTGTCCCGCGCTTCTTTCCTTCGGGGAGGATGGGTTTCGTGTCTTCTGTGTTCCAGTGTTTGCACGTGTTAACCCATGTTTGTGTATTCTTTTCTTTTCTCCCCCAGTCTACTCGTGCCCTTTGTGCTGCCTCAGGATGTACCGTGCGGGTCTCGCCTGACGGACACCTGCACTGTTCACCTCACGCACCCTGCTTCACTCCCTTGGGTTACGACCCTTTGGCGTGTGGTGTGTGCCGCCCCTGGGCTGAGTTGTGTCGGGTTACCTCCCCTTCTGCCCGCTCCAAGCTCCCTGCCCTTGCTTCTCTTCGTATGGCGTGGACGAGGGCTAGGAGAATGGCCCACAAACGAGACGGTTCTTCTTTGGCGTGGGTGGACCCGATTTTGGGAGCGGACCTGGGTTTATTCAGGACCCGTTACCCTTCTTCCTGTCTCTCGGAGTCTCAGGGGCTAGAACCTCCTGAGGCCCGAGAGATTGAGCCTCCTTCCCTAGGCGGTACTACGACTCCTTCTCGGGGCTTATCCCCCCGGGAAACGAGCGAGTCTGTCGCGCTGGTTCTCCCGACTGCCTCACCGGTACAAGGGCCCAGCAGGGAACCCCCAGCTTCGCCTCCTGCTAGAGCTGGCTCCTCAGGCCTCTCTAGAGGACGCAAGCGTTCAGCTAAAAGGTCCCGCCACTCCAGGAAGTCCCGTGCTCGTCGCCATTCTCCTTCCTCCTCTTCTTCGTCGTCCTCTTCCTCTTCTTCGTCGTCGGGGAGCTCTCCTTCGCCCGCCCGCAATTCCCGCAAGGGTAAGCGGGGGGGGGACAGCCCCTCGTCGAGGAAGATAGTTAAGATCTTCCACGCCCTTATTCCTCACGCTTTTCCTGGGGCTTCCGTCGCGCAGCCTCCGGCTGTCGCGACGGAACCCGCTCCTGTTCCCCCGCCTCCCGCTGCTGCTCCCGTCGAGGGCGCGAGTCCTCCCGGGGATGTGGGAGTCCTTTTCGTGCCTCCCGTTTCCCCGGGGCTCGAGTCTCCGTCGGGGGACGTAGCTGAGGAGTTGGTTACCTCCGCACCTCCGTCCCCGTCACCCCCTCCTTCGGGAGACGGATACCTTCCCTACTCTTGGTCTCTTCTCCCTCCTACCTGGACCCACTCTTCGGAGGAGGGCAGACTGGTGGCTTGGTCTCCGGACACGGCTCAACCAGACGTGTGGATCCGGAGGGATGATGTCGTGGTGAAGTGGGGGGCGGATGAGAAGGGCGAGGCTTTTCCCTTCTACAAGGTCCGTCCTATCTCAAGCGCCCGTACCCACTTCATCTAGGGTGTCCTCTGCGGCGACCCTGGACGCGATGGGTTTTCTGGTGGAGTACAGCCAGCTACACTTGTCCGGGGCTTGGAGGATTGACCGCTCCCACGGTAACACGGCTCTCCTCCTTTCCCCGGACGCGTACTTCCCGGGGGATAAGGGCGAAGGGGACCTGGACATTCCAGCCCTTCTCCTTAAGTCCCTGGACCACCAGAGAAACAACGCGCCCAGGAAGCCCCCTCCTCCGTCTTTCCCCGTCATCCTCCCTCATTCCCGGGCCCCCCCGGGCTTGAGGGAGTGCCTGTGGAGGACGGAGAAGGAGCCCCCGGTCCCCTATCAGCTGAAGGAGCCCGATGGTAAGTTGCGACAGGCGGAGTCTGCTACCCGTCTAGAGTTGGCCCACACCATCTCCACGGGAGCAGCCGCCTCGTTGATTAGGGACTGCCTCAACGCCCTAACCAACTCCTACCACGAGATGTCGGGTGTACAGCTAGCGTGAGTACCTTACTCGTGTGTCATGTTTTTTAGGATGCTGGGTAGAGGGTCTCTCTGTTACTCCCGGGTACTTATCCCCGGGTTCGCTCGGTTTTTTCCTTGTTTACCCCTTACAGTGACACCCTCTCTTCCATGGCCACCGTGATGGAGGGCGTGGCGGCGATGACGACCCACTTCATGCGGGAGGAGGCGAAGGCGTTCGCCGAGGCGAGACTGGCAGCCCGCCAGGCGGCGGCTAAATCTGCGCCGGAGATGGCACAGAGGGGAGTGGTGTGAGCTGCCCCCTTGTCCCCCGCCCTCTTTGACCAACCGGCGACAGACACGATCTTCGCCTCCCTCCCAGCGGTAATCAATTTACCGAAGCCCTCCACCTCCAAGTAAGTACCTCTAGTGTTCGTCTTACCCGAGTTGTCACGGGGGTGAAATGAAAGGATTTTCGGGTCTACTTTGGTTCCTAATCATTCTGTTTGTCCGTAGGCCACGTGCCCCACAGCCAGCCAGACCAGCCTACCAGCCCCGGAGGCCCTCCCAGCCCTCCAGGCTACCGAGGCCCTCCTATCCCACTCACCCGAGAGCACACAACAGGCCCTCCCAGAGGGGCCAGCAGCCATTTCGAGGAAGGGGACAGGGCTCCAAGTCCTACTCGAAGCCCAAGTCCTCCTTCAACCACCCCGCCCAGAAGTACCGCGCCACTTGAGGGTCCCACTCTGGGCTGCCTCACAGGGTGGTCAGCAGCCTGGCCCACCCACGGCTGGGCAGCAAGGATAATTCGCCAGGGCCTGTCATGGCCCTGGATTACTGTTCCAGTGAGTAACTGTCATCTTTACTTTCTGACATATGAATTATGCCTAATCCCGTCCTTGGGCTACCGTTAGGTCAAAATCAGATTTTCCCTTGCGGTCAAAATCTCTGCCTCTCCTGTCATTCACCCCCCAACCACCCCCGGGTCCCTCGGGCCCCGGGGGATTAGGATTAACGGTACTCTCACTGACACCTGTCTTCTCCCGTTACAGCCACTACGTCTACCTCCTGCCTCAACCAAAGTGTCACTTTCGGTCGTCCCGCATGTGTTAGAAATGCGGGAAAAATGGGTAGTGGAGCGGGCGACGGGAAGGGTCTTTCTTTCTCGTTTATTCACGGTCCCCAAAAAGGACCAGGGGAAAAACGAGATTGGTGATGGACCTGAGCAAGCTAAACAAATTCGTGAAAACGTTACATTTCAGGATGGTTTCGGTTGCTCAGGTCCGCACAGTTCTGAGGAAGGGAGACTGGTTAGCATCCCTGGATCTCAAGGATGCGTACTGGCACGTCCCGATCCACCCCAGGTTTCGCCGCTTTCTGGCCTTCCAGGTGGGGACCGAGACGTTCCAGTTTACCAGGCTCCCTTTCGGTCTTTCTCTAGCTCCGCGAGTCTTCACAAAACTCGTGAGGGTGGTAGCATCCCGTCTGGCAGAGGCGGGTGTCCCCACCCTCATGTACCTGGACGATTGGTTGCTTCACGCCCCTTCCAAGGAGCAGGTAGCAAACAACGTCCGGGTAGCGAGGGGAGTGCTAGAGGAAATGGGGTTCCTGTTGAACATCCCCAAGTCCTCTCTCACCCCCACTCTCAAGCTGTGTTGGCTAGGAATAGAGTGGGACTCTCTTTCGGCCACCCTCTCTCTCGCTCCAGACAACGCCCGCCGGACCCTCCGCCACGTCCGCCAGGCGCATTTTTCCCGTACTTTCTCTCGCCGCCAGTGGGAATCATTGCTCGGGTCCCTAAATTTCGCGGCCCCTGCAATGCCCCTGGGACGATTGAAACACAGGAGGCTGACGCGGGAGGTAAACCTCCACCTGTCCCCCGCACACAGGGACCTTCCCAGGCAAGTGTCCCCCTCTCTCCACCGCCTCCTTCGCCCCTGGCTACGTCCCGGTGCCCTGCGTCAGCGGGTCCCCTGGGTGTTCCCTCCCCCGGGGATCACGGTGGCGACAGACGCATCGGACGTAGGCTGGGGATACCAGTCTTGCCTGGGACATCAACGGTGCGGGGGATGGAAGGAAGGGGAAAGGCTACTGCACATCAATGCCCGGGAGTTGATGGTAGCGAAGGAATGGCTCAACAGACACCCTCAGTTTGCCAGGATAGGCGTCCGCTTCGATATGGACAACGTTGCGGCCGTGCAGTGCCTACAGAAACAGGGCACCGTACGGTCGGAAATTCTCCTGTCCCTGTCAGAACAGATTTTCGCAATAGCGGCCAAGAGGGACATTCACCTCTCGGCCCGCTACGTGCCAGGGCGGGAGAACGATTGGGCGGACGCCCTATCCAGGTTCAGGGGGACGTCAGTCGAGTGGCAACTGCGTCCCCTTGTGTTCGAGTCTCTCTGCCTTCGCTACGGGACACCAGAGGTGGACCTATTCGCCTCCCCATCCACGGCCCTACTCCCTCTGTTCCTGACTTTCTCATCCAGAACAGAGGCGGGAGGCCCGGACGCCTTCACGGAGGACTGGAACAGGTGGGGTCATATCTACCTCTTCCCACCCCCAGCCACTTCAGTCCTCCTGAAGGCGATCCTCAAGCTGCGCACTTTCAGGGGGAGGGTTCTCCTCATAGCCCCCCTCTGGCCAGCACAGCCGTGGTTCGGAGAGTTGTCCCGGTGGTGCCTGCATCCCCTTCAGTTGGGATCGGCGTGCCTCTCCAGCACCCTGTCTGCACCACTCCAAGCGTCACTGAAACTACACGCTTGGAGTTTCTACGGGGAGTCCTCAGCAAAAGGTTCACTAAGGAGACAGTGGACAAGATGTTGAGGGCTCATCGTCAGTCTTCGGTGCGACAATACGAATCGTGCTGGAAAAGATTCCAGGACTTCTTGCGAAGACACCCCTCCAGGGTCATCTCGGAGGACACAGTCCTGGAATTCCTCACGTGGCTCGCCGATTCCACCAACAGGGCCCCGGCGACGGTGCTTGCGCATCACGCAGCCCTGTCTGATCCCCTCCTCCTGGGTTTTAACATTAAGGTTTCGGAGAGGCCTCTCTCTCTCCTGAGGATGGGGATTCGGGCGGGGACCGCACCTCACCGGGCCCAGACACCCTCCTGGTCCCTTCATCGTGTCCTTTCCTACCTGACCTTCGAGGGGGTCCCTCTGGAGGTTTGTCACCTCCTCCAGAAAGCTCTCTTCCTGCTCGCCTTAGCTACAGGTTACAGGGCTTCTCAGTTGGCAGCCCTGACCCGTCACACAGCCTTTTCTTCAGTAACCCCTAACCTTACTTCCTTAACCATTTCCCCCTCTCCTGCTTTTCTAGCTAAGAACGAGCAGGCTGACGACAGAATTGGCCCTCTCGCAGTACCCTCGTTCCTGAGGGATGGAAATTTCCATCCCCTCTGCCCAGTCCACGCCTTTGTTGCATACGTGGAGGCGACGAGAGGGGCTTCTCCGGACCACCTCTTCTACAACTCTAGGTCCGGTAACCCTCTCTTCCCTAGGTCAATCGCTCGCCGTCTCTGCCGAGTGATAGAGAACGGGGATCCCGGACACGCCCCGAGGGCTCACAGCGTTAGGGGCGTGGCCGCCTCCCTCGCCTTCCTCAGGACTCACTCGGTGGAGAGGGTCAGGGATTTGGGGGGCTGGGCGTCCACTTCCTCCTTCAGGACGAGGTACCTGTTCCACTCGCTCTCCCCTACCCCCTGTGTGGCTATGGGTACTCCACCTACTATTCCCCAGGGTCCCCGTGGGAGACACATGGGGGGGAGGGGCCGCCCGAAGAGAAAAGGTCGGGTGATTTAAGTCCCGTCACATCTTCCCATACCTCATCCACATCTTGTACAGCTTCATACTCATCCCCATTCTTTACGTGTACATATGGTGAAAGAGAGACTAAAATAAATTACATTGTTACGGAATTCTTGTGTATTCATTTTCCAAACAATTACTTTACTATGATGAGTGACAGGAGATATTATTACACAGGATATCTGGATCCTAGTGTCCTCCTTCATCCCCTCGGGATCACATTACCTGAGCGAGGGCCATAGCCCTAACTCAGAAGACTTGAATAATGGGGGGGGGGGGGGGGGAAGGGGGGGGGATTGCCATGGGCACCTCCCCCCTCCTCTCCTAGGCCCGAACCCTCGAGTCTACCTATAAAGACTTTATGTGTAACAATTCTGGTCTATAACAGAATGGTCTACGGTTATATGGTATAAGCTACTTCTCCCCCACCACGGCTATTCACCTAGCCAGTGTCGGGAGGGGCGTTAGCTGCTGCCTCACCGGGCTCGGTTATCTTTCCTGCCCTCCGCTCTCAACCACTCTTAACTAGCACGTGATTGCCTCCACCTCACCTCCCACCTACCGCATCGCATGCATAGCAAACAGCTGTGCTGGTTTCACTATACCAATAATAGTGCATTTGTCGCGGCTTCTAGCCGCTTAAATTGTATTTATTGGTTGTGAAACCAGCACAGCTTCTACTGTCCCACCCACCTCCCGATGCACCAGGCACTCAATTCTTTCTCATTGGAGTGGGCGAGCGGTATTCAGCGGAGGAGGGGCTTAATACCTCACCTCACCACCACCAGGTGGCTCCACTATCAGTACAGCGCCAGATTTGAATTTTATTTACTTCTGATGAACGTCACGGAATTGACCCTTCCAACCCAGATTATGTCTATACGGGGCCTGGGCATGTGAAGGGGCCTATTCTATAGCAAACAGCTGTGCTGGTTTCACAACCAATAAATACAATTTAAGCGGCTAGAAGCCGCGACAAATGCACTAATTTGAGCATGTTTTGAGCCTAGATTTTGAAAACATTCTAGCACTGAGTAGGCATGTACAGATCGCTTCTGGGACATCAAAATATCGAATTTTCGGGTGTTTTGAGCCTGAATTTGAGATATAAACCAGTATAGAAGATGCATACACATATTGACTTTGGGCACCTAAAATATCGATTTTCAGCATGTTTTAAGCCTATATTTTGAAAATACTCTAACACGGAGTAGGCAAGTACAGATCGCTTCTGGGACCCCAAAATATCGAATTTTGGGGGGTTTAGGGCCAGAATTTGAGATATAAACGGGTACAGAAGATGCATGCACATATCGACTTTTGGGCACCTAAGAGATTGATTTTCAGTATGTTTTTGGCCTGTATTTTGAAAATATTCTAGCACTGAGTAGGCATGTACAGATCGCTTCTGGGAACCCAAAATATCGAATTTTCGGGTGTTTTGAGCCTGAATTTAAGATATAAACGAGTACAGAAGATGCATGCACATATCGACTTTTGGGCACCTAAAATATCGATTTTGAGCATGTTTTGAGCCTATATTTTGAAAACATTCTAGCACTAAGTAGGCATGTACAGATCGCTTCTGGGACACCAAAATATCGAATTTTCGGGTGTTTTCAGCCTGAATTTGGGATATAAACGAGTATAGAAGATGCATACACATATTGTCTTTGGGCACCAAAAATATCGATTTTCAGCATGTTTTAAGCCTAAATTTTGAAAATACTCTAACACGGAGAAGGCAAGTACAGTACGCTTCTGGGACCCCAAAATATCGAATTCTCGGGGGTTTAGGGCCAGAATTTGAGATATAAACGGGTACAGAAGATACATGCACATATTGACTTTGGGCATCTAAAATATCGATTTTCAGCATGTTTTGGGCCTGTATTTTGAAAATACTCTAACACAGAGTAGGCATGTACAGATCGCTTCTGGGACCCCAAAATATCGAATTTTCGGTGTTTTGAGCCTGAATTTGAGATATAAACGGGTACTGAAGATGCATGCACATATCGACTTTTTGGCACCTAAAACATCGATTTTGAGCATGTTTTAGGCCTCTATTTTGAAAATACTCTAACAAGGAGTAGGCATGTACAGATCGCTTCTGGGACCCCTAAATATCGAATTTTTGGGTGTTTCGGGACTGAATTTGAGATATTGACTTTTTGGCACCTAAAAGATCGATTTTTAGCAAGTTTTTAGCCTATATTTTGAAAATATTCTAGCACTGGGTAGGCATGTACAGATTGCTTCTGGGACCCCAAAATCTTGAATTTTCGGGCGTTTAGGGCCAGAATTTGAGATATAAACGGGTACAGAAGATGCATGCACATATCGACTTTTTGAGCACCTAAAACATCGATTTTCAGTATGTTTTGGGCCTGTATTTTGTAAATACTCAAACACCGGAGTAGGCATGTACAGATCGCTTCTGGGACCCCAAAATATTGAATTTTCGGGTGTTTTGGGACTGAATTTGAGATATCGCCTTTACGCACCTAAAATATCTATTTTTAGCATGTTTTGAGCCTATATTTTGCAAATATTCTATCACTGAGTAGGCATGTACAGATCGCTTCTGGGACCCCAAAATATCGAATTTTCGGGTGTTTTGAGCCTGAATTTGAGATATAAACGGGTACAGAAGATGCATACACATATTGACTTTCGGCATCTAAAATATCGATTTTCAGCATGTTTTGGGAATGTATTTTGAAAATACTCTAACACGGAGTAGGCATGTACAGATCGCTTCTTGGTCCCCTAAATATCGAATTTTCGGGTGTTTTGGGCCTTAATTTAAGATATCGAATTTTTGGCACCTAAAATATCGATTTTTAGCATGTTTTTAGCCTATATTTTAAAAATATTCTAGCACTGTGTAGGCATGTACAGATTGCTTCTGGGACCCCAAAATATTGAATTTTCGGGTGTTTAGGGCCAGAATTTGAGATATAAACGGGTACAGAAGATACATGCACATATTGACTTTCGGCATCTAAAATATCGATTTTCATCATGTTTTTGGCACGTATTTTGAAAATACTCTAACACGGAGTAGGCATGTACAGATCGCTTCTGGGACCCCAAAATATCGAATTTTCGGGTGTTATGAGCCTGAATTTGAAATATAAACGAGTACAGAAGATGAATGCACATATCGACTTTTGGGCACCTAAAATATCGATTTTGAGCATGTTTTGAGCCTATATTTTGAAAACATTCTAGAACTGAGTAGGCATGTACAGATCGCGTCTGGGACCCCAAAATATCGAATTTTCGGGTATTTTGGGCCTGAATTTGAGATATCGCCTTTACGCACCTAAAATATCGATTTTTAGCATGTTTTGAGCTTTTATTTTGAAAATATTCTAGCACTGAGTTGGCATGTACAGATCGCTTCTGGGACCCCAAAATATCGAATTTTAGGGTGTTATGAGCTTGAATTTGAGATATAAACGAGTACAGAAGATGCATGCACATATCGACTTTTGGGCACCTAAAATATCGATTTTGAGCATGTTTTGAGCCTATATTTTGAAAACATTCTAGCACTGAGTAGGCATGTACAGATCGCTTCTGAGACCCAAAAATATCAAATTTTCGGGTGTTTGGGGCCAGAATTTGAGATATAAACGGGTACAGAAGATGCATGCACATATCGGCTTTTGGGCAGCTAAAATATCGATTTTGAGCATGTTTTGAGCCTATATTTTGAAAACATTCTAGCACTGAGTAGGCATGTACAGATCGCTTGTGGGACCCAAAAATATCGAATATTAGGGTGTTTAGGGCCAGAATTTGAGATATAAACGGGTACAGAAGATGCATGCACATAACTACTTTTGGGCACCTAATAGATCGATTTTCAGTATGTTTTTGGCCTGTATTTTGAAAATACTCTAACACGGAGTAGGCATGTACAGATCGCTTCTGGGACCCCTAAATATCGAATTTTCGGGGGTTTTCTGGCCTTAATTTGAGATATCGCCTTTACTCACCTAAAATATCGATTTTTAGCATGTTTTGAGCCTATATTTTGAAAATATTCTAGCACTGAGTAGGCATGTACAGATCGCTTCTGGGACCCCGAAATATCGAATTTTCGGGTGTTTTGAGCCTGAATTTAAGATATAAACGAGTACAGAAGATGCATGCACATATCGACTTTTGGGCACCTAAAATATCGATTTTGAGCATGTTTTGAGCCTATATTTTGAAAACATTCTAGCACTGAGTAGGCATGTACAGATCGCTTCTGGGACCCAAAAATATCGAATTTTCGGGTGTTTAGGGCCAGAATTTGAGATATAAACGGGTACAGAAGATGCATGCACATATCAGCTTTTGGACACCTAAAATATCGATTTTGAGCATGTTTTGAGCCTATATTTTGAAAACATTCTAGCACTGAGTAGGCATGTACAGATCGCTTGTGGGACCCAAAAATATCGAATTTTCGGGTGTTTAGGGCCAGAATTTGAGATATAAACGGGTACAGAAGATGCATGCACATATCTACCTTTGGGCACCTAAAAGATCGATTTTCAGTATGTTTTTGGCCTGTATTTTGAAAATACTCTATCACGGAGTAGGCATGTACAGATCGCTTCTGGGACCCCTAAATATCGAATTTTCGGGTGTTTTTGGCCTTAATTTGAGATATCACCTTTACGCACCTAATATATCGATTTTTAGCATGTTTTGAGCCTGTATTTTGAAAATACTCTAACACGGAGTAAGCATGTACAGATCGCTTCTGGGACCCCAAAATATCGAATTTTCGGGTGTTTTGAGCCTGAATTTAAGATATAAACGAGTACAGAAGATGCATGCACATATCGACTTTTGGGCACCTAAAATATCGAATTTGAGCATGTTTTGAGCCTATATTTTGAAAACATTCTAGCACTGAGTAGGCATGTACAGATCGCTTCTGGGACCCCAAAATATCGAATTTTCGGGTGTTTTGAGCCTGAATTTGAGATATAAACGAGTATAGAAGATGCATACACATATTGACTTTGGACACCAAAAATATCGATTTTCAGCATGTTTTAAGCCTAAATTTTGAAAATACTCTAACACGGAGTAGGCAAGTACAGATCACTTCTGGGACCCCAAAATATAGAATTTTCGGGGGTTTAGGGCCTGAATTTGAGATATAAACGGGTACAGAAGATGCATGCACATATCGACTTTTGGGCACCTAAAAGATCGATTTTGAGCATGTTTTAGGCCTGTATTTTTAAAATACTCTAACAAGGATTAGGCATGTACAGATCGCATCTGGGACCCCTTAATATCGAATTTTCGGGTGTTTTGGGCCTTAATTTGAGATATCGACTTTTTGACACCTAAAATATCGATTTTTAGCATGTTTTTAGCCTATATTTTGAAAATATTCTAGCACTGTGTAGGCATGTACAGATTGCTTCTGGGACCCCAAAATATTGAATTTTCGGGTGTTTAGGGCTAGAATTTGAGATATAAACGTGTACAGAAGATGCATGCACATATCGACTTTTGGTCACCTAAAAGATCGATTTTCAGTATATTTTTGGCCTGTATTTTGAAAATACTCTAACACGAAGTAGGCATGTACAGATCACTTCTGGGACCCCTAAATATCGAATTTTCGGGTGTTTTGGGACTGAACTTGAGATATCGACTTTTTGCCACCTAAAAGATCGATTTTTAGCATGTTTTTAGCCTATATTTTGAAAATATTCTAGCACTGAGTAGGCATGTACAGATCGCTTCTGGGACCCCAAAATATCGAATTTTCGGGTGTTTTGAGCCTGAATTTGAGATATAAACGGGTTCTGAAGATGCATGCACATATCGACTTTTGGGCACCTAAAACATCGATTTTGAGCATGTTTTGGGAATGTATTTTGTAAATACTCTAACACGGAGTAGGCATGTCCAGATCGCTTCTGGGACCCCAAAATATCGAATTTTCGGGTGTTTTGGGCCTATATTTGAGATATCGCCTTTATGCACATAAAATATCGATTTTTAGCATGTTTTGAGCCTATATTTTGAAAATATTCTAGCACTGAGTAGGCATGTACAGATCGCTTCTGGGACCCCAAAATATTGAATTTTCGGGTGTTTTGAGCCTGAATTTGAGATATAAACGAGTACAGAAGATGCATGCACATATCGACTTTTGGGCACCTAAAATATCGATTTTGAGCATGTTTTGAGCCTATATTTTGAAAACATTCTAGCACTGAGTAGGCATGTACAGATCGCTTCTGGTACCCCAAAATATCGAATTTTCGGGTGTTTTGAGCCTAAATTTGAGATATTAACCAGTATCAAAGATTCATACACATATTGACTTTGGGCACCAAAAATATCGATTTTCAGCATGTTTTGGGCCTGAATTTTGAAAATTCTGTAACACGGATTAGGCATGTACAGATCGCTTCTGGGACCCCAAAATATCGAATTTTCGGGTGTTTATCGCCAGAATTTGAGATATAAACGGATACAGAAGATTCATGCACATATCGACTTGTGGGCACCTAAAAGATCGATTTTCAGTATGTTTTTGGACTATATTTTGAAAATACTCTAACACGGAGTAGGCATGTACAGATCGCTTCTGGGTCCCCTAAATATCGAATTTTCGGGTGTTTTGCTCCTTAATTTGAGATATCGACTTTTTGTCACCTAAAATATCGGTTTTTAGCTTGTTTTTAGCCTATATTTTGAAAATATTCTAGCACTGTTTAGGCATGTACAGATTGTTTCTGGGACCCCAAAATATTGAATTTTCGGGTGTTTAAGGCCAGAATTTGAGATATAAACGGGTACAGAAGATGCATGCACATATCGACTTTTGGGCACCAAAAAGATCGATTTTCAGTATGTTTTTGGCCTGTATTTTGAAAATACTCTAACACGAAGTAGGCATGTACAGATCGCTTCTGGGACCCCTAAATATCGAATGTTCGGGTGTTTTGGGACTGAATTTGAGATATCGACTTTTTGGCACCTAAAAGATCGATTTTTAGCATGTTTTTAGCCTATATTTTGAAAATATTCTAGCACTGAGTAGGCATGTACAGATCGCTTCTGGGAGCCCAAAATATCGAATTTTCGGGTGTTTTGAGCCTGAATTTGAGATATAAACGGGTTCTGAAGATGCATGCACATATCGACTTTTGGGCACCTAAAATAGCGATTTTGAGCATGTTTTGAGCCTATATTTTGAAAACATTCTAGCACTGAGTAGGCATGTACAGATCGCTTCTGGGACCCAAAAATATCGAATTTTCGGGTGTTTAGGGCCAGAATTTGAGATATAAACGGGTACAGAAGATGCATGCACATATCGGCTTTTGGACACCTAAAATATCGATTTTGAGCATGTTTTGAGCCTATATTTTGAAAACATTCTAGCACTGAGTAGGCATGTACAGATCGCTTGTGGAACCCAAAAATATCGAATTTTCGGGTGTTTAGGGCCAGAATTTGAGATATAAACGGGTATAGAAGATGCATGCACATATCTACCTTTGGGCACCTAAAAGATCGATTTTCAGTATGTTTTTGGCCTGTATTTTGAAAATACTCTAACACGGAGTAGGCATGTACAGATCGCTTCTGGGACCCCTAAATATCGAATTTTCGGGTGTTTTTAGCCTTAATTTGAGATATCGCCTTTACGCACCTAAAATATCGGTTTTTAGCATGTTTTGAGCCTGTATTTTGAAAATACTCTAACACGAAGTAAGCATGTACAGATCGCTTCTGGGACCCCAAAATATCGAATTTTCGGGTGTTTTGAGCCTGAATTTAAGATATAAACCAGTATAGAAGATGCATACACATATTGACTTTGGGCACCTAAAATATCGATTTTCAGCATGTTTTAAGCCTATATTTTGAAAATACTCTAACACGGAGTAGGCAAGTACAGATCGCTTCTGGGACCCCAAAATATCGAATTTTGGGGGGTTTAGGGCCAGAATTTGAGATATAAACGGGTACAGAAGATGCATGCACATATCGACTTTTGGGCACCTAAGAGATTGATTTTCAGTATGTTTTTGGCCTGTATTTTGAAAATATTCTAACACTGAGTAGGCATGTACAGATCGCTTCTGGGAACCCAAAATATCGAATTTTCGGGTGTTTTGAGCCTGAATTTAAGATATAAACGAGTACAGAAGATGCATGCACATATCGACTTTTGGGCACCTAAAATATCGATTTTGAGCATGTTTTGAGCCTATATTTTGAAAACATTCTAGCACTAAGTAGGCATGTACAGATCGCTTCTGGGACACCAAAATATCGAATTTTCGGGTGTTTTCAGCCTGAATTTGGGATATAAACGAGTATAGAAGATGCATACACATATTGTCTTTGGGCACCAAAAATATCGATTTTCAGCATGTTTTAAGCCTAAATTTTGAAAATACTCTAACACGGAGAAGGCAAGTACAGTACGCTTCTGGGACCCCAAAATATTGAATTCTCGGGGGTTTAGGGCCAGAATTTGAGATATAAACGGGTACAGAAGATACATGCACATATTGACTTTGGGCATCTAAAATATCGATTTTCAGCATGTTTTGGGCCTGTATTTTGAAAATACTCTAACACAGAGTAGGCATGTACAGATCGCTTCTGGGACCCCAAAATATCGAATTTTCGGTGTTTTGAGCCTGAATTTGAGATATAAACGGGTACTGAAGATGCATGCACATATCGACTTTTTGGCACCTAAAACATCGATTTTGAGCATGTTTTAGGCCTCTATTTTGAAAATACTCTAACAAGGAGTAGGCATGTACAGATCGCTTCTGGGACCCCTAAATATCGAATTTTTGGGTGTTTCGGGACTGAATTTGAGATATTGACTTTTTGGCACCTAAAAGATCGATTTTTAGCAAGTTTTTAGCCTATATTTTGAAAATATTTTAGCACTGGGTAGGCATGTACAGATTGCTTCTGGGACCCCAAAATCTTGAATTTTCGGGTGTTTTGAGCCTGAATTTGAGATATAAACGGGTACAGAAGATACATGCACATATTGACTTTGGGCATCTAAAATATCGATTTTCAGCATGTTTTGGGCATGTATTTTGAAAATACTCTAACACGGAGTAGGCATGTACAGATCCCTTCTGGGACCCCAAAATATCGAATTTTCGGGTGTTTTGAGCCTGAATTTAAGATATAAACGAGTACAGAAGATGCATGCACATATCGACTTTTGGGCACCTAAAATATCGATTTTGAGCATGTTTTGAGCCTATATTTTGAAAACATTCTAGCACTAAGTAGGCATGTACAGATCGCTTCTGGGACACCAAAATATCGAATTTTCGGGTGTTTTCAGCCTGAATTTGGGATATAAACGAGTATAGAAGATGCATACACATATTGTCTTTGGGCACCAAAAATATCGATTTTCAGCAAGTTTTAAGCCTAAATTTTGAAAATACTCTAACACGGAGAAGGCAAGTACAGTACGCTTCTGGGACCCCAAAATATCGAATTCTCGGGGGTTTAGGGCCAGAATTTGAGATATAAACGGGTACAGAAGATACATGCACATATTGACTTTGGGCATCTAAAATATCGATTTTCAGCATGTTTTGGGCCTGTATTTTGAAAATACTCTAACACAGAGTAGGCATGTACAGATCGCTTCTGGGACCCCAAAATATCGAATTTTCGGTGTTTTGAGCCTGAATTTGAGATATAAACGGGTACTGAAGATGCATGCACATATCGACTTTTTGGCACCTAAAACATCGATTTTGAGCATGTTTTAGGCCTCTATTTTGAAAATACTCTAACAAGGAGTAGGCATGTACAGATCGCTTCTGGGACCCCTAAATATCGAATTTTTGGGTGTTTCGGGACTGAATTTGAGATATTGACTTTTTGGCACCTAAAAGATCGATTTTTAGCAAGTTTTTAGCCTATATTTTGAAAATATTTTAGCACTGGGTAGGCATGTACAGATTGCTTCTGGGACCCCAAAATCTTGAATTTTCGGGTGTTTTGAGCCTGAATTTGAGATATAAACGGGTACAGAAGATACATGCACATATTGACTTTGGGCATCTAAAATATCGATTTTCAGCATGTTTTGGGCATGTATTTTGAAAATACTCTAACACGGAGTAGGCATGTACAGATCCCTTCTGGGACCCCAAAATATCGAATTTTCGGGTGTTTTGAGCCTGAATTTGGGATATAAACGGGTATTGAAGATGCATGCACATATCGACTTTTTGGCACCTAAAACATCGATTTTGAGCATGTTTTGGGCCTGTATTTTGAAAATACTCTAACACGGATTAGGCATGTACAGATTGCTTCTGGGACCCCAAAATATTGAATTTTCGGGTGTTTAGGGCCAGAATTTGAGATATAAACGGGTACAGAAGATGCATGCACATATCGACTTTTTGAGCACCTAAAACATCGATTTTCAGTATGTTTTGGGCCTGTATTTTGTAAATACTCAAACACCGGAGTAGGCATGTACAGATCGCTTCTGGGACCCCAAAATATTGAATTTTCGGGTGTTTTGGGACTGAATTTGAGATATCGCCTTTACGCACCTAAAATATCTATTTTTAGCATGTTTTGAGCCTATATTTTGCAAATATTCTATCACTGAGTAGGCATGTACAGATCGCTTCTGGGACCCCAAAATATCGAATTTTCGGGTGTTTTGAGCCTGAATTTGAGATATAAACGGGTACAGAAGATGCATACACATATTGACTTTCGGCATCTAAAATATCGATTTTCAGCATGTTTTGGGAATGTATTTTGAAAATACTCTAACACGGAGTAGGCATGTACAGATCGCTTCTTGGTCCCCTAAATATCGAATTTTCGGGTGTTTTGGGCCTTAATTTAAGATATCGAATTTTTGGCACCTAAAATATCGATTTTTAGCATGTTTTTAGCCTATATTTTGAAAATATTCTAGCACTGTGTAGGCATGTACAGATTGCTTCTGGGACCCCAAAATATTGAATTTTCGGGTGTTTAGGGCCAGAATTTGAGATATAAACGGGTACAGAAGATACATGCACATATTGACTTTCGGCATCTAAAATATCGATTTTCATCATGTTTTTGGCACGTATTTTGAAAATACTCTAACACGGAGTAGGCATGTACAGATCGCTTCTGGGACCCCAAAATATCGAATTTTCGGGTGTTATGAGCCTGAATTTGAAATATAAACGAGTACAGAAGATGAATGCACATATCGACTTTTGGGCACCTAAAATATCGATTTTGAGCATGTTTTGAGCCTATATTTTGAAAACATTCTAGAACTGAGTAGGCATGTACAGATCGCGTCTGGGACCCCAAAATATCGAATTTTCGGGTATTTTGGGCCTGAATTTGAGATATCGCCTTTACGCACCTAAAATATCGATTTTTAGCATGTTTTGAGCTTTTATTTTGAAAATATTCTAGCACTGAGTTGGCATGTACAGATCGCTTCTGGGACCCCAAAATATCGAATTTTAGGGTGTTATGAGCTTGAATTTGAGATATAAACGAGTACAGAAGATGCATGCACATATCGACTTTTGGGCACCTAAAATATCGATTTTGAGCATGTTTTGAGCCTATATTTTGAAAACATTCTAGCACTGAGTAGGCATGTACAGATCGCTTCTGGGACCCAAAAATATCAAATTTTCGGGTGTTTGGGGCCAGAATTTGAGATATAAACGGGTACAGAAGATGCATGCACATATCGGCTTTTGGGCAGCTAAAATATCGATTTTGAGCATGTTTTGAGCCTATATTTTGAAAACATTCTAGCACTGTGTAGGCATGTACAGATCGCTTGTGGGACCCAAAAATATCGAATATTCGGGTGTTTAGGGCCAGAATTTGAGATATAAACGGGTACAGAAGATGCATGCACATAACTACTTTTGGGCACCTAATAGATCGATTTTCAGTATGTTTTTGGCCTGTATTTTGAAAATACTCTAACACGGAGTAGGCATGTACAGATCGCTTCTGGGACCCCTAAATATCGAATTTTCGGGAGTTTTCTGGCCTTAATTTGAGATATCGCCTTTACTCACCTAAAATATCGATTTTTAGCATGTTTTGAGCCTATATTTTGAAAATATTCTAGCACTGAGTAGGCATGTACAGATCGCTTCTGGGACCCCGAAATATCGAATTTTCGGGTTTTTTGAGCCTGAATTTAAGATATAAACGAGTACAGAAGATGCATGCACATATCGACTTTTGGGCACCTAAAATATCGATTTTGAGCATGTTTTGAGCCTATATTTTGAAAACATTCTAGCACTGAGTAGGCATGTACAGATCGCTTCTGGGACCCAAAAATATCGAATTTTCGGGTGTTTAGGGCCAGAATTTGAGATATAAACGGGTACAGAAGATGCATGCACATATCAGCTTTTGGACACCTAAAATATCGATTTTGAGCATGTTTTGAGCCTATATTTTGAAAACATTCTAGCACTGAGTAGGCATGTACAGATCGCTTGTGGGACCCAAAAATATCGAATTTTCGGGTGTTTAGGGCCAGAATTTGAGATATAAACGGGTACAGAAGATGCATGCACATATCTACCTTTGGGCACCTAAAAGATCGATTTTCAGTATGTTTTTGGCCTGTATTTTGAAAATACTCTATCACGGAGTAGGCATGTACAGATCGCTTCTGGGACCCCTAAATATCGAATTTTCGGGTGTTTTTGGCCTTAATTTGAGATATCACCTTTACGCACCTAATATATCGATTTTTAGCATGTTTTGAGCCTGTATTTTGAAAATACTCTAACACGGAGTAAGCATGTACAGATCGCTTCTGGGACCCCAAAATATCGAATTTTCGGGTGTTTTGAGCCTGAATTTAAGATATAAACGAGTACAGAAGATGCATGCACATATCGACTTTTGGGCACCTAAAATATCGAATTTGAGCATGTTTTGAGCCTATATTTTGAAAACATTCTAGCACTGAGTAGGCATGTACAGATCGCTTCTGGGACCCCAAAATATCGAATTTTCGGGTGTTTTGAGCCTGAATTTGAGATATAAACTATTATAGAAGATGCATACACATATTGACTTTGGACACCAAAAATATCGATTTTCAGCATGTTTTAAGCCTAAATTTTGAAAATACTCTAACACGGAGTAGGCAAGTACAGATCACTTCTGGGACCCCAAAATATAGAATTTTCGGGGGTTTAGGGCCTGAATTTGAGATATAAACGGGTACAGAAGATGCATGCACATATCGACTTTTGGGCACCTAAAAGATCGATTTTGAGCATGTTTTAGGCCTGTATTTTTAAAATACTCTAACAAGGATTAGGCATGTACAGATCGCATCTGGGACCCCTTAATATCGAATTTTCGGGTGTTTTGGGCCTTAATTTGAGATATCGACTTTTTGACACCTAAAATATCGATTTTTAGCATGTTTTTAGCCTATATTTTGAAAATATTCTAGCACTGTATAGGCATGTACAGATTGCTTCTGGGACCCCAAAATATTGAATTTTCGGGTGTTTAGGGCTAGAATTTGAGATATAAACGGGTACAGAAGATGCATGCACATATCGACTTTTGGTCACCTAAAAGATCGATTTTCAGTATATTTTTGGCCTGTATTTTGAAAATACTCTAACACGAAGTAGGCATGTACAGATCACTTCTGGGACCCCTAAATATCGAATTTTCGGGTGTTTTGGGACTGAACTTGAGATATCGACTTTTTGCCACCTAAAAGATCGATTTTTAGCATGTTTTTAGCCTATATTTTGAAAATATTCTAGCACTGAGTAGGCATGTACAGATCGCTTCAGGGACCCCAAAATATCGAATTTTCGGGTGTTTTGAGCCTGAATTTGAGATATAAACAGGTTCTGAAGATGCATGCACATATCGACTTTTGGGCACCTAAAACATCGATTTTGAGCATGTTTTGTGAATGTATTTTGTAAATACTCTAACACGGAGTAGGCATGTCCAGATCGCTTCTGGGACCCCAAAATATCGAATTTTCGGGTGTTTTGGGCCTATATTTGAGATATCGCCTTTATGCACCTAAAATATCGATTTTTAGCATGTTTTGAGCCTATATTTTGAAAATATTCTAGCACTGAGTAGGCATGTACAGATCGCTTCTGGGACCCCAAAATATTGAATTTTCGGGTGTTTTGAGCCTGAATTTGAGATATAAACGAGTACAGAAGATGCATGCACATATCGACTTTTGGGCACCTAAAATATCGATTTTGAGCATGTTTTGAGCCTATATTTTGAAAACATTCTAGCACTGAGTAGGCATGTACAGATCGCTTCTGGTACCCCAAAATATCGAATTTTCGGGTGTTTTGAGCCTAAATTTGAGATATTAACCAGTATCAAAGATTCATACACATATTGACTTTGGGCACCAAAAATATCGATTTTCAGCATGTTTTGGGCCTGAATTTTGAAAATACTGTAACACGGATTAGGCATGTACAGATCGCTTCTGGGACCCCAAAATATCGAATTTTCGGGTGTTTAGCGCCAGAATTTGAGATATAAACGGATACAGAAGATTCATGCACATATCGACTTGTGGGCACCTAAAAGATCGATTTTCAGTATGTTTTTGGACTATATTTTGAAAATACTCTAACACGGAGTAGGCATGAACAGATCGCTTCTGGGTCCCCTAAATATCGAATTTTCGGGTGTTTTGCTCCTTAATTTGAGATATCGACTTTTTGACACCTAAAATATCGGTTTTTAGCTTGTTTTTAGCCTATATTTTGAAAATATTCTAGCAGTGTGTAGGCATGTACAGATTGTTTCTGGGACCCCAAAATATTGAATTTTCGGGTGTTTAAGGCCAGATTTTGAGATATAAACGGGTACAGAAGATGCATGCACATATCGACTTTTGGGCACCAAAAAGATCGATTTTCAGTATGTTTTTGGCCTGTATTTTGAAAATACTCTAACACGAAGTAGGCATGTACAGATCGCTTCTGGGACCCCTAAATATCGAATGTTCGGGTGTTTTGGGACTGAATTTGAGATATCGACTTTTTGGCACCTAAAAGATCGATTTTTAGCATGTTTTTAGCCTATATTTTGAAAATATTCTAGCACTGAGTAGGCATGTACAGATCGCTTCTGGGACCCCAAAATATCGAATTTTCGGGTGTTTTGAGCCTGAATTTGAGATATAAACGGGTTCTGAAGATGCATGCACATATCGACTTTTGGGCACCTAAAATAGCGATTTTGAGCATGTTTTGAGCCTATATTTTGAAAACATTCTAGCACTGAGTAGGCATGTACAGATCGCTTCTGGGACCCAAAAATATCGAATTTTCGGGTGTTTAGGACCAGAATTTGAGATATAAACGGGTACAGAAGATGCATGCACATATCGGCTTTTGGACACCTAAAATATCGATTTTGAGCATGTTTTGAGCCTATATTTTGAAATCATTCTAGCACTGAGTAGGCATGTACAGATCGCTTGTGGAACCCAAAAATATCGAATTTTCGGGTGTTTAAGGCCAGAATTTGAGATATAAACGGGTACAGAAGATGCATGCACATATCTACCTTTGGGCACCTAAAAGATCGAATTTCAGTATGTTTTTGGCCTGTATTTTGAAAATACTCTAACACGGAGTAGACATGTACAGATCGCTTCTGGGACCCCTAAATATCGAATTTTCGGGTGTTTTTAGCCTTAATTTGAGATATCGCCTTTACGCACCTAAAATATCGGTTTTTAGCATGTTTTGAGCCTG
The DNA here is from genome assembly GCA_033782935.1 of Petrolisthes cinctipes. NCBI lineage: Eukaryota > Metazoa > Arthropoda > Malacostraca > Decapoda > Porcellanidae > Petrolisthes > Petrolisthes cinctipes. The sequence goes on from JAWQEG010000327.1 coordinate 100,157, forward strand.
TATTTTGAAAATACTCTAACACGAAGTAAGCATGTACAGATCGCTTCTGGGACCCCAAAATATCGAATTTTCGGGTGTTTTGAGCCTAAATTTGAGATATAAACGAGTATCGAAGATTCATACACATATTGACTTAGTGCACCAAAAATATCGATTTTCAGCATGTTTTGGGCCTGAATTTTGAAAATACTCTAACACGGATTAGGCATGTACAGATCGCTTCTGGGACCTCAAAATATCGAATTTTCGGGTGTTTAGGGCCAGAATTTGAGATATAAACGGGTACAGAAGATGCATGCACATATCGACTTTTGGGCACCTAAAAGATCGATTTTCAGTATGTTTTTGGCCTGTATTTTGAGAATACTCTAACACAGAGTAGGCATGTACAGATCCCTTCTGGGACCCAAAAATATCGAATTTTCGGGTGTTTAGGGCCAGAATTTGAGATATAAACGGGTACAGAAGATGCATGCACATATCGGCTTTTGGACACCTGAAATATCGATTTTGAGCATGTTTTGAGCCTATATTTTGAAAACATTCTAGCACTGAGTAGGCATGTACAGATCGCTTGTGGGACCCAAAAATATCGAATTTTCGGGTGTTTAGGGCCAGAATTTGAGATATAAACGGGTACAGAAGATGCATGCACATATCTACCTTTGGGCACCTAAAAGATCGAATTTCAGTATGTTTTTGGCCTGTATTTTGAAAATTCTCTAACACGGAGTAGGCATGTACAGATCGCTTCTGGGACCCCTAAATATCGAATTTTTGGGTTTTTTTAGCCTTAATTTGAGATATCGCCTTTACGCACCTAAAATATCGGTTTTTAGCATGTTTTGAGCCTGTATTTTGAAAATACTCTAACACGGAATAAGCATGTACAGATCGCTTCTGGGACCCCAAAATATCGAATTTTTGGGTGTTTTGAGCCTGAATTTAAGATATAAACGAGTACAGAAGATGCATGCACATATCGACTTTTGGGCACCTAAAATATCGAATTTTAGCATGTTTTGAGCCTATATTTTGAAAATATTCTAGCACTGAGTAGGCATGTACAGATCGCTTCTGGGACCCCAAAATATCGAATTTTCGGGTGTTTTGAGCCTAAATTTGAGATATAAACGAGTATCGAAGATTCAAACACATATTGACTTAGTGCACCAAAAATATCGATTTTCAGCATGTTTTGGGCCTGAATTTTGAAAATACTGTAACACGGATTAGGCATGTACAGATCGCTTCTGGGACCTCAAAATATCGAATTTTCGGGTGTTTAGGGCCAGAATTTGAGATATAAACGGGTACAGAAGATGCATGCACATATCGACTTTTGGGCACCTAAAAGATCGATTTTCAGTATGTTTTTGGCCTGTATTTTGAAAATACTCTAACACAGAGTAGGCATGTACAGATCCCTTCTGGGACCCCTAAATATCGAATTTTCGGGTGTTTTGGGACTGAATTTGAGATATCGACTTTTTGGCACCTAAAATATCGATTTTTAGCATGTTTTTAGCCTATATTTTGAAAATATTCTAGCACTGAGTAGGCATGTACAGATTGCTTCTGGGACCCCAAAATATTGAATTTTCGTGTGTTTTGAGCCTGAATTTGAGATATAAACGAGTACAGAAGATGCATGCACATATCGACTTTTGGGCACCTAAAACATCGATTTTGAGCATGTTTTGGGCCTGTATTTTGAAAATACTCTAACACGGAATAGGCATGTACAGATCGCTTTTGGGACCCCAAAATATCAAATTTTCAGGTGTTTTGGGCCTATATTTGAGATATCGCCTTTACGCACCTAAAATATCGATTTTAACATGTTTTGAGCTTTTATTTTGAAAATACTCTAGCACTGTGTAGGCATGTACAGATCGCTTCTGGGACCCCAAAATATCGAATTTTCGGGTGTTTTGAGCTTGAATTTGAGATATAAACGAGTACAGAAGATGCATGCACATATCGACTTTTGGGTACCTAAAATATCGATTTTAAGCATGTTTTGAGCCTATATTTTAAAAAACATTCTAGCACTGAGTAGGCATGTACATGTCGCTTCTGGGACCCAAAAATATCGAATTTTCGGGTGTTTAGCGCCAGAATTTGAGATATAAACGGGTACAGAAGATGCATGCACATATCGACTTTTGGGCACCTAAAAGATCGATTTTCAGTATATTTTTGGCCTGTATTTTGAAAATACGCTAACACGAAGTAGGCATGTACAGATCGCTTCTGGGACCCCTAAATATCGAATTTTCGGGTGTTTTGGGACTGAACTTGAGATATCGACTTTTTGCCACCTAAAAGATCGATTTTTAGCATGTTTTTAGCCTATATTTTGAAAATATTCTAGCACTGAGTAGGCATGTACAGATCGCTTCTGGGACCCCAAAATATCGAATTTTCGGGTGTTTTGAGCCTGAATTTGAGATATAAACGGGTACAGAAGATACATGCACATATTGACTTTCGGCATCTAAAATATCGATTTTCAGCATGTTTTGGGCACGTATTTTGAAAATACTCTAACACGGAGTAGGCATGTACAGATCGCTTCTGGGACCCAAAAATATCGATTTTTCGGGTGTTTTGAGCCTGAATTTGAGATATAAACGGGTTCTGAAGATGCATGCACATATCGACTTTTGGGCACCTAAAATATCGATTTTGAGCATGTTTTGGGAATGTATTTTGTAAATACTCTAACACGGAGTAGGCATATCCAGATCGCTTCTGGGACCCCAAAATATCGAATTTTCGGGTGTTTTGGGCCTATATTTGAGATATCGCCTTTATGCACCTAAAATATCGATTTTTAGCATGTTTTGAGCCTATATTTTGAAAATATTCTAGCACTGAGTAGGCATGTACAGATCGCTTCTGAGACCCCAAAATATTGAATTTTCGGGTGTTTTGAGCCTGAATTTGAGATATAAACGAGTACAGAAGATGCATGCACATATCGACTTTTGGGCACCTAAAATATCGATTTTGAGCATGTTTTGAGCCTATATTTTGAAAACATTCTAGCACTGAGTAGGCATGTACAGATCGCTTCTGGGACCCCAAAATATCGAATTTTCGGGTGTTTTGGGCCTTAATTTGAGATATCGCCTTTACGCACCTAATATATCGATTTTTAGCATGTTTTGTGCCTATATTTTGAAAATATTCTAGCACTGAGTAGGCATGTACAGATCGCTTCTGGGAACCCAAAATATCGAATTTTCGGGTGCTTTGAGCCTGAATTTGAGATGTAAACGAGTACAGAAGATGCATGAACATATCGACTTTTGGGCACCTAAAATATCGATTTTGAGCATGTTTTGAGCCTATTTTTTGAAAACATTCTAGCACGGAGTAGGCATGTACAGATCGCTTCTGGGACCCCAAAATATCGAATTTTCGGGTGTTTTGAGCCTAAATTTGAGATATAAACCAGTATCGAAGATTCATACACATATTGACTTTGGGCACCAAAAATATCGATTTTCAGCATGTTTTGGGCCTGAATTTTGAAAATACTGTAACACGGATTAGGCATGTACAGATCGCTTCTGGGACCCCAAAATATCGAATTTTCGGGTGTTTAGCGCCAGAATTTGAGATATAAACGGGTACAGAAGATGCATGCACATATCGACTTTTGGGCACCTAAAAGATCGATTTTCAGTATGTTTTTGGCCTATATTTTGAAAATACTCTAACACGGAGTAGGCATGTACAGATCGCTTTTGGGACCCCAAAATATCGAATTTTTAGGTGTTTTGGGCCTATATTTGAGATATCGCCTTTACGCACCTAAAATATCGATTTTTAGCATGTTTTGTGCTTTTATTTTGAAAATATTCTAGCACTGTGTAGGCATGTACCGATCGCTTCTGGGACCCCCAAATATCGAATTTTCAGGTGTTTTGAACTTGAATTTGAGATATAAACGAGTACAGAAGATGCATGCACATATCGACTTTTGGGTACCTAAAATATCGATTTCGAGCATGTTTTGAGCCTATAATTTGAAAACATTCTAGCACTGAGTAGGCATGTACAGATCGCTTCTGGGACCCAAAATATCGAATTTTCGAGTGTTTTGAGCCTGAATTTGAGATATAAACGGGTACAAAAGATACATGCACATATTTACTTTCGGCATCTAAAATATCGATTTTCAGCATGTTTTGGGAATGTATTTTGAAAATACTATAACACGGAGTAGGCATGTACAGATCGCTTCTGGGACCCCTAAATATCGAAATTTCGGGTGTTTTGCTCGTTAATTTGAGATATCGACTTTTTGACACCTAAAATATCGATTTTTAGCTTGTTTTTAGCCTATATTTTGAAAATATTCTAGCACTGTGTAGGCATGTACAGATTGTTTCTAGGACCCCAAAATATTGAATTTTCGGGTGATTAGGGCCAGAATTTGAGATATAAACGGGTACAGAAGATGCATGCACATATCGACTTTTGGGCACCAAAAAGATCGATTTTCAGTATGTTTTTGGCCTGTATTTTGAAAATACTCTAACACGAAGTAAGCATGTACAGATCCCTTCTGGGACCCCTAAATATCGAATTTTCGGGTGTTTTGGGACTGAATTTGAGATATCGACTTTTTGGCACCTAAAATATCGATTTTTAGCATGTTTTTAGCCTATATTTTGAAAATATTCTAGCACTGAGTAGGCATGTACAGATTGCTTCTGGGACCCCAAAATATTGAATTTTCGTGTGTTTTGAGCCTGAATTTGAGATATAAACGAGTACAGAAGATGCATGCACATATCGACTTTTGGGCACCTAAAACATCGATTTTGAGCATGTTTTGGGCCTGTATTTTGAAAATACTCTAACACGGAGTAGGCATGTACAGATCGCTTTTGGGACCCCAAAATATCAAATTTTCAGGTGTTTTGGGCCTATATTTGAGATATCGCCTTTACGCACCTAAAATATCGATTTTAACATGTTTTGAGCTTTTATTTTGAAAATACTCTAGCACTGTGTAGGCATGTACAGATCGCTTCTGGGACCCCAAAATATCGAATTTTCGGGTGTTTTGAGCTTGAATTTGAGATATAAACGAGTACAGAAGATGCATGCACATATCGACTTTTGGGTACCTAAAATATCGATTTTAAGCATGTTTTGAGCCTATATTTTAAAAAACATTCTAGCACTGAGTAGGCATGTACAGGTCGCTTCTGGGACCCAAAAATATCGAATTTTCGGGTGTTTAGCGCCAGAATTTGAGATATAAACGGGTACAGAAGATGCATGCACATATCGACTTTTGGGCACCTAAAAGATCGATTTTCAGTATATTTTTGGCCTGTATTTTGAAAATACTCTAACACGAAGTAGGCATGTACAGATCGCTTCTGGGACCCCTAAATATCGAATTTTCGGGTGTTTTGGGACTGAACTTGAGATATCGACTTTTTGCCACCTAAAAGATCGATTTTTAGCATGTTTTTAGCCTATATTTTGAAAATATTCTAGCACTGAGTAGGCATGTACAGATCGCTTCTGGGACCCCAAAATATCGAATTTTCGGGTGTTTTGAGCCTGAATTTGAGATATAAACGGGTACAGAAGATACATGCACATATTGACTTTCGGCATCTAAAATATCGATTTTCAGCATGTTTTGGGCACGTATTTTGAAAATACTCTAACACGGAGTAGGCATGTACAGATCGCTTCTGGGACCCAAAAATATCGAATTTTCGGGTGTTTTGAGCCTGAATTTGAGATATAAACGGGTTCTGAAGATGCATGCACATATCGACTTTTGGGCACCTAAAATATCGATTTTGAGCATGTTTTGGGAATGTATTTTGTAAATACTCTAACACGGAGTAGGCATATCCAGATCGCTTCTGGGACCCCAAAATATCGAATTTTCGGGTGTTTTGGGCCTATATTTGAGATATCGCCTTTATGCACCTAAAATATCGATTTTTAGCATGTTTTGAGCCTATATTTTGAAAATATTCTAGCACTGAGTAGGCATGTACAGATCGCTTCTGAGACCCCAAAATATTGAATTTTCGGGTGTTTTGAGCCTGAATTTGAGATATAAACGAGTACAGAAGATGCATGCACATATCGACTTTTGGGCACCTAAAATATCGATTTTGAGCATGTTTTGAGCCTATATTTTGAAAACATTCTAGCACTGAGTAGGCATGTACAGATCGCTTCTGGGACCCCAAAATATCGAATTTTCGGGTGTTTTGGGCCTTAATTTGAGATATCGCCTTTACGCACCTAATATATCGATTTTTAGCATGTTTTGTGCCTATATTTTGAAAATATTCTAGCACTGAGTAGGCATGTACAGATCGCTTCTGGGAACCCAAAATATCGAATTTTCGGGTGCTTTGAGCCTGAATTTGAGATGTAAACGAGTACAGAAGATGCATGAACATATCGACTTTTGGTCACCTAAAATATCGATTTTGAGCATGTTTTGAGCCTATTTTTTGAAAACATTCTAGCACTGAGTAGGCATGTACAGATCGCTTCTGGGACCCCAAAATATCGAATTTTCGGGTGTTTTGAGCCTGAATTTGAGATATAAACGGGTACAGAAGATACATGCACATATTGACTTTCGGCATCTAAAATATCGATTTTCAGCATGTTTTGGGCACGTATTTTGAAAATACTCTAACACGGAGTAGGCATGTACAGATCGCTTCTGGGACCCAAAAATATCGATTTTTCGGGTGTTTTGAGCCTGAATTTGAGATATAAACGGGTTCTGAAGATGCATGCACATATCGACTTTTGGGCACCTAAAATATCGATTTTGAGCATGTTTTGGGAATGTATTTTGTAAATACTCTAACACGGAGTAGGCATATCCAGATCGCTTCTGGGACCCCAAAATATCGAATTTTCGGGTGTTTTGGGCCTATATTTGAGATATCGCCTTTATGCACCTAAAATATCGATTTTTAGCATGTTTTGAGCCTATATTTTGAAAATATTCTAGCACTGAGTAGGCATGTACAGATCGCTTCTGAGACCCCAAAATATTGAATTTTCGGGTGTTTTGAGCCTGAATTTGAGATATAAACGAGTACAGAAGATGCATGCACATATCGACTTTTGGGCACCTAAAATATCGATTTTGAGCATATTTTGAGCCTATATTTTGAAAACATTCTAGCACTGAGTAGGCATGTACAGATCGCTTCTGGGACCCCAAAATATCGAATTTTCGGGTGTTTTGGGCCTTAATTTGAGATATCGCCTTTACGCACCTAATATATCGATTTTTAGCATGTTTTGTGCCTATATTTTGAAAATATTCTAGCACTGAGTAGGCATGTACAGATCGCTTCTGGGAACCCAAAATATCGAATTTTCGGGTGCTTTGAGCCTGAATTTGAGATGTAAACGAGTACAGAAGATGCATGAACATATCGACTTTTGGGCACCTAAAATATCGATTTTGAGCATGTTTTGAGCCTATTTTTTGAAAACATTCTAGCACGGAGTAGGCATGTACAGATCGCTTCTGGGACCCCAAAATATCGAATTTTCGGGTGTTTTGAGCCTAAATTTGAGATATAAACCAGTATCGAAGATTCATACACATATTGACTTTGGGCACCAAAAATATCGATTTTCAGCATGTTTTGGGCCTGAATTTTGAAAATACTGTAACACGGATTAGGCATGTACAGATCGCTTCTGGGACCCCAAAATATCGAATTTTCGGGTGTTTAGCGCCAGAATTTGAGATATAAACGGGTACAGAAGATGCATGCACATATCGACTTTTGGGCACCTAAAAGATCGATTTTCAGTATGTTTTTGGCCTATATTTTGAAAATACTCTAACACGGAGTAGGCATGTACAGATCGCTTTTGGGACCCCAAAATATCGAATTTTTAGGTGTTTTGGGCCTATATTTGAGATATCGCCTTTACGCACCTAAAATATCGATTTTTAGCATGTTTTGTGCTTTTATTTTGAAAATATTCTAGCACTGTGTAGGCATGTACCGATCGCTTCTGGGACCCCCAAATATCGAATTTTCAGGTGTTTTGAACTTGAATTTGAGATATAAACGAGTACAGAAGATGCATGCACATATCGACTTTTGGGTACCTAAAATATCGATTTCGAGCATGTTTTGAGCCTATAATTTGAAAACATTCTAGCACTGAGTAGGCATGTACAGATCGCTTCTGGGACCCAAAATATCGAATTTTCGAGTGTTTTGAGCCTGAATTTGAGATATAAACGGGTACAAAAGATACATGCACATATTTACTTTCGGCATCTAAAATATCGATTTTCAGCATGTTTTGGGAATGTATTTTGAAAATACTCTAACACGGAGTAGGCATGTACAGATCGCTTCTGGGACCCCTAAATATCGAAATTTCGGGTGTTTTGCTCGTTAATTTGAGATATCGACTTTTTGACACCTAAAATATCGATTTTTAGCTTGTTTTTAGCCTATATTTTGAAAATATTCTAGCACTGTGTAGGCATGTACAGATTGTTTCTAGGACCCCAAAATATTGAATTTTCGGGTGATTAGGGCCAGAATTTGAGATATAAACGGGTACAGAAGATGCATGCACATATCGACTTTTGGGCACCAAAAAGATCGATTTTCAGTATGTTTTTGGCCTGTATTTTGAAAATACTCTAACACGAAGTAAGCATGTACAGATCCCTTCTGGGACCCCTAAATATCGAATTTTCGGGTGTTTTGGGACTGAATTTGAGATATCGACTTTTTGGCACCTAAAATATCGATTTTTAGCATGTTTTTAGCCTATATTTTGAAAATATTCTAGCACTGAGTAGGCATGTACAGATTGCTTCTGGGACCCCAAAATATTGAATTTTCGTGTGTTTTGAGCCTGAATTTGAGATATAAACGAGTACAGAAGATGCATGCACATATCGACTTTTGGGCACCTAAAACATCGATTTTGAGCATGTTTTGGGCCTGTATTTTGAAAATACTCTAACACGGAGTAGGCATGTACAGATCGCTTTTGGGACCCCAAAATATCAAATTTTCAGGTGTTTTGGGCCTATATTTGAGATATCGCCTTTACGCACCTAAAATATCGATTTTAACATGTTTTGAGCTTTTATTTTGAAAATACTCTAGCACTGTGTAGGCATGTACAGATCGCTTCTGGGACCCCAAAATATCGAATTTTCGGGTGTTTTGAGCTTGAATTTGAGATATAAACGAGTACAGAAGATGCATGCACATATCGACTTTTGGGTACCTAAAATATCGATTTTAAGCATGTTTTGAGCCTATATTTTAAAAAACATTCTAGCACTGAGTAGGCATGTACAGGTCGCTTCTGGGACCCAAAAATATCGAATTTTCGGGTGTTTAGCGCCAGAATTTGAGATATAAACGGGTACAGAAGATGCATGCACATATCGACTTTTGGGCACCTAAAAGATCGATTTTCAGTATATTTTTGGCCTGTATTTTGAAAATACTCTAACACGAAGTAGGCATGTACAGATCGCTTCTGGGACCCCTAAATATCGAATTTTCGGGTGTTTTGGGACTGAACTTGAGATATCGACTTTTTGCCACCTAAAAGATCGATTTTTAGCATGTTTTTAGCCTATATTTTGAAAATATTCTAGCACTGAGTAGGCATGTACAGATCGCTTCTGGGACCCCAAAATATCGAATTTTCGGGTGTTTTGAGCCTGAATTTGAGATATAAACGGGTACAGAAGATACATGCACATATTGACTTTCGGCATCTAAAATATCGATTTTCAGCATGTTTTGGGCACGTATTTTGAAAATACTCTAACACGGAGTAGGCATGTACAGATCGCTTCTGGGACCCAAAAATATCGATTTTTCGGGTGTTTTGAGCCTGAATTTGAGATATAAACGGGTTCTGAAGATGCATGCACATATCGACTTTTGGGCACCTAAAATATCGATTTTGAGCATGTTTTGGGAATGTATTTTGTAAATACTCTAACACGGAGTAGGCATATCCAGATCGCTTCTGGGACCCCAAAATATCGAATTTTCGGGTGTTTTGGGCCTATATTTGAGATATCGCCTTTATGCACCTAAAATATCGATTTTTAGCATGTTTTGAGCCTATATTTTGAAAATATTCTAGCACTGAGTAGGCATGTACAGATCGCTTCTGAGACCCCAAAATATTGAATTTTCGGGTGTTTTGAGCCTGAATTTGAGATATAAACGAGTACAGAAGATGCATGCACATATCGACTTTTGGGCACCTAAAATATCGATTTTGAGCATGTTTTGAGCCTATATTTTGAAAACATTCTAGCACTGAGTAGGCATGTACAGATCGCTTCTGGGACCCCAAAATATCGAATTTTCGGGTGTTTTGGGCCTTAATTTGAGATATCGCCTTTACGCACCTAATATATCGATTTTTAGCATGTTTTGTGCCTATATTTTGAAAATATTCTAGCACTGAGTAGGCATGTACAGATCGCTTCTGGGAACCCAAAATATCGAATTTTCGGGTGCTTTGAGCCTGAATTTGAGATGTAAACGAGTACAGAAGATGCATGAACATATCGACTTTTGGTCACCTAAAATATCGATTTTGAGCATGTTTTGAGCCTATTTTTTGAAAACACTCTAGCACGGAGTAGGCATGTACAGATCGCTTCTGGGACCCCAAAATATCGAATTTTCGGGTGTTTTGAGCCTAAATTTGAGATATAAACCAGTATCGAAGATTCATACACATATTGACTTTGGGCACCAAAAATATCGATTTTCAGCATGTTTTGGGCCTGAATTTTGAAAATACTGTAACACGGATTAGGCATGTACAGATCGCTTCTGGGACCCCAAAATATCGAATTTTCGGGTGTTTAGCGCCAGAATTTGAGATATAAACGGGTACAGAAGATGCATGCACATATCGACTTTTGGGCACCTAAAAGATCGATTTTCAGTATGTTTTTGGCCTATATTTTGAAAATACTCTAACACGGAGTAGGCATGTACAGATCGCTTTTGGGACCCCAAAATATCGAATTTTTAGGTGTTTTGGGCCTATATTTGAGATATCGCCTTTACGCACCTAAAATATCGATTTTTAGCATGTTTTGTGCTTTTATTTTGAAAATATTCTAGCACTGTGTAGGCATGTACCGATCGCTTCTGGGACCCCCAAATATCGAATTTTCAGGTGTTTTGAACTTGAATTTGAGATATAAACGAGTACAGAAGATGCATGCACATATCGACTTTTGGGTACCTAAAATATCGATTTCGAGCATGTTTTGAGCCTATATTTTGAAAACATTCTAGCACTGAGTAGGCATGTACAGATCGCTTCTGGGACCCAAAATATCGAATTTTCGAGTGTTTTGAGCCTGAATTTGAGATATAAACGGGTACAAAAGATACATGCACATATTTACTTTCGGCATCTAAAATATCGATTTTCAGCATGTTTTGGGAATGTATTTTGAAAATACTCTAACACGGAGTAGGCATGTACAGATCGCTTCTGGGACCCAAAAATATCGATTTTTCGGGTGTTTTGAGCCTGAATTTGAGATATAAACGGGTTCTGAAGATGCATGCACATATCGACTTTTGGGCACCTAAAATATCGATTTTGAGCATGTTTTGGGAATGTATTTTGTAAATACTCTAACACGGAGTAGGCATATCCAGATCGCTTCTGGGACCCCAAAATATCGAATTTTCGGGTGTTTTGGGCCTATATTTGAGATATCGCCTTTATGCACCTAAAATATCGATTTTTAGCATGTTTTGAGCCTATATTTTGAAAATATTCTAGCACTGAGTAGGCATGTACAGATCGCTTCTGAGACCCCAAAATATTGAATTTTCGGGTGTTTTGAGCCTGAATTTGAGATATAAACGAGTACAGAAGATGCATGCACATATCGACTTTTGGGCACCTAAAATATCGATTTTGAGCATATTTTGAGCCTATATTTTGAAAACATTCTAGCACTGAGTAGGCATGTACAGATCGCTTCTGGGACCCCAAAATATCGAATTTTCGGGTGTTTTGGGCCTTAATTTGAGATATCGCCTTTACGCACCTAATATATCGATTTTTAGCATGTTTTGTGCCTATATTTTGAAAATATTCTAGCACTGAGTAGGCATGTACAGATCGCTTCTGGGAACCCAAAATATCGAATTTTCGGGTGTTTTGAGCCTGAATTTGAGATGTAAACGAGTACAGAAGATGCATGAACATATCGACTTTTGGGCACCTAAAATATCGATTTTGAGCATGTTTTGAGCCTATTTTTTGAAAACATTCTAGCACGGAGTAGGCATGTACAGATCGCTTCTGGGACCCCAAAATATCGAATTTTCGGGTGTTTTGAGCCTAAATTTGAGATATAAACCAGTATCGAAGATTCATACACATATTGACTTTGGGCACCAAAAATATCGATTTTCAGCATGTTTTGGGCCTGAATTTTGAAAATACTGTAACACGGAGTAGGCATGTACAGATCGCTTCTGGGACCCCAAAATATCGAATTTTCGGGTGTTTAGCGCCAGAATTTGAGATATAAACGGGTACAGAAGATGCATGCACATATCGACTTTTGGGCACCTAAAAGATCGATCTTCAGTATGTTTTTGGCCTATATTTTGAAAATACTCTAACACGGAGTAGGCATGTACAGATCGCTTTTGGGACCCCAAAATATCGAATTTTTAGGTGTTTTGGGCCTATATTTGAGATATCGCCTTTACGCACCTAAAATATCGATTTTTAGCATGTTTTGTGCTTTTATTTTGAAAATATTCTAGCACTGTGTAGGCATGTACCGATCGCTTCTGGGACCCCCAAATATCGAATTTTCAGGTGTTTTGAACTTGAATTTGAGATATAAACGAGTACAGAAGATGCATGCACATATCGACTTTTGGGTACCTAAAATATCGATTTCGAGCATGTTTTGAGCCTATAATTTGAAAACATTCTAGCACTGAGTAGGCATGTACAGATCGCTTCTGGGACCCAAAATATCGAATTTTCGAGTGTTTTGAGCCTGAATTTGAGATATAAACGGGTACAAAAGATACATGCACATATTTACTTTCGGCATCTAAAATATCGATTTTCAGCATGTTTTGGGAATGTATTTTGAAAATACTCTAACACGGAGTAGGCATGTACAGATCGCTTCTGGGACCCCTAAATATCGAAATTTCGGGTGTTTTGCTCGTTAATTTGAGATATCGACTTTTTGACACCTAAAATATCGATTTTTAGCTTGTTTTTAGCCTATATTTTGAAAATATTCTAGCACTGTGTAGGCATGTACAGATTGTTTCTAGGACCCCAAAATATTGAATTTTCGGGTGATTAGGGCCAGAATTTGAGATATAAACGGGTACAGAAGATGCATGCACATATCGACTTTTGGGCACCAAAAAGATCGATTTTCAGTATGTTTTTGGCCTGTATTTTGAAAATACTCTAACACGAAGTAAGCATGTACAGATCCCTTCTGGGACCCCTAAATATCGAATTTTCGGGTGTTTTGGGACTGAATTTGAGATATCGACTTTTTGGCACCTAAAATATCGATTTTTAGCATGTTTTTAGCCTATATTTTGAAAATATTCTAGCACTGAGTAGGCATGTACAGATTGCTTCTGGGACCCCAAAATATTGAATTTTCGTGTGTTTTGAGCCTGAATTTGAGATATAAACGAGTACAGAAGATGCATGCACATATCGACTTTTGGGCACCTAAAACATCGATTTTGAGCATGTTTTGGGCCTGTATTTTGAAAATACTCTAACACGGAGTAGGCATGTACAGATCGCTTTTGGGACCCCAAAATATCAAATTTTCAGGTGTTTTGGGCCTATATTTGAGATATCGCCTTTACGCACCTAAAATATCGATTTTAACATGTTTTGAGCTTTTATTTTGAAAATACTCTAGCACTGTGTAGGCATGTACAGATCGCTTCTGGGACCCCAAAATATCGAATTTTCGGGTGTTTTGAGCTTGAATTTGAGATATAAACGAGTACAGAAGATGCATGCACATATCGACTTTTGGGTACCTAAAATATCGATTTTAAGCATGTTTTGAGCCTATATTTTAAAAAACATTCTAGCACTGAGTAGGCATGTACAGGTCGCTTCTGGGACCCAAAAATATCGAATTTTCGGGTGTTTAGCGCCAGAATTTGAGATATAAACGGGTACAGAAGATGCATGCACATATCGACTTTTGGGCACCTAAAAGATCGATTTTCAGTATATTTTTGGCCTGTATTTTGAAAATACTCTAACACGAAGTAGGCATGTACAGATCGCTTCTGGGACCCCTAAATATCGAATTTTCGGGTGTTTTGGGACTGAACTTGAGATATCGACTTTTTGCCACCTAAAAGATCGATTTTTAGCATGTTTTTAGCCTATATTTTGAAAATATTCTAGCACTGAGTAGGCATGTACAGATCGCTTCTGGGACCCCAAAATATCGAATTTTCGGGTGTTTTGAGCCTGAATTTGAGATATAAACGGGTACAGAAGATACATGCACATATTGACTTTCGGCATCTAAAATATCGATTTTCAGCATGTTTTGGGCACGTATTTTGAAAATACTCTAACACGGAGTAGGCATGTACAGATCGCTTCTGGGACCCAAAAATATCGATTTTTCGGGTGTTTTGAGCCTGAATTTGAGATATAAACGGGTTCTGAAGATGCATGCACATATCGACTTTTGGGCACCTAAAATATCGATTTTGAGCATGTTTTGGGAATGTATTTTGTAAATACTCTAACACGGAGTAGGCATATCCAGATCGCTTCTGGGACCCCAAAATATCGAATTTTCGGGTGTTTTGGGCCTATATTTGAGATATCGCCTTTATGCACCTAAAATATCGATTTTTAGCATGTTTTGAGCCTATATTTTGAAAATATTCTAGCACTGAGTAGGCATGTACAGATCGCTTCTGAGACCCCAAAATATTGAATTTTCGGGTGTTTTGAGCCTGAATTTGAGATATAAACGAGTACAGAAGATGCATGCACATATCGACTTTTGGGCACCTAAAATATCGATTTTGAGCATGTTTTGAGCCTATATTTTGAAAACATTCTAGCACTGAGTAGGCATGTACAGATCGCTTCTGGGACCCCAAAATATCGAATTTTCGGGTGTTTTGGGCCTTAATTTGAGATATCGCCTTTACGCACCTAATATATCGATTTTTAGCATGTTTTGTGCCTATATTTTGAAAATATTCTAGCACTGAGTAGGCATGTACAGATCGCTTCTGGGAACCCAAAATATCGAATTTTCGGGTGCTTTGAGCCTGAATTTGAGATGTAAACGAGTACAGAAGATGCATGAACATATCGACTTTTGGTCACCTAAAATATCGATTTTGAGCATGTTTTGAGCCTATTTTTTGAAAACATTCTAGCACGGAGTAGGCATGTACAGATCGCTTCTGGGACCCCAAAATATCGAATTTTCGGGTGTTTTGAGCCTAAATTTGAGATATAAACCAGTATCGAAGATTCATACACATATTGACTTTGGGCACCAAAAATATCGATTTTCAGCATGTTTTGGGCCTGAATTTTGAAAATACTGTAACACGGATTAGGCATGTACAGATCGCTTCTGGGACACCAAAATATCGAATTTTCGGGTGTTTAGCGCCAGAATTTGAGATATAAACGGGTACAGAAGATGCATGCACATATCGACTTTTGGGCACCTAAAAGATCGATTTTCAGTATGTTTTTGGCCTATATTTTGAAAATACTCTAACACGGAGTAGGCATGTACAGATCGCTTTTGGGACCCCAAAATATCGAATTTTTAGGTGTTTTGGGCCTATATTTGAGATATCGCCTTTACGCACCTAAAATATCGATTTTTAGCATGTTTTGTGCTTTTATTTTGAAAATATTCTAGCACTGTGTAGGCATGTACCGATCGCTTCTGGGACCCCCAAATATCGAATTTTCAGGTGTTTTGAACTTGAATTTGAGATATAAACGAGTACAGAAGATGCATGCACATATCGACTTTTGGGTACCTAAAATATCGATTTCGAGCATGTTTTGAGCCTATATTTTGAAAACATTCTAGCACTGAGTAGGCATGTACAGATCGCTTCTGGGACCCAAAATATCGAATTTTCGAGTGTTTTGAGCCTGAATTTGAGATATAAACGGGTACAAAAGATACATGCACATATTTACTTTCGGCATCTAAAATATCGATTTTCAGCATGTTTTGGGAATGTATTTTGAAAATACTCTAACACGGAGTAGGCATGTACAGATCGCTTCTGGGACCCCTAAATATCGAAATTTCGGGTGTTTTGCTCGTTAATTTGAGATATCGACTTTTTGACACCTAAAATATCGATTTTTAGCTTGTTTTTAGCCTATATTTTGAAAATATTCTAGCACTGTGTAGGCATGTACAGATTGTTTCTGGGACCCCAAAATATTGAAATTTCGGGTGATTAGGGCCAGAATTTGAGATATAAACGGGTACAGAAGATGCATGCACATATCGACTTTTGGGCACCAAAAAGATCGATTTTCAGTATGTTTTTGGCCTGTATTTTGAAAATACTCTAACACGAAGTAAGCATGTACAGATCGCTTCTGGGACCCCTAAATATCGAATTTTCGGGTGTTTTGGGACTGAATTTGAGATATCGACTTTTTGGCACCTAAAAGATCGATTTTCATCATGTTTTTGGCACGTATTTTAAAAATACTCTAACACGTAGTAGGCATGTACAGATCGCTTCTGGGACCCCAAAATATCGAATTTTCGGGTGTTTTGAGCCTGAATTTGAGATATAAACGGGTTCTGAAGATGCATGCAAATATCGACTTTTGGTCACCTAAAACATCGATTTCGAGCATGTTTTGGGCCTGTATTTTGTAAATACTCTAACACGGAGTAGGCATGTACAGATCGCTTCTGGGACCCCAAAATATCGAATTTCCGGGTGTTTTGGGCCTGAATTTGAGATATCGTCTTTATGCACCTAAAATATCGATTTTTAGCATGTTTTTAGCCTATATTTTGAAAATATTCTAGCTCTGAGTAGGCATGTACAGATCGCTTCTGGGACCCCGAAATATCGAATTTTCGGGTGTTTTGAGCCTGAATTTAAAATATAAACGAGTACAGAAGATGCATGCACATATCGACTTTTGGGCACCTAAAATATCGATTTTGAGCATGTTTTGAGCCTATATTTTGAAAATACTCTAACACGGATTAGGCATGTACAGATCGCTTCTGGGACCCCAAAATATCGAATTTTCGGGTGTTTAGGGCCAGAATTTGAGATATAAACGGGTAAAGAAGATGCATGCACATATCGACTTTTTGGCACCTAAAAGATCGATTTTCAGTATGTTTTTGGCCTGTATTTTGAAAATATTCTAACACAGAGTAGGCATGTACAGATCCCTTCTGGGACCCATAAATATCGAATTTTCGGGTGTTTTGGGACTGAATTTGAGATATCGACTTTTTGGCACCTAAAATATCGATTTTTAGCATGTTTTTAGACTATATTTTGAAAATATTCTAGCACTGAGTAGGCATGTACAGATTGCTTCTGGGACCCCAAAATATTGAATTTTCGTGTGTTTTGAGCCTGAATTTGAGATATAAACGGGTACAGAAGATACATGCACATATTGACTGTGGGCATTTAAAATATCGATTTTCAGCATGTTTTGGGTCTGTATTTTGAAACCATTCTATCACTGATTAGGCATGTACAGATCGCTTCTGGACCCCAAAATATCGAATTTTCAGGTGTTTTGAGCCTGAATTTGAGATATAAACGAGTATAGAAGATGCATACACATATTGACTTTGGGCACCAAAAATATCGATTTTCAGCATGTTTTAAGCCTGAATTTTGAAAATACTCTAACACGGAGTAGGCATGTACAGATCGCTTCTGGGACCCCAAAATATCGAATTTTCGGGTGTTTTGAGCCTGAATTTGAGATATAAATGGGTACTGAAGATGCATGCACATATCGACTTTTGGGCACCTAAAAGATCGATTTTAAGCATGTTTTTGGCCTGTATTTTGAAAATACTCTAACACGGTGTAGGCATGTACAGATCCCTTCTGGAACCCCTAAATATCGAATTTTCGGGTGTTTTGGGACTGAATTTGAGATATCGACTTTTTGGCATCTAAAATATCGATTTTTAGCATGTTTTTAGCCTATATTTTGATAATATTTTAGCACTGAGTAGGCATGTACAGATTGCTTCTGGGACCCCAAAATATTGAATTTTCGGGTGTTTTGAGCCTGAATTTGAGATATATACGGGTACAGAAGATACATGCATATATTGACTTTGGGCATCTAAAATATCGATTTTCAGCATGTTTTGGGCATGTATTTTGAAAATACTCTAACACGGAGTAGGCATGTACAGATCGCTTCTGGGACCCCAAAATATCGAATTTTAGGGTGTTTTGGCCTGAATTTGAGATATAAACGGGTACTGAAGATGCATGCACATATCGACTTATGGGCACCTAAAACATCGATTTTGAGCATGTTTTTGGCCTGTATTTTGTAAATACTCTAACACGGAGTAGGCATGTACAGATCGCTTCTGGGACCCCATAATATCGAATTTTCGGGTGTTTTGGGCCTGAATTTGAGATATCGCCTTTACGCACCTAAAATATCGATTTTAGCATGTTTTGAGCCTATATTTTGAAAATATTCTAGCACTGAGGAGGCATGTACAGATCGCTTCTGGGACCCCAAAATATCGAATTTTCGGGTGTTTTGAGCTTGAATTTGAGATATAAACGAGTACAGAAGATGCATGCACATATCGACATTTGGGCACCTAAAATATCGATTTTGAGCATGTTTTGAGCCTATATTTTGAAAACATTCTAGCACTGAGTAGGCATGTACAGATCGCATCTGGGACCCAAAAATATCGAATTTTCGGGTGTTTAGGGCCAGAATTTGAGATATAAACGGGTACAGAAGATGCATGCAAATATCGGCTTTTGGGCACCTAAAATATCGATTTTGAGCATGTTTTGAGCCTATATTTTGAAAACATTCTAGGACTGAGTAGGCATGTACAGATCGCTTGTGGGACACAAAAATATCGAATTTTCGGGTGTTTAGAGCCAGAATTTGAGATATAAACGGGTACAGAAGATGCATGCACATATCGACTTTTGGGCACCAAAAAGATCGATTTTCAGTATGTTTTTGGCCTGTATTTTGAAAATACTCTAACACAGAGTAGGCATGTACAGATCCCTTCTGGGACCCCTAAATATCGAATTTTCGGGTGTTTTAGGACTGAATTTGAGATATCGACTTTTTGGCACCTAAAATATCGATTTTTAGCATGTTTTTAGCCTATATTTTGAAAATATTCTAGCACTGAGTAGGCATGTACAGATTGCTTCTGGGACCCCAAAATATTGAATTTTCGTGTGTTTTGAGCCCGAATTTGAGATATAAACTGGTACAGAAGATACATGCACATATCGACTTTTGGGTACCTAAAATATCGATTTTAAGCATGTTTTGAGCCTATATTTTAAAAAACATTCTAGCACTAAGTAGGCATGTACAGATCGCTTCTGGGACCCCAAAATATCGAATTTTCGGGTGTTTAGGGCCAGAATTTGAGATATAAACGGGTACAGAAGATGCATGCACATATCGACTTTTGGGCAACTAAAATATCGATTTTCAGCATGTTTTGAGCCTATATTTTGAAAACATTCTAGCACTGAGTAGGCATGTACAGATCGCTTGTGGGACCCAAAAATATCGAATTTTCGGGTGTTTAGGGCCAGAATTTGAGATATAAACGGGTACAGAAGATGCATGCACATATCTACTTTTGGGCACCTAAAAGATCGATTTTTAGTATGTTTTTGGCCAGTACTTTAAAAATACTCTAACACGGAGTAGGCATGTACAGATCGCTTCTGGAACCCCTAAATATCGAATTTTCGGGTGTTTTGGGCCTTAATTTGAGATATCGCCTTTACGCACCTAAAATATCGATTTTTAACATGTTTTGAGCCTATATTTAGAAAATATTCTAGCACTGAGTAGGCATGTACAGATCGCTTCTGAGACCCCAAAATATCGAATTTTCGGGTGTTTTGAGCCTGAATTTAAGATATAAACGGGTACAGAAGATGCATGCACATATCGACTTTTGGGCACCTAAAATATCGATTTTGAGCATGTTTTGAGCCTATATTTTGAAAACATTCTAGCACTGATTAGGCATGTACAGATCGCTTCTGGACCCCAAAATATCGAATTTTCAGGTGTTTTGAGCCTGAATTTGAGATATAAACTGGTACTGAAGATACATGCATATATTGACTTTGGGCATCTAAAATATCGATTTTCAGCATGTTTTGGGCATGTATTTTGAAAATACTCTAACACGGAGTAGGCATGTACAGATCGCTTCTGGGACCCCAAAATATCGAATTTTTGGGTGTTTTGGCCTGAATTTGAGATATAAACGGGTACTGAAGATGCATGCACATATCGACTTTTGGGCACCTAAAACATCGATTTTGAGCATGTTTTTGGCCTGTATTTTGTAAATACTCTAACACGGAGTAGGCATGTACAGATCGCTTCTGGGACCCCATAATATCGAATTTTCGGGTGTTTTGGGCCTGAATTTGAGATATCGCCTTTACGCACCTAAAAATATCGATTTTTAGCATGTTTTGACCCTATATTTTGAAAATATTCTAGCACTGAGTAGGCATGTACAGATCGCTTCTGGGACCCCAAAATATTGAATTTTCGGGGTTTAGGGCCAGAATTTGAGATATAAACGGGTACAGAAGATGCATGCACATATCGACTTTTGGGCACCTAAAAGATCGATTTTCAGTATGTTTTTGGCCTGTATATTGAAAATATTCTAGCACTGAGTAAGCATGTACAGATAGCTTCTGGGACCCAAAATATCGAATTTTCGGGTGTTTTGAGCTTGAAATTGAGATATAAACGAGTACAGAAGATTCATGCACATATCGACTTTTGGGCACCTAAAATATCGATTTTGAGCATGTTTTGAGCCTATATTTTGAAAACATTCTAGCACTGAGAAGGCATGTACAGATCGCTTCTGGGACCCAAAAATATCGAATTTTTGGGTGTTTAGGGCCAGAATTTGAGATATAAACGGGTACAGAAGATACATGCACATATCGGCTTTTGGGCACCTAAAATATCGATTTTGAGCATGTTTTGAGCCTATATTTTGAAAACATTCTAGCACTGAGTAGGCATGTACAGATCGCTTGTGGGACCCAAAAATATCGAATTTTCGGGTGTTTAGGGCCAGAATTTGAGATATAAACGGGTACAGAAGATGCATGCACATATCTACTTTTGGGCACCTGAAAGATCGATTTTCAGTATGTTTTTGGCCTGTATTTTGAAAATACTCTAGCACGGAGTAGGCATGTACAGGTCGCTTCTGGGACCCCTAAATATCGAATTTTCGGGTGTTTTTGGCCTTAATTTGAGATATCGCCTTTACGCACCTAAAATATCGATTTTTAGCATGTTTTGAGCCTATATTTTGAAAATATTCTAGCATTGAGTAGGCATGTACAGATCGCTTCCGGGACCCCAAAATATCGAATTTTCGGGTGTTTTGAGCCTGAATTTAAGATATAAACGAGTACAGATGATGCATGCACATATCGACTTTTGGGCACCTAAAATATCGATTTTGAGCATGTTTTGAGCCAATATTTTGAAAACATTCTAGCACTGAGTAGGCATGTACAGATCGCTTCTGGGACCCCTAAATATCGAATTTTCGGGTGTTTTGAGCCTGAATTTGAGATATAAACGAGTATAGAAGATGCATACACATATTGACTTTGGGCACCCAAAATATCGATTTTCAGCATGTTTTAAGCCTGAATTTTGAAAATACTCTAATACGGAGTAGGCAAGTACAGATCGCTTCTGGGACCCCAAAATATCGAATTTTCGGGGGTTTAGGGCCAGAATTTGAGATATAAACGGGTGCAGAAGATGCATGCACATATCGACTTTTGGGCACCTAAAAGATCGATTTTCAGTATGTTTTTGGCCTGTATTTTGAAAATATTCTAGCACTGAGTAAGCATGTACAGATCGCTTCTGGGACCCATAATATCGAATTTTCGGGTGTTTTGAGCTTGAAATTGAGATATAAACGAGTACAGAAGATTCATGCACATATCGACTTTTGGGCACCTAAAATATCGATTTTGAGCATGTTTTGAGCCTATATTTTGAAAACATTCTAGCACTGAGAAGGCATGTACAGATCGCTTCTGGGACCCAAAAATATCGAATTTTTGGGTGTTTAGGGCCAGAAATTGAGATATAAACGGGTACAGAAGATACATGCACATATCGGCTTTTGGGCACCTAAAATATCGATATTGAGCATGTTTTGAGCCTATATTTTGAAAACATTCTAGCACTGAGTAGGCATGTACAGATCGCTTGTGGGACCCAAAAATATCGAATTTTCGGGTGTTTAGGGCCAGAATTTGAGATATAAACGGGTACAGAAGATGCATGCACATATCTACTTTTGGGCACCTAAAAGATCGATTTTCAGTATGTTTTTGGCCTGTATTTTGAAAATACTCTAGCACGGAGTAGGCATGTACAGATCGCTCTGGGACCCCTAAATATCGAATTTTCGGGTGTTTTTGGCCTTAATTTGAGATATCGCCTTTACGCACCTAAAATATCGATTTTTAGCATGTTTTGAGCCTATATTTTGAAAATATTCTAGCACTTAGTAGGCATGTACAGATCGCTTCTGGGACCCCAAAATATCGAATTTTCGGGTGTTACGAGCCTGAATTTAAGATATAAGCAAGTACAGAAGATGCATGCACATATCGACTTTTGGGCACCTAAAATATCGATTTTGAGCATGTTTTGAGCCTATATTTTGAAAACATTCTAGCACTGAGTAGGCATGTACAGATCGCTTCTGGGACCCCAAAATATCGAATTTTCAGGTGTTTTGAGCCTGAATTTGAGATAAAAACGTGTATAGAAGATGCATACAGATATTGACTTTAGGCACCAAATATATCGATTTTCAGCATGTTTTCAGCCTGAATTTTGAAAATACTCTAACACGGAGTAGGCAAGTACAGATCTCGTCTGGGACCCCTAAATATCGAATTTTCGGGTGTTTTGGGCCATAATTTGAGATATCGACTTTTCGGCACCTAAAATATCGATTTTTAGCATGTTTTTAGCCTATATTTTAAAAATATATTAGCACTGAGTATACATGTACAGATTGCTTCTGGGACCCCAAAATATTGCTTTTTCGGGTGTTTTGAGCCTGAATTTGAGATATAAACGGGTACAGAAGATACATGCACATATTGACTTTGGGCATCTAAAATATCGATTTTCAGCATGTTTTGGGCATGTATTTTGAAAATATTCTAGCACTGAGTAGGCATGTACAGATCGCTTCTGGGACCCCAAAATATTGAATTTTCGGGTGTTTTGAGCCTGAATTTAAGATATAAACGAGTACAGAAGATGCATGCACATATCGACTTTTGGGCACCTAAAAGATCGATTTTCAGTATGTTTTTGGCCTGTCTTTTGAAAATACTCTAACACGGAGTAGGCATGTACAGATCGCTTCTGGGACCCCTAAATATCGAATTTTCGGGTGTTTTTGGCCTTAATTTGAGATATCGACTTTACGCACCTAAAATATCGATTTTTAGCATGTTTTGAGCCTATATTTTGAAAATATTCTAGCACTGAGTAGGCATGTACAGATCGCTTCTGGGACCCCAAAATATCGAATTTTCGGGTGTTTTGAGCCTGAATTTAAGATATAAATGAGTACAGAAGATGCATGCACATATCGACTTTTGGGCACCTAAAATATCGATTTTGAGCATGTTTTGAGCCTATATTTTGAAAACATTCTAGCACTGAGTAGGCATGTACAGATCGCTTCTGGGACCGCAAAATATCGAATTTTCGGGTGTTTTGAGCCTGAATTTGAGATATAAACGAGTATAGAAGATGCATACACATATTGACTTTAGGCACCAAAAATATCGATTTTCAGCATGTTTTAAGCCTGAATTTTGAAAATACTCTAACACGGAGTAGGCAAGAACAGATCGCTTCTGGGAACCCTAAATATCGAATTTTCGGGTGTTTTGGGTCTTAATTTGAGATATCGACTTTTCGGCATCTAAAATATCGATTTTTAGCATGTTTTTAGCCTATATTTTAAAAATATATTATCACTGAGTAGACATGTACAGATTGCTTCTGGGACCCCAAAATATTGCATTTTCGGGTGTTTTGAGCCTGAATTTGAGATATAAACGGGTACAGAAGATACATGCACATATTGACTTTGGGCATCTAAAATATCGATTTTCAGCATGTTTTGGGCATGTATTTTGAAAATATTCTAGCACTGAGTAGGCATGTACAGATCGCTTCTGGGACCCCAAAATATCGAATTTTCGGGTGTTTTGAGCCTGAATTTAAGATATAAACGAGTACAGAAGATGCATGCACATATCGACTTTTTGGCACCTAAAACATCGATTTTGAGCATGTTTTAGGCCTGTATTTTGAAAATACTCTAACACGGATTAGGCATGTACAGATTCCTTCTGGGACCCCAAAACATTGAATTTTCGGGTGTTCAGGGCCAGAATTTGAGATATAAACAGGTACAGAAGATGCATGCACATATCGACTTTTGGGCACCTAAAAGATCGATTTTCAGTATGTTTTTGGCCTGTATTTTGAAAATACTCTAAAACGGAGTAGGCATGTACAGATCGCTTCTGGGACCCCAAAATATCGAATTTTCGGGTGTTTTGGGCCTGAATTTGAGATATCGCTTTTACACACCTAAAATATCGATTTTTGCATGTTTTGAGCCTATATTTTGAAAATATTCTAGCACTAAGTAGGCATGTACAGATCGCTTCTGGGACCCCAAAATATTGAATTTTCGGGTGTTTTGAGCCTGAATTTGAGATATAAACGAGTACAGAAGATGCATGCACATATCGACTTTTGGGCACCTAAAATATCGATTTTGAGCATGTTTTGAGCCTATATTTTGAAAACATTCTAGAACTGAGTAGGCATGTACAGATCGCTTCTGGGACCCCAAAATATCGAATTTTCGGGTGTTTTGGGCCTTAATTTGAGATATCGCCTTTACGCACCTAAAATATCGATTTTTAGCATGTTTTGAGCCTATATTTTGAAAATATTCCAGCACTGAGTAGGCATGTACAGATCGCTTCTGGGACCCCAAAATATCGAATTTTCGGGTGTTTTGAGCCTGAATTTGAGATATAAACGAGTACAAAAGATGAATGCACATATCGACTTTTGGGCACCTAAAATATCGATTTTGAGCATGTTTTGAGCCTATATTTTGAAAATATTCTAGCACTGAGTAGGCATGTACAGATCGCTTCTGGGACCCCAAAATATCGAATTTTCGGGTGTTTTGAGCCTAAATTAGAGATATAAACGAGTATCGAATATTCATACACATATTGACTTTGGGCACCAAAAATATCGATTTTCAGCATGTTTTGGGCCTGAATTTTGAAAATACTCTAACACGGAGTAGGCATGTACAGATCGCTTCTGGGACCCCAAAATATCGAATTTTCGGGTGTTTAGGGCCAGAATTTGAGATATAAACGGGTACAGAAGATGCATGCACATATCGACTTTTGGGCAACTAAAAGATCGATTTTCAGTATGTTTTTAACCTGTATTTTGAAAATACTCTAACACAGAGTAGGCATGTACAGATCCCTTCTGGGACCCCTAAATATCGAATTTTCGGGTGTTTTGGGACTGAATTTGAGATATCGACTTTTTGGCACCTAAAATATCGATTTTTAGCATGTTTTTAACCTATATTTTGAAAATATTCTAGCACTGAGTAGGCATGTACAGATTGCTTCCGGGACCCCAAAATATTGAATTTTCGGGTGTTTTGAGCCTGAATTTGAGATATAAACGGGTACAGAAGATACATGCACATATTGACTGTGGGCACCTAAAATATCGATTTTCAGCATGTTTTGGGTCTGTATTTTGAAAATACTCTAACACGGAGTAGGCATGTACAGATCACTTCTGGTACCCCAAAATATCGAATTTTCGGGTGTTTTGAGCTTGAATTTAAGATATAAACGGGTACTGAAGATGCATGCACATATCGACTTTTGGGCACCTAAAACATCGATTTTGAGCATGTTTTGGGCCTGTATTTTGTAAATACTCTAACACGGAGTAGGCATGTACAGATCGCTTCTGGTACCCCAAAATATCGAATATTCTTGTTTTTTGGGCCTGAATTTGAGATATCGCCTTTACGCACCTAAAATATCGATTTTTAGCATGTTTTGAGCCTATATTTTGAAAATATTCTAGCGCTGAGTAGGCATGTACAGATCGCTTCTGGGACCCCAAAATATCGAATTTTCGGGTGTTTTGAGCCTGAATTTGAGATATAAACGAGTACAGAAGATGCATGCACATATCGACTTTTGGGCACCTAAAATATCGATTTTGAGCATGTTTTGAGCCTATATTTTGAAAACATTCTAGCACTGAGTAGGCATGTACAGATCGCTTCTGGGACCCCAAAATATCGAATTTTCGGGTGTTTTGAGCATGAATTTGAGATATAAACGAGTATAGAAGATGCATCCACATATTGACATTGGGCAACAAAAATATAGATTTTTAGCATGTTTTCGGCCTGAATTTTGAAAATACTCTAACACGGAGTAGGCATGTACAGATCGCTTCTGGGACCCCAAAATATCGAAATTTCGGGTGTTTAGCGCCAGAATTTGAGATATAAACGGGTACAGAAGATGCATGCACATATCGACTTTTGGGCACCTAAAAGATCGATTTTCAGTATGTTTTTGGACTGTATTTTAAAAATACTCTAACACGGAGTAGGCATGTACAGATCGCTTCTGGGACCCCCAAATATCGAATTTTCGGGTGTTTTGGGACTGAATTTGAGATATCGACTTTTTGGCACCTAAAAGATCGATTTTTAGCATGTTTTGAGCCTATATTTTAAAAAAATATTCTAGCACTGAGTAAGCATGTACAGATCGCTTCTGGGACCCCAAAATATTGAATTTTCGGGTGTTTTGAGCCTGAATTTGAGATATAAACGGGTACAGAAGATACATGCACATATTGACTTTCGGCATCTAAAATATCGATTTTCAGCATGTTTTGGGCCTGAATTTTTAAAATACTCTAACACGGATTAGGCATGTACAGATCACTTCTGGGACCCCAAAATATCGAATTTTCGGGTGTTTAGGGCCAGAATTTGAGATATAAACGTGTACAGAAGATGCATGCATGGGCACCTAAAAGATCGATTTTCAGGATGTTTTTGGCCTGTATTTTGCAAATACTCTAACACAGAGTAGGCATGTACAGATCCCTTCTGGGACCACTAAATATCGAATTTTCGGGTGTTTTGGGACTGAATTTGAGATATCGACTTTTTGGCACCTAAAATATCGATTTTTAGCATGTTTTTAGCCTATATTTTGAAAATATTCTAGCACTGAGTAGGCATGTACAGATTGCTTCTGGGACCCCAAAATATTGAATTTTCGGGTGTTTTGAGCCTGAATTTGAGATATAAACGGGTACAGAAGATACATGCACATATTGACTGTGGGCACCTAAAATATCGATTTTCAGCATGTTTTGGGTCTGTATTTTGAAAATACTCTAACACGGAGTAGGCATGTACAGATCACTTCTGGTACCCCAAAATATCGAATTTTCGGGTGTTTTGAGCCTGAATTTAAGATATAAACGGGTACTGAAGATGCATGCACATATCGACTTTTGGGCACCTAAAACATCGATTTTGAGCATGTTTTGGACCTGTATTTTGTAAATACTCTAACACGGAGTAGGCATGTACAGATCGCTTCTGGGACCCCAAAATATCGAATTTTCGGGTGTTTACGGCCAGAATTTGAGATATAAACGGGTACTGAAGATGCATGCACATATCGACTTTTGGGCACCTAAAAGATCGATTTTCAGTATGTTTTTGGCCTGTATTTTGAAAATACTCTAACACGGAGTAGGCATGTACAGATCGCTTCTGGGACCCCTAAATAACGAATTTTCGGATGTTTTGGGACTGAATTTGTGATATCGACTGTTTGGCACCTAAAAGATCGATTTTTAGCATGTTTTTAGCCTATAATTTGAAAATATTCTAGCACTGAGTAGGCATGTACAGATTGCTTCTGGGACCCCAAAATATTGAATTTTCGGGTGTTTTTGGCCTTAATTTGAGATATAAACGGGTACAGAAGATACATGCATATATTGACTTTGGGCATCTAAAATATCGATTTTTAGCATGTTTTGGGCATGTATTTTGAAAATACTCTAACACGGAGTAGGCATGCACAGATCGCTTCTGGGACCCCAAAATATCGAATTTTCGGGTGTTTTGGCCTGAATTTGAGATATAAACGGGTACTGAAGATGCATGCACATATCGACTTTTGGGCACCTAAAACATCGATTTTGAGCATGTTTTTGGCCTGTATTTTGAAAATATTCTAGCACTGAGTAAGCATGTACAGATCGCTTCTGGGACCCAAAATATCGAATTTTCGGGTGTTTTGAGCTTGAAATTGAGATATAAACGAGTACAGAAAATTCATGCACATATCGACTTTTGGGCACCTAAAATATCGATTTTGAGCATATTTTGAGCCTATATTTTGAAAACATTCTAGCACTGAGAAGGCATGTACAGATCGCTTCTGGGACCCAAAAATATCGAATTTTTGGGTGTTTAGGGCCAGAAATTGAGATATAAACGGGTACAGAAGATACATGCACATATCGGCTTTTGGGCACCTAAAATATTGATATTGAGCATGTTTAGAGCCTATATTTTGAAAACATTCTAACACTGAGTAGGCATGTACAGATCGCTTGTGGGACCCAAAAATATCGAATTTTCGGGTGTTTAGGGCCAGAATTTGAGATATAAACGGGTACAGAAGATGCATGCACATATCTACTTTTGGGCACCTAAAAGATCGATTTTCAGTATGTTTTTGGCCTGTATTTTGAAAATACTCTAGCACGGAGTAGGCATGTACAGATCGCTCTGGGACCCCTAAATATCGAATTTTCGGGTGTTTTTGGCCTTAATTTGAGATATCGACTTTACGCACCTAAAATATCGATTTTTAGCATGTTTTGAGCCTATATTTTGAAAATATTCTAGCACTGAGTAGGCATGTACAGATCGCTTCTGGGACCCCAAAATATCGAATTTTCGGGTGTTTTGAGCCTGAATTTAAGATATAAACGAGTACAGAAGATGCATGCACATATCGATTTTTGGGCACCTAAAATATCGATTTTGAGCATGTTTTGAGCCTATATTTTGAAAACATTCTAGCACTGAGTAGGCATGTACAGATCGCTTCTGGGACCCCAAAATATCGAATTTTCGGGTGTTTTGAGCCTGAATTTGAGATATAAACGAGTATAGAAGATGCATACACATATTGACTTTAGGCACCAAAAATATCGATTTTCAGCATGTTTTAAGCCTGAATTTTGAAAATACTCTAACACGGAGTAGGCAAGAACAGATCGCTTCTGGGAACCCTAAATATCGAATTTTCTGGTGTTTTGGGTCTTAATTTGAGATATCGACTTTTCGGCATCTAAAATATCGATTTTTAGCATGTTTTTAGCCTATATTTTAAAAATATATTATCACTGAGTAGACATGTACAGATTGCTTCTGGGACCCCAAAATATTGCATTTTCGGGTGTTTTGAGCCTGAATTTGAGATATAAACGGGTACAGAAGATACATGCACATATTGACTTTGGGCATCTAAAATATCGATTTTCAGCATGTTTTGGGCATGTATTTTGAAAATATTCTAGCACTGAGTAGGCATGTACAGATCGCTTCTGGGACCCCAAAATATCGAATTTTCGGGTGTTTTGAGCCTGAATTTAAGATATAAACGATTACAGAAGATGCATGCACATATCGACTTTTTGGCACCTAAAACACCGATTTTGAGCATGTTTTAGGCCTGTATTTTGAAAATACTCTAACACGGATTAGGCATGTACAGATTCCTTCTGGGACCCCAAAACATTGAATTTTCGGGTGTTTAGGGCCAGAATTTGAGATATAAACGGGTACAGAAGATGCATGCACATATCGACTTTTGGGCACCTAAAAGATCGATTTTCAGTATGTTTTTGGCCTGTATTTTGAAAATACTCTAAAACGGAGTAGGCATGTACAGATCGCTTCTGGGACCCCAAAATATCGAATTTTCGGGTGTTTTTGGCCTTAATTTGAGATATCGCCTTTACGCACCTAAAATATCGATTTTTAGCATGTTTTGAGCCTATATTTTGAAA
This sequence comes from Petrolisthes cinctipes, assembly GCA_033782935.1. Lineage (NCBI taxonomy): Eukaryota > Metazoa > Arthropoda > Malacostraca > Decapoda > Porcellanidae > Petrolisthes > Petrolisthes cinctipes. Next base: position 130,811 of record JAWQEG010000327.1, read on the forward strand.
ATATTCTAGCACTGAGTAGGCATGTACAGATCGCTTCTGGGACCCCAAAATATCGAATTTTCGGGTGTTTCGAGCCTGAATTTAAGATATAAGCAAGTACAGAAGATGCATGCACATATCGACTTTTGGGCACCTAAAATATCGATTTTGAGCATGTTTTGAGCCTATATTTTGAAAACATTCTAGCACTGAGTAGACATGTACAGATCGCTTCTGGGACCCCAAAATATCGAATTTTCAGGTGTTTTGAGCCTGAATTTAAGATATAAACGAGTACAGAAGATGCATGCACATATCGACTTTTGGGCACCTAAAAGATCGATTTTCAGTATGTTTTTGGCCTGTCTTTTGAAAATACTCTAACACGGAGTAGGCATGTACAGATCGCTTCTGGGACCCCTAAATATCGAATTTTCGGGTGTTTTTGGCCTTAATTTGAGATATCGACTTTACGCACCTAAAATATCGATTTTTAGCATGTTTTGAGCCTATATTTTGAAAATATTCTAGCACTGAGTAGGCATGTACAGATCGGTTCTGGGACCCCAAAATATCGAATTTTCGGGTGTTTTGAGCCTGAATTTAAGATATAAACGAGTACAGAAGATGCATGCACATATCGATTTTTGGGCACCTAAAATATCGATTTTGAGCATGTTTTGAGCCTATATTTTGAAAACATACTAGCACTGAGTAGGCATGTACAGATCGCTTCTGGGACCCCAAAATATCGAATTTTCGGGTGTTTTGAGCCTGAATTTGAGATATAAACGAGTATAGAAGATGCATACACATATTGACTTTAGGCACCAAAAATATCGATTTTCAGCATGTTTTAAGCCTGAATTTTGAAAATACTCTAACACGGAGTAGGCAAGAACAGATCGCTTCTGGGAACCCTAAATATCGAATTTTCTGGTGTTTTGGGTCTTAATTTGAGATATCGACTTTTCGGCATCTAAAATATCGATTTTTAGCATGTTTTTAGCCTATATTTTAAAAATATATTATCACTGAGTAGACATGTACAGATTGCTTCTGGGACCCCAAAATATTGCATTTTCGGGTGTTTTGAGCCTGAATTTGAGATATAAACGGGTACAGAAGATACATGCACATATTGACTTTGGGCATCTAAAATATCGATTTTCAGCATGTTTTGGGCATGTATTTTGAAAATATTCTAGCACTGAGTAGGCATGTACAGATCGCTTCTGGGACCCCAAAATATCGAATTTTCGGGTGTTTTGAGCCTGAATTTAAGATATAAACGAGTACAGAAGATGCATGCACATATCGACTTTTTGGCACCTAAAACATCGATTTTGAGCATGTTTTAGGCCTGTATTTTGAAAATACTCTAACACGGATTAGGCATGTACAGATTCCTTCTGGGACCCCAAAACATTGAATTTTCGGGTGTTTAGGGCCAGAATTTGAGATATAAACGGGTACAGAAGATGCATGCACATATCGACTTTTGGGCACCTAAAAGATCGATTTTCAGTATGTTTTTGGCCTGAATTTTGAAAATACTCTAAAACGGAGTAGGCATGTACAGATCGCTTCTGGGACCCCAAAATATCGAATTTTCGGGTGTTTTTGGCCTTAATTTGAGATATCGCCTTTACGCACCTAAAATATCGATTTTTAGCATGTTTTGAGCCTATATTTTGAAAATATTCTAGCACTGAGTAGGCATGTACAGATCGCTTCTGGGACCCCAAAATATCGAATTTTCAGGTGTTTTGAGCCTGAATTTGAGATATAAACGAGTATAGAAGATGCATACACATATTGAATTTAGGCACCAAATATATCGATTTTCAGCATGTTTTAAGCCTGAATTTTGAAAATACTCTAACACGGAGTAGGCAAGTACAGACCGCGTCTGGGACCCCTAAATATCGAATTTTCGGGTGTTTTGGGCCATAATTTGAGATATCGACTTTTCGGCACCTAAAATATCGATTTTTAGCATGTTTTTAGCCTATATTTTAAAAATATATTAGCACTGAGTATACATGTACAGATTGCTTCTGGGACCCCAAAATATTGCATTTTCGGGTGTTTTGAGCCTGAATTTGAGATATAAACGGGTACAGAAGATACATGCACATATTGACTTTGGGCATCTAAAATATCGATTTTCAGCATGTTTTGGGCATGTATTTTGAAAATATTCTAGCACTGAGTAGGCATGTACAGATCGCGTCTGGGACCCCAAAATATTGAATTTTCGGGTGTTTTGAGCCTGAATTTAAGATATAAACGAGTACAGAAGATGCATGCACATATCGACTTTTGGGCACCTAAAAGATCGATTTTCAGTATGTTTTTGGCCTGTCTTTTGAAAATACTCTAACACGGAGTAGGCATGTACAGATCGCTTCTGGGACCCCTAAATATCGAATTTTCGGGTGTTTTTGGCCTTAATTTGAGATATCGACTTTACGCACCTAAAATATCGATTTTTAGCATGTTTTGAGCCTATATTTTGAAAATATTCTAGCACTGAGTAGGCATGTACAGATCGCTTCTGGGACCCCAAAATATCGAATTTTCGAGTGTTTTGAGCCTGAATTTAAGATATAAACGAGTACAGAAGATGCATGCACATATCGATTTTTGGGCACCTAAAATATCGATTTTGAGCATGTTTTGAGCCTATATTTTGAAAACATTCTAGCACTGAGTAGGCATGTACAGATCGCTTCTGGGACCCCAAAATATCGAATTTTCGGGTGTTTTGAGCCTGAATTTGAGATATAAACGAGTATAGAAGATGCATACACATATTGACTTTAGGCACCAAAAATATCGATTTTCAGCATGTTTTAAGCCTGAATTTTGAAAATACTCTAACACGGAGTAGGCAAGAACAGATCGCTTCTGGGAACCCTAAATATCGAATTTTCTGGTGTTTTGGGTCTTAATTTGAGATATCGACTTTTCGGCATCTAAAATATCGATTTTTAGCATGTTTTTAGCCTATATTTTAAAAATATATTATCACTGAGTAGACATGTACAGATTGCTTCTGGGACCCCAAAATATTGCATTTTCGGGTGTTTTGAGCCTGAATTTGAGATATAAACGGGTACAGAAGATACATGCACATATTGACTTTGGGCATCTAAAATATCGATTTTCAGCATGTTTTGGGCATGTATTTTGAAAATATTCTAGCACTGAGTAGGCATGTACAGATCGCTTCTTGGACCCCAAAATATCGAATTTTCGGGTGTTTTGAGCCTGAATTTAAGATATAAACGAGTACAGAAGATGCATGCACATATCGACTTTTTGGCACCTAAAACATCGATTTTGAGCATGTTTTAGGCCTGTATTTTGAAAATACTCTAACACGGATTAGGCATGTACAGATTCCTTCTGGGACCCCAAAACATTGAATTTTCGGGTGTTTAGGGCCAGAATTTGAGATATAAACGGGTACAGAAGATGCATGCACATATCGACTTTTGGGCACCTAAAAGATCGATTTTCAGTATGTTTTTGGCCTGTATTTTGAAAATACTCTAAAACTGAGTAGGCATGTACAGATCGCTTCTGGGACCCCAAAATATCGAATTTTCGGGTGTTTTTGGCCTTAATTTGAGATATCGCCTTTACGCACCTAAAATATCGATTTTTAGCATGTTTTGAGCCTTTATTTTGAAAATATTCTAGCACTGAGTAGGCATGTACAGATCGCTTCTGGGACCCCAAAATATCGAATTTTCGGGTGTTTCGAGCCTGAATTTAAGATATAAGCAAGTACAGAAGATGCATGCACATATCGACTTTTGGGCACCTAAAATATCGATTTTGAGCATGTTTTGAGCCTATATTTTGAAAACATTCTAGCACTGAGTAGGCATGTACAGATCGCTTCTGGGACCCCAAAATATCGAATTTTCAGGTGTTTTGAGCCTGAATTTGAGATATAAACGAGTATAGAAGATGCATACACATATTGACTTTAGGCACCAAATATATCGATTTTCAGCATGTTTTAAGCCTGAATTTTGAAAATACTCTAACACGGAGTAGGCAAGTACAGATCGCGTCTGAGACCCCTAAATATCGAATTTTCGGGTGTTTTGGGCCATAATTTGAGATATCGACTTTTCGGCACCTAAAATATCGATTTTTAGCATGTTTTTAGCCTATATTTTAAAAATATATTAGCACTGAGTATACATGTACAGATTGCTTCTGGGACCCCAAAATATTGCATTTTCGGGTGTTTTGAGCCTGAATTTGAGATATAAACGGGTACAGAAGATACATGCACATATTGACTTTGGGCATCTAAAATATCGATTTTTAGCATGTTTTGGGCATGTATTTTGAAAATATTCTAGCACTGAGTAGGCATGTACAGATCGCTTCTGGGACCCCAAAATATTGAATTTTCGGGTGTTTTGAGCCTGAATTTAAGATATAAACGAGTACAGAAGATGCATGCACATATCGACTTTTGGGCACCTAAAAGATCGATTTTCAGTATGTTTTTGGCCTGTCTTTTGAAAATACTCTAACACGGAGTAGGCATGTACAGATCGCTTCTGGGACCCCTAAATATCGAATTTTCGGGTGTTTTTGGCCTTAATTTGAGATACCGACTTTACGCACATAAAATATCGATTTTTAGCATGTTTTGAGCCTATATTTTGAAAATATTCTAGCACTGAGTAGGCATGTACAGATCGCTTCTGGGACCCCAAAATATCGAATTTTCGGGTGTTTTGAGCCTGAATTTAAGATATAAACGAGTACAGAAGATGCATGCACATATCGATTTTTGGGCACCTAAAATATCGATTTTGAGCATGTTTTGAGCCTATATTTTGAAAACATTCTAGCACTGAGTAGGCATGTACAGATCGCTTCTGGGACCCCAAAATATCGAATTTTCGGGTGTTTTGAGCCTGAATTTGAGATATAAACGAGTATAGAAGATGCATACACATATTGACTTTAGGCACCAAAAATATCGATTTTCAGCATGTTTTAAGCCTGAATTTTGAAAATACTCTAACACGGAGTAGGCAAGAACAGATCGCTTCAGGGAACCCTAAATATCGAATTTTCTGGTGTTTTGGGTCTTAATTTGAGATATCGACTTTTCGGCATCTAAAATATCGATTTTTAGCATGTTTTTAGCCTATATTTTAAAAATATATTATCACTGAGTAGACATGTACAGATTGCTTCTGGGACCCCAAAATATTGCATTTTCGGGTGTTTTGAGCCTGAATTTGAGATATAAACGGGTACAGAAGATTCATGCACATATTGACTTTGGGCATCTAAAATATCGATTTTCAGCATGTTTTGGGCATGTATTTTGAAAATATTCTAGCACTGAGTAGGCATGTACAGATCGCTTCTGGGACCCCAAAATATCGAATTTTCGGGTGTTTTGAGCCTGAATTTAAGATATAAACGAGTACAGAAGATGCATGCACATATCGACTTTTTGGCACCTAAAACATCGATTTTGAGCATGTTTTAGGCCTGTATTTTGAAAATACTCTAACACGGATTAGGCATGTACAGATTCCTTCTGGGACCCCAAAACATTGAATTTTCGGGTGTTTAGGGCCAGAATTTGAGATATAAACGGGTACAGAAGATGCATGCACATATCGACTTTTGGGCACCTAAAAGATCGATTTTCAGTATGTTTTTGGCCTGTATTTTGAAAATACTCTAAAACGGAGTAGGCATGTACAGATCGCTTCTGGGACCCCAAAATATCGAATTTTCGGGTGTTTTTGGCCTTAATTTGAGATATCGCCTTTACGCACCTAAAATATCGATTTTTAGCATGTTTTGAGCCTATATTTTGAAAATATTCTAGCACTGAGTAGGCATGTACAGATCGCTTCTGGGACCCCAAAATATCGAATTTTCGGGTGTTTCGAGCCTGAAATTAAGATATAAGCAAGTACAGAAGATGCATGCACATATCGACTTTTGGGCACCTAAAATATCGATTTTTAGCATGTTTTGAGCCTATATTTTGAAAACATTCTAGCACTGAGTAGGCATGTACAGATCGCTTCTGGGACCCCAAAATATCGAATTTTCAGGTGTTTTGAGCCTGAATTTGAGATATAAACGAGTATAGAAGATGCATACACATATTGACTTTAGGCACCAAATATATCGATTTTCAGCATGTTTTAAGCCTGAATTTTGAAAATACTCTAACACGGAGTAGGCAAGTACAGATAGCGTCTGGGACCCCTAAATATCGAATTTTCGGGTGTTTTGGGCCATAATTTGAGATATCGACTTTTCGGCACCTAAAATATCGATTTTTAGCATGTTTTTAGCCTATATTTTAAAAATATATTAGCACTGAGTATACATGTACAGATTGCTTCTGGGACCCCAAAATATTGCATTTTCGGGTGTTTTGAGCCTGAATTTGAGATATAAACGGGTACAGAAGATGCATGCACATATCGACTTTTGGGCACCTAAAAGATCGATTTTCAGTGTGTTTTTGGCCTGTCTTTTGAAAATACTCTAACACGGAGTAGGCATGTACAGATCGCTTCTGGGACCCCTAAAAATCGAATTTTCGGGTGTTTTTGGCCTTAATTTGAGATATCGACTTTATGTATCTAAAATATCGATTTTTAGCATGTTTTGAGCCTATATTTTGAAAATATTCTAGCACTGAGTAGGCATGTACAGATCGCTTCTGGGACCCCAAAATATCGAATTTTCGGGTGATTTGAGCCTGAATTTAAGATATAAACGAGTACAGAAGATGCATGCACATATTGATTTTTGGGCACCTAAAATATCGATTTTGAGCATGTTTTGAGCCTATATTTTGAAAACATTCTAGCACTGAGTAGGCATGTACAGATCGCTTCTGGGACCCCAAAATATCGAATTTTCGGGTGTTTTGAGCCTGAATTTGAGATATAAACGAGTATAGAAGATGCATACACATATTGACTTTAGGCACCAAAAATATCGATTTTCAGCATGTTTTAAGCCTGAATTTTGAAAATACTCTAACACGGAGTAGGCAAGAACAGATCGCTTCTGGGAACCCTAAATATCGAATTTTCCGGTGTTTTGGGTCTTAATTTGAGATATCGACTTTTCGGCATCTAAAATATCGATTTTTAGCATGTTTTTAGCCTATATTTTAAAAATATATTATCACTGAGTAGACATGTACAGATTGCTTCTGGGACCCCAAAATATTGCATTTTCGGGTGTTTTGAGCCTGAATTTGAGATATAAACGGGTACAGAAGATACATGCACATATTGACTTTGGGCATCTAAAATATCGATTTTCAGCATGTTTTGGGCATGTATTTTGAAAATATTCTAGCACTGAGTAGGCATGTACAGATCGCTTCTGGGACCCCAAAATATCGAATTTTCGGGTGTTTTGAGCCTGAATTTAAGATATAAACGAGTACAGAAGATGCATGCACATATCGACTTTTTGGCACCTAAAACATCGATTTTGAGCATGTTTTAGGCCTGTATTTTGAAAATACTCTAACACGGATTAGGCATGTAAAGATTCCTTCTGGGACCCCAAAACATTGAATTTTCGGGTGTTTAGGGCCAGAATTTGAGATATAAACGGGTACAGAAGATGCATGCACATATCGACTTTTGGGCACCTAAAAGATCGATTTTCAGTATGTTTTTGGCCTGTATTTTGAAAATACTCTAAAACGGAGTAGGCATGTACAGATCGCTTCTGGGACCCCAAAATATCGAATTTTCGGGTGTTTTGGGCCTGAATTTGAGATATCGCCTTTACGCACCTAAAATATCGATTTTTGCATGTTTTGAGCCTATATTTTGAAAATATTCTAGCACTGAGTAGGCATGTACAGATCGCTTCTGGGACCCCAAAATATTGAATTTTCGGGTGTTTTGAGCCTGAATTTGAGATATAAACGAGTACAGAAGATGCATGCACATATCGACTTTTGGGCACCTAAAATATCGATTTTGAGCATGTTTTGAGCCTATATTTTGAAAACATTCTAGAACTGAGTAGGCATGTACAGATCGCTTCTGGGACCCCAAAATATCGAATTTTCGGGTGTTTTGGGCCTTAATTTGAGATATCGCCTTTACGCACCTAAAATATCGATTTTTAGCATGTTTTGAGCCTATATTTTGAAAATATTCCAGCACTGAGTAAGCATGTACAAATCGCTTCTGGGACCCCAAAATATCGAATTGTCGGGTGTTTTGAGCCTGAATTTGAGATATAAACGAGTACAAAAGATGAATGCACATATCGACTTTTGGGCACCTAAAATATCGATTTTGAGCATGTTTTTGAGCCTATATTTTGAAAATATTCTAGCACTGAGTAGGCATGTACAGATCGCTTCTGGGACCCAAAAATATCGAATTTTCGGGTGTTTTGAGCCTAAATTTGAGATATAAACGAGTATCGAATATTCATACACATATTGACTTTGGGCACCAAAAATATCGATTTTCAGCATGTTTTGGGTCTGTATTTTGAAAATACTCTAACACGGAGTAGGCATGTACAGATCACTTCTGGTACCCCAAAATATCGAATTTTCGGGTGTTTTGAGCTTGAATTTAAGATATAAACGGGTACTGAAGATGCATGCACATATCGACTTTTAAGCACCTAAAACATCGATTTTGAGCATGTTTTGGGCCTGTATTTTGTAAATACTCTAACACGGAGTAGGCATGTACAGATCGCTTCTGGTACCCCAAAATATCGAATATTCGGGTTTTTTGGGCCTGAATTTGAGATATCGCCTTTACGCACCTAAAATATCGATTTTTAGCATGTTTTGAGCCTATATTTTGAAAATATTCTAGCACTGAGTAGGCATGTACAGATCGCTTCTGGGACCCCAAAATATCGAATTTTCGGGTGTTTTGAGCCTGAATTTGAGATATAAACGAGTACAGAAGATGCATGCACATATCGACTTTTGGGCACCTAAAATATCGATTTTGAGCATGTTTTGAGCATATATTTTGAAAACATTCTAGAACTGAGTAGGCATGTACAGATCGCTTCTGGGACCCCAAAATATCGAATTTTCGGGTGTTTTGGGCCTTAATTTGAGATATCGCCTTTACGCACCTAAAATATCGATTTTTAGCATGTTTTGAGCCTATATTTTGAAAATATTCCAGCACTGAGTAGGCATGTACAGATCGCTTCTGGGACCCCAAAATATCGAATTGTCGGGTGTTTTGAGCCTGAATTTGAGATATAAACGAGTACAAAAGATGAATGCACATATCGACTTTTGGGCACCTAAAATATCGATTTTGAGCATGTTTTTGAGCCTATATTTTGAAAATATTCTAGCACTGAGTAGGCATGTACAGATCGCTTCTGGGACCCAAAAATATCGAATTTTCGGGTGTTTTGAGCCTAAATTTGAGATATAAACGAGTATCGAATATTCATACACATATTGACTTTGGGCACCAAAAATATCGATTTTCAGCATGTTTTGGGTCTGTATTTTGAAAATACTCTAACACGGAGTAGGCATGTACAGATCACTTCTGGTACCCCAAAATATCGAATTTTCGGGTGTTTTGAGCTTGAATTTAAGATATAAACGGGTACTGAAGATGCATGCACATATCGACTTTTAAGCACCTAAAACATCGATTTTGAGCATGTTTTGGGCCTGTATTTTGTAAATACTCTAACACGGAGTAGGCATGTACAGATCGCTTCTGGTACCCCAAAATATCGAATATTCGGGTTTTTTGGGCCTGAATTTGAGATATCGCCTTTACGCACCTAAAATATCGATTTTTAGCATGTTTTGAGCCTATATTTTGAAAATATTCTAGCACTGAGTAGGCATGTACAGATCGCTTCTGGGACCCCAAAATATCGAATTTTCGGGTGTTTTGAGCCTGAATTTGAGATATAAACGAGTACAGAAGATGCATGCACATATCGACTTTTGGGCACCTAAAATATCGATTTTTAGCATGTTTTGAGCCTATATTTTGAAAACATTCTAGCACTGAGTAGGCATGTACAGATCGCTTCTGGGACCCCAAAATATCGAATTTTCGGGTGTTTTGAGCATGAATTTGAGATATAAACGAGTATAGAAGATGCATACACATATTGACTTTGGGCACCAAAAATATAGATTTTTAGCATGTTTTGGGCCTGAATTTTGAAAATACTCTAACACGGAGTAGGCATGTACAGATCGCTTCTGGGACCCCAAAATATCGAAATTTCGGGTGTTTAGCGCCAGAATTTGAGATATAAACGGGTACAGAAGATGCATGCACATATCGACTTTTGGGCACCTAAAAGATCGATTTTCAGTATGTTTTTGGACTGTATTTTAAAAATACTCTAACACGGAGTAGGCATGTACAGATCGCTTCTGGGACCCCCAAATATCGAATTTTCGGGTGTTTTGGGACTGAATTTGAGATATCGACTTTTTGGCACCTAAAAGATCGATTTTTAGCATGTTTTGAGCCTATATTTTAAAAAAATATTCTAGCACTGAGTAAGCATGTACAGATCGCTTCTGGGACCCCAAAATATCGAATTTTTGGGTGTTTTGAGCCTGAATTTGAGATATAAACGGGTACAGAAGATACATGCACATATTGACTTTCGGCATCTAAAATATCGATTTTCAGCATGTTTTGGGCCTGAATTTTTAAAATACTCTAACACGGATTAGGCATGTACAGATCGCTTCTGGGACCCCAAAATATCGAATTTTCGGGTGTTTAGGGCCAGAATTTGAGTTATAAACGTGTACAGAAGATGCATGCACATATCGACTTTTGGGCACCTAAAATATCGATTTTCAGGATGTTTTTGGCCTGTATTTTGCAAATACTCTAACACAGAGTAGGCATGTACAGATCCCTTCTGGGACCCATAAATATCGAATTTTCGGGTGTTTTGGGACTGAATTTGAGATATCGACTTTTTGGCACCTAAAATATCGATTTTTAGCATGTTTTTAGCCTATATTTTGAAAATATTCTAGCACTGAGTAGGCATGTACAGATTGCTTCTGGGACCCCAAAATATTGAATTTTCGGGTGTTTTGAGCCTGAATTTGAGATATAAACGGGTACAGAAGATTCATGCACATATTGACTGTGGGCACCTAAAATATCGATTTTCAGCATGTTTTGGGTCTGTATTTTGAAAATACTCTAACACGGAGTAGGCATGTACAGATCACTTCTGGTACCCCAAAATATCGAATTTTCGGGTGTTTTGAGCCTGAATTTAAGATATAAACGGGTACTAAAGATGCATGCACATATCGACTTTTGGGCACCTAAAACATCGATTTTGAGCATGTTTTGGGCCTGTATTTTGTAAATACTCTAACACGGAGTAGGCATGTACAGATCGCTTCTGGGACCCCATAATATCGAATTTTCGGGTGTTTTGGGCCTGAATTTGAGATATCGCCTTTACGCACCTAAAATATCGATTTTTAGCATGTTTTAAACCTATATTTTGAAAATATTCTAGCACTGAGTAGGCATGTACAGATCGCTTCTGGGACCCCAAAATATCGAATTTTCGGGTGTTTTGAGCTTGAATTTGAGATATAAACGAGTACAGAAGATGCATGCACATATCGACTTTTGGACACCTAAAATATCGATTTTGAGCATGTTTTGAGCCTATATTTTGAAAATATTCTAGCACTGAGTAGGCATGTACAGATCGCTTCTGGGACACCAAAATATCGAATTTTCGGGTGTTTTGAGCCTGAATTTGAGATATAAACGAGTATAGGAGATGCATACACATATTGACTTTGGGCACCAAAAATATAGATTTTCAGCATGTTTTGGGCCTGAATTTTGAAAATACTCTAACACAGAGTAGGCATGTACAGATCCCTTCTGGGACCCATAAATATCGAATTTTCGGGTGTTTTGGGACTGAATTTGAGATATCGACTTTTTGGCACCTAAAATATCGATTTTTAGCATGTTTTTAGCCTATATTTTGAAAATATTCTAGCACTGAGTAGGCATGTACAGATTGCTTCTGGGACCCCAAAATATTGAATTTTCGGTTGTTTTGAGCCTGAATTTGAGATATAAACGGGTACAGAAGATACATGCACATATTGACTGTGGGCACCTAAAATATCGATTTTCAGCATGTTTTGGGTCTGTATTTTGAAAATACTCTAACACGGAGTAGGCATGTACAGATCACTTCTGGTACCCCAAAATATCGAATTTTCGGGTGTTTTGAGCCTGAATTTAAGATATAAACGGGTACTAAAGATGCATGCACATATCGACTTTTGGGCACCTAAAACATCGATTTTAAGCATGTTTTGGGCCTGTATTTTGTAAATACTCTAACACGGAGTAGGCATGTACAGATCGCTTCTGGGACCCCAAAATATCGAATTTTCGGGTGTTTACGGCCAGAATTTGAGATATAAACGGGTACTGAAGATGCATGCACATATCGACTTTTGGGCACCTAAAAGATCGATTTTCAGTATGTTTTTGGCCTGTATTTTGAAAATACTCTAACACGTAGTAGGCATGTACAGATCGCTTCTGGGACCCCTAAATAACGAATTTTCGGATGTTTTGGGACTGAATTTGAGATATCGACTGTTTGGCACCTAAAAGATCGATTTTTAGCATGTTTTTAGCCTATAATTTGAAAATATTCTAGCACTGAGTAGGCATGTACAGATTGCTTCTTTGACCCCAAAATATTGAATTTTCGGGTGTTTTTGGCCTTAATTTGAGATATAAACGGGTACAGAAGATACATGCATATATTGACTTTGGGCATCTAAAATATCGATTTTTAGCATGTTTTGGGCATGTATTTTGAAAATACTCTAACACGGAGTAGGCATGCACAGATCGCTTCTGGGACCCCAAAATATCGAATTTTCGGGTGTTTTGGCCTGAATTTGAGATATAAACGGGTACTGAAGATGCATGCACATATCGACATTTGGGCACCTAAAACATCGATTTTGAGCATGTTTTTGGCCTGTATTTTGTAAATACTCTAACACGGAGTAGGCATGTACAGATCGCTTCTGGGACCCCATAATATCGAATTTTCGGGTGTTTTGGGCCTGAATTTGAGATATCGCCTTTACGCACCTAAAATATCGATTTTTAGCATGTTTTAAACCTATATTTTGAAAATATTCTAGCACTGAGTAGGCATGTACAGATCGCTTCTGGGACCCCAAAATATCGAATTTTCGGGTGTTTTGAGCTTGAATTTGAGATATAAACGAGTACAGAAGATGCATGCACATATCGACTTTTGGACACCTAAAATATCGATTTTGAGCATGTTTTGAGCCTATATTTTGAAAATATTCTAGCACTGAGTAGGCATGTACAGATCGCTTCTGGGACACCAAAATATCGAATTTTCGGGTGTTTTGAGCCTGAATTTGAGATATAAACGAGTATAGAAGATGCATACACATATTGACTTTGGGCACCAAAAATATAGATTTTCAGCATGTTTTGGGCCTGAATTTTGAAAATACTCTAACACGGAGTAGGCATGTACAGATCGCTTCAGGGACCCCAAAATATCGAATTTTCGGGTGTTTAGGGCCACAATATGAGATATAAACGGGTACAGAAGATGCATGCACATATCGACTTTTGGGCACCTAAAAGATCGATTTTCAGTATGTTTTTAACGTGTATTTTGAAAATACTCTAACACGGAGTAGGCATGTACAGATCGCTTCTGGGACCCTAAAATATCGAATTTTCGGGTGTTTTGAGCCTGAATTTGAGATATAAACGGGTACTGAAGATGCATGCACATATCGAATTTTGGGCACCTAAAACATCGATTTTGAGCATGTTTTGGGCCTGTATTTTGAAAATACTCTAACACGGAGTAGGCATGTACAGATCGCTTCTGGGACCCCAAAATATCGAATTTTCGGGTGTTTTGAGCTTGAATTTGAGATATAAACGAGTACAGAAGATGCATGCACATATCGACTTTTGGGCACCTAAAATATCGATTCTGAGCATGTTTTGAGCCTATATTTTGAAAACATTCTAACACTGAGTAGGCATGTACAGATCGCTTCTGGGACCCAAAAATATCAAATTTTCGGGTGTTTAGGGCCAGAATTTGAGATATAAACGGGTACAGAAGATTCATGCACATATCTACTTCTGGGCACCTAAAAGATCGATTTTCAGTATGTTTTTGGCCTGTATTTTGAAAATACTTTAACACGGAGTAGGCATGTACAGATCGCTTCTGGGACCCCTAAATATCGAATTTTCGGGTGTTATGAGCCTGAATTTAAGATATAAACGAGTACCGAAGATGCATGCACATATCGACTTTTGGGCACCTAAAATATCGATTTTCAGTATGTTTTTGGCCTGTATTTTGAAAATACTCTAACACGGATTAGGCATGTACAGATCGCTTCTGGGACCACAAAATATCGAATTTTCGGGTGTTTACGGCCAGAATTTGAGATATAAACGGGTACAGAAGATGAATGCACATATCGACTTTTGGGCACCTAAAAGATCGATTTTCAGTATGTTTTTGGCCTGTATTTTGAAATTACTCTAACACGGAGTAGGCATGTACAGATCGCTTCTGGGACCCCTAAATATCGAATTTTCGGGTGTTCTGGGCCTTAATTTGAGATATCGACTTTTTGGCACCTAAAATATCGATTTTTAGCATGTTTTTAGCCTATATTTTGAAAATATTCTAGCACTGAGTAGACATGTACAGATTGATTCTGGGACCCCAAAATATCGAATTTTCGGGTGTTTTGAGCCTGAATTTGAGATATAAACGGGTACAGAAGATACATGCACATATTGACTTTGGGCATCTAAAATATCGATTTTCAGCATGTTTTGGGCATGTATTTTGAAAATACTCTAACACGGAGTAGGCATGTACAGATCGCTTCTGGGACCCAAAAATATCGAATTTTCGGGTGTTTTGGGACTGAATTTAAGATATCGACTTTTTGGCACATAAAATATCGATTTTTAGCATGTTTTTAGCCTATATTTTGATAATATTCTAGCACTGAGTAGGCATGTACAGATCGCTTCTGGGAACCCAAAATTTTCGGGTGTTTTGAGCCTGAATTTGAGATATAAACGGGTACAGAATATACATGCACATATTGACTTTCGGCATCTAAAATATCGATTTTCAGCATGTTTTGGGCATGTATTTTTAAAATACTCTAACACAGAGTAGGCATGTACAGATCGCTTCTGGGACCCCAAAATATCAAATTTTCGGGTGTTTTGGGCCTGAATTTGAGATATCGCCTTTACGCACCTAAAATATCGATTTTTAGCATGTTTTAAGCCTATATTTTCAAAATATTCTAGCACTGAGTAGGTATGTACAGATTGCTTCTGGGACCCAAAAATATTGAATTTTCGGGTGTTTTGAGCCTGAATTTGAGATATAAACGGGTACAGAAGATACATCCACATATTGACTTTGGGCATCTAAAATATCGATTTTTAGCATGTTTTGGGCCTGAATTTTGAAAATACTCTAACACGGAGTAGGCATGTACAGATCGCTTCTGGGACCCCAAAATATCGAATTTTCGTGTGTTTTGAGCCAGAATTTGAGATATAAACGGGTACTGAAGATGCATGCACATATCGACTTTTAGGCACCTAAAACATCGATTTTGAGCATGTTTTTGGCCTTTTTTTTGAAAATACTCTAACACGGAGTAGGCATGTACAGATCGCTTCTGGGACCCCAAAATATCGAATTTTCGGGTGTTTTGAGCCTGAATTTGAGATATAAACGGGTACAGAAGATGCATGCACATATCGACTTTTGGGCACCTAAAAGATCGATTTTCAGTATGTTTTTGGCCTGTATTTTAAAAATACTCTAACACGGAGTAGGTATGTGCAGATCGCTTCTGGGACCCCTAAATAACGAATTTTCGGATGTTTTGGGACTGAATTTGAGATATCGACTGTTTGGCACCTAAAAGATCGATTTTTAGCATGTTTTTAGCCTATAATTTGAAAATATTCTAGCACTGAGTAGGCATGTACAGATTGCTTCTGGGACCCCAAAATATTGAATTTTCGGGTGTTTTTGGCCTTAATTTGAGATATAAACGGGTACAGAAGATACATGCATATATTGACTTTGGGCATCTAAAATATCGATTTTTAGCATGTTTTGGGCATGTATTTTGAAAATACTCTAACACGGAGTAGGCATGCACAGATCGCTTCTGGGACCCCAAAATATCGAATTTTCGGGTGTTTTGGCCTGAATTTGAGATATAAACGGGTACTGAAGATGCATGCACATATCGACTTTTGGGCACCTAAAACATCGATTTTAAGCATGTTTTTGGCCTGTATTTTGTAAATACTCTAACACGGAGTAGGCATGTACAGATCGCTTCTGGGACCCCATAATATCGAATTTTCGGGTGTTTTGGGCCTGAATTTGAGATATCGCCTTTACGCACCTAAAATATATCGATTTTTAGCATGTTTTAAACCTATATTTTGAAAATATTCTAGCACTGAGTAGGCATGTACAGATCGCTTCTGGGACCCCAAAATATCGATTTTTCGGGTGTTTTGAGCTTGAATTTGAGATATAAACGAGTACAGAAGATGCATGTACATATCGACTTTTGGACACCTAAAATATCGATTTTGAGCATGTTTTGAGCCTATATTTTGAAAACATTCTAGCACTGAGTAGGCATGTACAGATCGCTTCTGGGACACCAAAATATCGAATTTTCGGGTGTTTTGAGCCTGAATATGAGATATAAACGAGTATAGAAGATGCATACACATATTGACTTTGGGCACCAAAAATATAGATTTTCAGCATGTTTTGGGCCTGAATTTTGAAAATACTCTAACACGGAGTAGGCATGTACAGATCGCTTCAGGGACCCCAAAATATCAAATTTTCGGGTGTTTAGGGCCAGAATATGAGATATAAACGGGTACAGAAGATGCATGCACATATCGACTTTTGGGCACCTAAAAGATCGATTTTCAGTATGTTTTTAACGTGTATTTTGAAAATACTCTAACACGGAGTAGGCATGTACAGATCGCTTCTGGGACCCTAAAATATCGAATTTTCGGGGGTTTTGAGCCTGAATTTGAGATATAAACGGGTACTGAAGATGCATGCACATATCGAATTTTGGGCACCTAAAACATCGATTTTGAGCATGTTTTGGGCCTGTATTTTGAAAATACTCTAATACGGAGTAGGCATGTACAGATCGCTTCTGGGACCCCAAAATATCGAATTTTCGGGTGTTTTGAGCTTGAATTTGAGATATAAACGAGTACAGAAGATGCATGCACATATCGACTTTTGGGCACCTAAAATATCGATTCTGAGCATGTTTTGAGCCTATATTTTGAAAACATTCTAGCACTGAGTAGGCATCTACAGATCGCTTCTGGGACCCAAAAATATCGAATTTTCGGGTGTTTAGGGCCAGAATTTGTGATATAAACGGGTACCGAAGATGCATGCACATATCGACTTTTGGGCACCTAAAATATCGATTTTGAGCATGTTTTGAGCCTATATTTTGAAAACGTTCTAACACTGAGTAGGCATGTACAGATCGCTTCTGGGACCCAAAAATATCGAATTTTCGGGTGTTTAGGGACAGAATTTGAGATATAAACGGGTACAGAAGATTCATGCACATATCTACTTCTGGGCACCTAAAAGATCGATTTTCAGTATGTTTTTGGCCTGTATTTTGAAAATACTTTAACACGGAGTAGGCATGTACAGATCGCTTCTGGGACCCCTAAATATCGAATTTTCGGGTGTTTTGGGCGAATTGAGATATCGCCTTTACGCACCTAAAATATCGATTTTTAGCATGTTTTGAGCCTATATCTTGAAAATATTCTAGCACTGAGTAGGCATGTACAGATCGCTTCTGGGACCCCAAAATATCGAATTTTCGGGTGTTATGAGCCTGAATTTAAGATATAAACGAGTACCGAAGATGCATGCACATATCGACTTTTGGGCACCTAAAATATCGATTTTGAGCATGTTTTGAGCCTATATTTTGAAAACATTCTAGCACTGAGTAGCCATGTACAGATCGCTTCTGGGACCCAAAAATATCGAATTTTCGGGTGTTTAGGGCCAGAATTTGAGATATAAACGGGTACAGAAGATGCATGCACATATCGACTTTTGGGCACATAAAATATCGATTTTGAGCATGTTTTGAGCCTATATTTTGAAAACATTCTAGCACTGAGTAGGTATGTACAGATCGCTTTTGGGACCCAAAAATATCGAATTTTCGGGTGTTTAGGGCCACAATTTGAGATATAAACGGGTACAGAAGATGCCTGCACATATCTACTTTTGGGCACCTAAAAGATCGATTTTCAGTATGTTTTTGGCCTGTATTTTGAAAATACTCTAGCACGGAGTAGGCATGTACAGATCGCTTCTGGGACCCCTAAATATCGAATTTTCGGGTGTTTTTGGCCTTAATTTGAGATATCGCCTTTACGCACCTAAAATATAGATTTTTAGCATGTTTTGAGCCTATATTTTGAAAATATTCTAGCACTGAGTAGGCATGTACAGATCGCTTCTGGGACCCCAAAATATCGAATTTTCGGGTGTTTACGGCCAGAATTTGAGATATAAACGGGTTCTGAAGATGAATGCACATATCGACTTTTGGGCACCTAAAAGATCGATTTTCAGTATGTTTTTGGCCTGTATTTTGAAATTACTCTAACACGGAGTAGGCATGTACAGATCGCTTCTGGGACCCCTAAATATCGAATTTTCGGGTGTTTTGGGTCTTAATTTGAGATATCGACTTTTTGGCACCTAAAATATCGATTTTTAGCATGTTTTTAGCCTATATTTTGAAAATATTCTAGCACTGAGTAGACATGTACAGATTGCTTCTGGGACCCCAAAATATCGAATTTTCGGGTGTTTTGAGCCTGAATTTGAGATATAAACGGGTACAGAAGATACATGCACATATTGACTTTGGGCATCTAAAATATCGATTTTCAGCATGTTTTGGGCATGTATTTTGAAAATACTCTAACACGTAGTAGGCATGTACAGATCGCTTCTGGGACCCCAAAATATCGAATTTTCGGGTGTTTTGAGCCTGAATTTGAGATATAAACGGGTACTGAAGATGCATGCACATATCGACTTTTTGGCACCTAAAACATCGATTTTGAGCATGTTTTGGGCCTGTATTTTGAAAATACTCTAACACGGTGTAGGCATGTACAGATCGCTTCTGGGGCCCCTAAATATCGAAGTTTCGGGTGTTTTTGGCCTTAATTTGAGATATCGACTGTTTGGCACCTAAAAGATCGATTTTTAGCATGTTTTTAGCCTATAATTTGAAAATATTCTAGCACTGAGTAGGCATGTACAGATTGCTTCTTTGACCCCAAAATATTGAATTTTCGGGTGTTTTTGGCCTTAATTTGAGATATAAACGGGTACAGAAGATACATGCATATATTGACTTTGGGCATCTAAAATATCGATTTTTAGCATGTTTTGGGCATGTATTTTGAAAATACTCTAACACGGAGTAGGCATGCACAGATCGCTTCTGGGACCCCAAAATATCGAATTTTCGGGTGTTTTGGCCTGAATTTGAGATATAAACGGGTACTGAAGAGGCATGCACATATCGACATTTGGGCACCTAAAACATCGATTTTGAGCATGTTTTTGGCCTGTATTTTGTAAATACTCTAACACGGAGTAGGCATGTACAGATCGCTTCTGGGACCCCATAATATCGAATTTTCGGGTGTTTTGGGCCTGAATTTGAGATATCGCCTTTACGCACCTAAAATATCGATTTTTAGCATGTTTTAAACCTATATTTTGAAAATATTCTAGCACTGAGTAGGCATGTACAGATCGCTTCTGGGACCCCAAAATATCGAATTTTCGGGTGTTTTGAGCTTGAATTTGAGATATAAACGAGTACAGAAGATGCATGCACATATCGACTTTTGGACACCTAAAATATCGATTTTGAGCATGTTTTGAGCCTATATTTTGAAAATATTCTAGCACTGAGTAGGCATGTACAGATCGCTTCTGGGACACCAAAATATCGAATTTTCGGGTGTTTTGAGCCTGAATTTGAGATATAAACGAGTATAGAAGATGCATACACATATTGACTTTGGGCACCAAAAATATAGATTTTCAGCATGTTTTGGGCCTGAATTTTGAAAATACTCTAACACAGAGTAGGCATGTACAGATCCCTTCTGGGACCCATAAATATCGAATTTTCGGGTGTTTTGGGACTGAATTTGAGATATCGACTTTTTGGCACCTAAAATATCGATTTTTAGCATGTTTTTAGCCTATATTTTGAAAATATTCTAGCACTGAGTAGGCATGTACAGATTGCTTCTGGGACCCCAAAATATTGAATTTTCGGGTGTTTTGAGCCTGAATTTGAGATATAAACGGGTACAGAAGATACATGCACATATTGACTGTGGGCACCTAAAATATCGATTTTCAGCATGTTTTGGGTCTGTATTTTGAAAATACTCTAACACGGAGTAGGCATGTACAGATCACTTCTGGTACCCCAAAATATCGAATTTTCGGGTGTTTTGAGCCTGAATTTAAGATATAAACGGGTACTAAAGATGCATGCACATATCGACTTTTGGGCACCTAAAACATCGATTTTGAGCATGTTTTGGGCCTGTATTTTGTAAATACTCTAACACGGAGTAGGCATGTACAGATCGCTTCTGGGACCCCAAAATATCGAATTTTCGGGTGTTTACGGCCAGAATTTGAGATATAAACGGGTACTGAAGATGCATGCACATATCGACTTTTGGGCACCTAAAAGATCGATTTTCAGTATGTTTTTGGCCTGTATTTTGAAAATACTCTAACACGTAGTAGGCATGTACAGATCGCTTCTGGGACCCCTAAATAACGAATTTTCGGATGTTTTGGGACTGAATTTGAGATATCGACTGTTTGGCACCTAAAAGATCGATTTTTAGCATGTTTTTAGCCTATAATTTGAAAATATTCTAGCACTGAGTAGGCATGTACAGATTGCTTCTTTGACCCCAAAATATTGAATTTTCGGGTGTTTTTGGCCTTAATTTGAGATATAAACGGGTACAGAAGATACATGCATATATTGACTTTGGGCATCTAAAATATCGATTTTTAGCATGTTTTGGGCATGTATTTTGAAAATACTCTAACACGGAGTAGGCATGCACAGATCGCTTCTGGGACCCCAAAATATCGAATTTTCGGGTGTTTTGGCCTGAATTTGAGATATAAACGGGTACTGAAGATGCATGCACATATCGACATTTGGGCACCTAAAACATCGATTTTGAGCATGTTTTTGGCCTGTATTTTGTAAATACTCTAACACGGAGTAGGCATGTACAGATCGCTTCTGGGACCCCATAATATCGAATTTTCGGGTGTTTTGGGCCTGAATTTGAGATATCGCCTTTACGCACCTAAAATATCGATTTTTAGCATGTTTTAAACCTATATTTTGAAAATACTCTAGCACTGAGTAGGCATGTACAGATCGCTTCTGGGACCCCAAAATATCGGATTTTCGGGTGTTTTGAGCTTGAATTTGAGATATAAACGAGTACAGAAGATGCATGCACATATCGACTTTTGGACACCTAAAATATCGATTTTGAGCATGTTTTGAGCCTATATTTTGAAAATATTCTAGCACTGAGTAGGCATGTACAGATCGCTTCTGGGACACCAAAATATCGAATTTTCGGGTGTTTTGAGCCTGAATTTGAGATATAAACGAGTATAGAAGATGCATACACATATTGACTTTGGGCACCAAAAATATAGATTTTCAGCATGTTTTGGGCCTGAATTTTGAAAATACTCTAACACGGAGTAGGCATGTACAGATCGCTTCAGGGACACCAAAATATCGAATTTTCGGGTGTTTAGGGCCACAATATGAGATATAAACGGGTACAGAAGATGCATGCACATATCGACTTTTGGGCACCTAAAAGATCGATTTTCAGTATGTTTTTAACGTGTATTTTGAAAATACTCTAACACGGAGTAGGCATGTACAGATCGCTTCTGGGACCCTAAAATATCGAATTTTCGGGTGTTTTGAGCCTGAATTTGAGATATAAACGGGTACTGAAGATGCATGCACATATCGAATTTTGGGCACCTAAAACATCGATTTTGAGCATGTTTTGGGCCTGTATTTTGAAAATACTCTAACACGGAGTAGGCATGTACAGATCGCTTCTGGGACCCCAAAATATCGAATTTTCGGGTGTTTTGAGCTTGAATTTGAGATATAAACGAGTACAGAAGATGCATGCACATATCGACTTTTGGGCACCTAAAATATCGATTCTGAGCATGTTTTGAGCCTATATTTTGAAAACATTCTAACACTGAGTAGGCATGTACAGATCGCTTCTGGGACCCAAAAATATCAAATTTTCGGGTGTTTAGGGCCAGAATTTGAGATATAAACGGGTACAGAAGATTCATGCACATATCTACTTCTGGGCACCTAAAAGATCGATTTTCAGTATGTTTTTGGCCTGTATTTTGAAAATACTTTAACACGGAGTAGGCATGTACAGATCGCTTCTGGGACCCCTAAATATCGAATTTTCGGGTGTTATGAGCCTGAATTTAAGATATAAACGAGTACCGAAGATGCATGCACATATCGACTTTTGGGCACCTAAAATATCGATTTTCAGTATGTTTTTGGCCTGTATTTTGAAAATACTCTAACACGGATTAGGCATGTACAGATCGCTTCTGGGACCACAAAATATCGAATTTTCGGGTGTTTACGGCCAGAATTTGAGATATCGACTTTTTGGCACCTAAAATATCGATTTTTAGCATGTTTTTAGCCTATATTTTGAAAATATTCTAGCACTGAGTAGACATGTACAGATTGATTCTGGGACCCCAAAATATCGAATTTTCGGGTGTTTTGAGCCTGAATTTGAGATATAAACGGGTACAGAAGATACATGCACATATTGACTTTGGGCATCTAAAATATCGATTTTCAGCATGTTTTGGGCATGTATTTTGAAAATACTCTAACACGGAGTAGGCATGTACAGATCGCTTCTGGGACCCAAAAATATCGAATTTTCGGGTGTTTTGGGACTGAATTTAAGATATCGACTTTTTGGCACATAAAATATCGATTTTTAGCATGTTTTTAGCCTATATTTTGATAATATTCTAGCACTGAGTAGGCATGTACAGATCGCTTCTGGGAACCCAAAATTTTCGGGTGTTTTGAGCCTGAATTTGAGATATAAACGGGTACAGAATATACATGCACATATTGACTTTCGGCATCTAAAATATCGATTTTCAGCATGTTTTGGGCATGTATTTTTAAAATACTCTAACACAGAGTAGGCATGTACAGATCGCTTCTGGGACCCCAAAATATCAAATTTTCGGGTGTTTTGGGCCTGAATTTGAGATATCGCCTTTACGCACCTAAAATATCGATTTTTAGCATGTTTTAAGCCTATATTTTGAAAATATTCTAGCACTGAGTAGGTATGTACAGATTGCTTCTGGGACCCAAAAATATTGAATTTTCGGGTGTTTTGAGCCTGAATTTGAGATATAAACGGGTACAGAAGATACATCCACATATTGACTTTGGGCATCTAAAATATCGATTTTTAGCATGTTTTGGGCCTGAATTTTGAAAATACTCTAACACGGAGTAGGCATGTACAGATCGCTTCTGGGACCCCAAAATATCGAATTTTCGTGTGTTTTGAGCCAGAATTTGAGATATAAACGGGTACTGAAGATGCATGCACATATCGACTTTTAGGCACCTAAAACATCGATTTTGAGCATGTTTTTGGCCTTTTTTTTGAAAATACTCTAACACGGAGTAGGCATGTACAGATCGCTTCTGGGACCCCAAAATATCGAATTTTCGGGTGTTTTGAGCCTGAATTTGAGATATAAACGGGTACAGAAGATGCATGCACATATCGACTTTTGGGCACCTAAAAGATCGATTTTCAGTATGTTTTTGGCCTGTATTTTAAAAATACTCTAACACGGAGTAGGTATGTGCAGATCGCTTCTGGGACCCCTAAATAACGAATTTTCGGATGTTTTGGGACTGAATTTGAGATATCGACTGTTTGGCACCTAAAAGATCGATTTTTAGCATGTTTTTAGCCTATAATTTGAAAATATTCTAGCACTGAGTAGGCATGTACAGATTGCTTCTGGGACCCCAAAATATTGAATTTTCGGGTGTTTTTGGCCTTAATTTGAGATATAAACGGGTACAGAAGATACATGCATATATTGACTTTGGGCATCTAAAATATCGATTTTTAGCATGTTTTGGGCATGTATTTTGAAAATACTCTAACACGGAGTAGGCATGCACAGATCGCTTCTGGGACCCCAAAATATCGAATTTTCGGGTGTTTTGGCCTGAATTTGAGATATAAACGGGTACTGAAGATGCATGCACATATCGACTTTTGGGCACCTAAAACATCGATTTTAAGCATGTTTTTGGCCTGTATTTTGTAAATACTCTAACACGGAGTAGGCATGTACAGATCGCTTCTGGGACCCCATAATATCGAATTTTCGGGTGTTTTGGGCCTGAATTTGAGATATCGCCTTTACGCACCTAAAATATATAGATTTTTAGCATGTTTTAAACCTATATTTTGAAAATATTCTAGCACTGAGTAGGCATGTACAGATCGCTTCTGGGACCCCAAAATATCGATTTTTCGGGTGTTTTGAGCTTGAATTTGAGATATAAACGAGTACAGAAGATGCATGTACATATCGACTTTTGGACACCTAAAATATCGATTTTGAGCATGTTTTGAGCCTATATTTTGAAAACATTCTAGCACTGAGTAGGCATGTACAGATCGCTTCTGGGACACCAAAATATCGAATTTTCGGGTGTTTTGAGCCTGAATATGAGATATAAACGAGTATAGAAGATGCATACACATATTGACTTTGGGCACCAAAAATATAGATTTTCAGCATGTTTTGGGCCTGAATTTTGAAAATACTCTAACACGGAGTAGGCATGTACAGATCGCTTCAGGGACCCCAAAATATCAAATTTTCGGGTGTTTAGGGCCAGAATATGAGATATAAACGGGTACAGAAGATGCATGCACATATCGACTTTTGGGCACCTAAAAGATCGATTTTCAGTATGTTTTTAACGTGTATTTTGAAAATACTCTAACACGGAGTAGGCATGTACAGATCGCTTCTGGGACCCTAAAATATCGAATTTTCGGGGGTTTTGAGCCTGAATTTGAGATATAAACGGGTACTGAAGATGCATGCACATATCGAATTTTGGGCACCTAAAACATCGATTTTGAGCATGTTTTGGGCCTGTATTTTGAAAATACTCTAATACGGAGTAGGCATGTACAGATCGCTTCTGGGACCCCAAAATATCGAATTTTCGGGTGTTTTGAGCTTGAATTTGAGATATAAACGAGTACTGAAGATGCATGCACATATCGACTTTTAGGCACCTAAAACATCGATTTTTAGCATGTTTTTGGCCTTTTTTTTGAAAATACTCTAACACGGAGTAGGCATGTACAGATCGCTTCTGGGACCCCAAAATATCGAATTTTCGGGTGTTTTGAGCCTGAATTTGAGATATAAACGGGTACAGAAGATGCATGCACATATCGACTTTTGGGCACCTAAAAGATCGATTTTCAGTATGTTTTTGGCCTGTATTTTAAAAATACTCTAACACGGAGTAGGTATGTGCAGATCGCTTCTGGGACCCCTAAATAACGAATTTTCGGATGTTTTGGGACTGAATTTGAGATATCGACTGTTTGGCACCTAAAAGATCGATTTTTAGCATGTTTTTAGCCTATAATTTGAAAATATTCTAGCACTGAGTAGGCATGTACAGATTGCTTCTGGGACCCCAAAATATTGAATTTTCGGGTGTTTTTGGCCTTAATTTGAAATATAAACGGGTACAGAAGATACATGCATATATTGACTTTGGGCATCTAAAATATCGATTTTTAGCATGTTTTGGGCATGTATTTTGAAAATACTCTAACACGGAGTAGGCATGCACAGATCGCTTCTGGGACCCCAAAATATCGAATTTTCGGGTGTTTTGGCCTGAATTTGAGATATAAACGGGTACTGAAGATGCATGCACATATCGACTTTTGGGCACCTAAAACATCGATTTTAAGCATGTTTTTGGCCTGTATTTTGTAAATACTCTAACACGGAGTAGGCATGTACAGATCGCTTCTGGGACCCCATAATATCGAATTTTCGGGTGTTTTGGGCCTGAATTTGAGATATCGCCTTTACGCACCTAAAATATATCGATTTTTAGCATGTTTTAAACCTATATTTTGAAAATATTCTAGCACTGAGTAGGCATGTACAGATCGCTTCTGGGACCCCAAAATATCGATTTTTCGGGTGTTTTGAGCTTGAATTTGAGATATAAACGAGTACAGAAGATGCATGTACATATCGACTTTTGGACACCTAAAATATCGATTTTGAGCATGTTTTGAGCCTATATTTTGAAAACATTCTAGCACTGAGTAGGCATGTACAGATCGCTTCTGGGACACCAAAATATCGAATTTTCGGGTGTTTTGAGCCTGAATATGAGATATAAACGAGTATAGAAGATGCATACACATATTGACTTTGGGCACCAAAAATATAGATTTTCAGCATGTTTTGGGCCTGAATTTTGAAAATACTCTAACACGGAGTAGGCATGTACAGATCGCTTCAGGGACCCCAAAATATCAAATTTTCGGGTGTTTAGGGCCAGAATATGAGATATAAACGGGTACAGAAGATGTATGCACATATCGACTTTTGGGCACCTAAAAGATCGATTTTCAGTATGTTTTTAACGTGTATTTTGAAAATACTCTAACACGGAGTAGGCATGTACAGATCGCTTCTGGGACCCTAAAATATCGAATTTTCGGGGGTTTTGAGCCTGAATTTGAGATATAAACGGGTACTGAAGATGCATGCACATATCGAATTTTGGGCACCTAAAACATCGATTTTGAGCATGTTTTGGGCCTGTATTTTGAAAATACTCTAATACGGAGTAGGCATGTACAGATCGCTTCTGGGACCCCAAAATATCGAATTTTCGGGTGTTTTGAGCTTGAATTTGAGATATAAACGAGTACAGAAGATGCATGCACATATCGACTTTTGGGCACCTAAAATATCGATTCTGAGCATGTTTTGAGCCTATATTTTGAAAACATTCTAGCACTGAGTAGGCATCTACAGATCGCTTCTGGGACCCAAAAATATCGAATTTTCGGGTGTTTAGGGCCAGAATTTGTGATATAAACGGGTACCGAAGATGCATGCACATATCGACTTTTGGGCACCTAAAATATCGATTTTGAGCATGTTTTGAGCCTATATTTTGAAAACATTCTAACACTGAGTAGGCATGTACAGATCGCTTCTGGGACCCAAAAATATCGAATTTTCGGGTGTTTAGGGACAGAATTTGAGATATAAACGGGTACAGAAGATTCATGCACATATCTACTTCTGGGCACCTAAAAGATCGATTTTCAGTATGTTTTTGGCCTGTATTTTGAAAATACTTTAACACGGAGTAGGCATGTACAGATCGCTTCTGGGACCCCTAAATATCGAATTTTCGGGTGTTTTGGGCGAATTGAGATATCGCCTTTACGCACCTAAAATATCGATTTTTAGCATGTTTTGAGCCTATATCTTGAAAATATTCTAGCACTGAGTAGGCATGTACAGATCGCTTCTGGGACCCCAAAATATCGAATTTTCGGGTGTTATGAGCCTGAATTTAAGATATAAACGAGTACCGAAGATGCATGCACATATCGACTTTTGGGCACCTAAAATATCGATTTTGAGCATGTTTTGAGCCTATATTTTGAAAACATTCTAGCACTGAGTAGCCATGTACAGATCGCTTCTGGGACCCAAAAATATCGAATTTTCGGGTGTTTAGGGCCAGAATTTGAGATATAAACGGGTACAGAAGATGCATGCACATATCGACTTTTGGGCACATAAAATATCGATTTTGAGCATGTTATGAGCCTATATTTTGAAAACATTCTAGCACTGAGTAGGTATGTACAGATCGCTTTTGGGACCCAAAAATATCGAATTTTCGGGTGTTTAGGGCCACAATTTGAGATATAAACGGGTACAGAAGATGCCTGCACATATCTACTTTTGGGCACCTAAAAGATCGATTTTCAGTATGTTTTTGGCCTGTATTTTGAAAATACTCTAGCACGGAGTAGGCATGTACAGATCGCTTCTGGGACCCCTAAATATCGAATTTTCGGGTGTTTTTGGCCTTAATTTGAGATATCGCCTTTACGCACCTAAAATATAGATTTTTAGCATGTTTTGAGCCTATATTTTGAAAATATTCTAGCACTGAGTAGGCATGTACAGATCGCTTCTGGGACCCCAAAATATCGAATTTTCGGGTGTTTACGGCCAGAATTTGAGATATAAACGGGTTCTGAAGATGAATGCACATATCGACTTTTGGGCACCTAAAAGATCGATTTTCAGTATGTTTATGGCCTGTATTTTGAAATTACTCTAACACGGAGTAGGCATGTACAGATCGCTTCTGGGACCCCTAAATATCGAATTTTCGGGTGTTTTGGGCCTTAATTTGAGATATCGACTTTTTGGCACCTAAAATATCGATTTTTAGCATGTTTTTAGCCTATATTTTGAAAATATTCTAGCACTGAGTAGACATGTACAGATTGCTTCTGGGACCCCAAAATATCGAATTTTCGGGTGTTTTGAGCCTGAATTTGAGATATAAACGGGTACAGAAGATACATGCACATATTGACTTTGGGCATCTAAAATATCGATTTTCAGCATGTTTTGGGCATGTATTTTGAAAATACTCTAACACGTAGTAGGCATGTACAGATCGCTTCTGGGACCCGAAAATATCGAATTTTCGGGTGTTTTGAGCCTGAATTTGAGATATAAACGGGTACTGAAGATGCATGCACATATCGACTTTTTGGCACCTAAAACATCGATTTTGAGCATGTTTTGGGCCTGTATTTTGAAAATACTCTAACACGGTGTAGGCATGTACAGATCGCTTCTGGGGCCCCTAAATATCAAAGTTTCGGGTGTTTTTGGCCTTAATTTGAGATATCGACTTTTTGGCACCTAAAATATCGATTTTTAGCATGTTTTTAGCCTATATTTTGAAAATATTCTAGCACTGAGTAGGCATGTACAGATTGCTTCTGGGACCCCAAAATATTGAATTTTCGGGTGTTTAGGGCCAGAATTTGAGATACAAACGGGTACAGAAGATGCATGCACATATCGACTTTTGGGCACCTAAAAGATCGATTTTCAGTATGTTTTTGGCCTGTATTTTGAAAATACTCTAACACGGAGTAGGCATGTACAGATCGCTTCTAGGACCCCTAAATATCGAATTTTCGGGTGTTTAGGGACTGAATTTGAGATATCGACTGTTTGGCACCTAAAAGATCGATTTTTAGCATGTTTTTAGCCTATATTTTGAAAATATTCTAGCACTGAGTAGGCATGTACAGATTGCTTCTGGGACCCCAAAATATTGAATTTTCGGGTGTTTTGAGCCTGAATTTGAGATATAAACGGGTACAGAAGATACATGCACATATTGACTTTGGGCATCTAAAATATCGATTTTCAGCATGTTTTTGGCCTGTATTTTGAAAATACTCTAACACGGAGTAGGCATGTACAGATCGCTTCTGGGACCCTAAAATATCGAATTTTCGGGTGTTTTGAGCCTGAATTTGGGATATAAACGGGTACTGAAGATGCATGCACATATCGACTTTTGGGCACCTAAAACATCGATTTTGAGCATGTTTTTGGCCTGTACTTTGTAAATACTCTAACACGGAGTAGGCATGTACAGATCGCTTCTGGGACCCCAGAATATCGAAATTTCGGGTGTTTTGGGCCTGAATTTGATATATCGCCTTTACTCACCTAAAATATCGATTTTTAGCATGTTTTGAGCCTATATTTTGAAAATATTCTAGCACTGAGTAGGCATGTACAGATCGCTTCTGGGACCCCAAAATATCGAATTTTCGGGTGTTTTGAGCCTGAATTTGAGATATAAACGGGTACAGAAGATACATGCACATATTGACTTTCGGCATCTAAAATATCGATTTTCAGCATGTTTTGGACATGTATTTTGAAAATACTCTAACACGGAGTAGGCATGTACAGATCGCTTCTGGGACACAAAAATATCGAATTTTCGGGTGTTTTGGGACTGAATTTATGATATCGACTTTTTGGCACCTAAAATATCGATTTTTAGCATGTTTTTAGCCTATATTTTGATAATATTCTAGCACTGAGTAGGCATGTACAGATCGCTTCTGGGAACCCAAAATTTTCGGGTGTTTTGAGCCTGAATTTGAGATATAAACGGGTACAGAATATACATGCACATATTGACTTTCGGCATCTAAAATATCGATTTTCAGCATGTTTTGGGCATGTATTTTGAAAATACTCTAACACAGAGTAGGCATGTACAGATCGCTTCTGGGACCCCAAAATATCAAATTTTCGGGTGTTTTGGGCCTGAATTTGAGATATCGCCTTTACGCACCTAAAATATCGATTTTTAGCATGTTTTAAGCCTATATTTTGAAAATATTCTAGCACTGAGTAGGTATGTACAGATTGCTTCTGGGACCCAAAAATATTGAATTTTCGGGTGTTTTGAGCCTGAATTTGAGATATAAACGGGTACAGAAGATACATCCACATATTGACTTTGGGCATCTAAAATATCGATTTTTAGCATGTTTTGGGCATGTATTTTGAAAATACTCTAACACGTAGTAGGCATGTACAGATCCCTTCTGGGACCCCAAAATATCGAATTTTCGGGTGTTTTGAGCCAGAATTTGAGATATAAACGGGTACTGAAGATGCATGCACATATCGACTTTTAGGCACCTAAAACATCGATTTTGAGCATTTTTTTGGCCTTTTTTTTGAAAATACTCTAACACGGAGTAGGCATGTACAGATCGCTTCTGGGACCCCATAATATCGAATTTTCGGGTGTTTTGGGCCTGAATTTGAGATATCGACTTTTTGGCACCTAAAATATCGATTTTTAGCATGTTTTTAGCCTATATTTTGAAAATATTCTAGCACTGAGTAGGCATGTACAGATCGCTTCTGGGACCCCAAAATATCGAATTTTCGGGTGTTTTGAGCTTGAATTTGAGATATAAACGAGTACAGAGGATGCATGCACATATCGACTTTTGGGCACCTAAAATATTGATTTTGAGCATGTTTTGAGCCTATATTTTGAAAACATTCAAGCACTGAGTAGGTATGTACAGATCGCTTCTGGGACCCAAAAATATCGAATTTTCGGGTGTTTAGGGCCACAATTTGAGATATAAACGGGTACAGAAGATGCCTGCACATATCTACTTTTGGGCACCTAAAAGATCGATTTTCAGTATGTTTTTGGCATGTATTTTGAAAATACTCTAACACGGATTAGGCATGTACAGATCGCTTCTGGGACCACAAAATATCGAATTTTCGGGTGTTTACGGCCAGAATTTGAGATATAAACGGGTACTGAAGATGCATGCACATATCGATTTTTGGGCACCTAAAAGATCGATTTTCAGTATGTTTTTGGCCTGTATTTTGAAAATACTCTAACACGGAGTAGGCATGTACAGATCGCTTCTGGGACCCCTAAATAACGAATTTTCGGATGTTTTGGGACTGAATTTGAGATATCGACTGTTTGGCACCTAAAAGATCGATTTTTAGCATGTTTTTAGCCTATAATTTGAAAATATTCTAGCACTGAGTAGGCATGTACAGATTGCTTCTGGGACCCCAAAATATTGAATTTTCGGGTGTTTTTGGCCTTAATTTGAGATATAAACGGGTACAGAAGATACATGCATATATTGACTTTGGGCATCTAAAATATCGATTTTTAGCATGTTTTGGGCATGTATTTTGAAAATACTCTAACACGGAGTAGGCATGCACAGATCGCTTCTGGGACCCCAAAATATCGAATTTTCGGGTGTTTTGGCCTGAATTTGAGATATAAACGGGTACTGAAGATGCATGCACATATCGACTTTTGGGCACCTAAAACATCGATTTTGAGCATGTTTTTGGCCTGTATTTTGTAAATACTCTAACACGGAGTAGGCATATACAGATCGCTTCTGGGACCCCTTAATATCGAATTTTCGGGTGTTTTGGGCCTGAATTTGAGATATCGCCTTTACGCACCTAAAATATCGATTTTTAGCATGTTTTAAACCTATATTTTGAAAATATTCTAGCACTGAGTAGGCATGTACAGATCGCTTCTGGGACCCAAAAATATCGAATTTTCGGGTGTTTAGGGCCAGAATTTGAGATATAAACGGGTACAGAAGATGCATGCACATATCGGCTTTTAGGCACCTAAAATATCGATTTTGAGCATGTTTTGAGCCTATATTTTGAAAACATTCTAGCACTGAGTAGGCATGTACAGATTGCTTGTGGGACCCAAAAATATCGAATTTTCGGGTGTTTAGGGCCAGAATTTGAGATATAAACGGGTACAGAAGATGCATGCACATATCTACTTTCGGGCTCCTAAAAGATCGATTTTCAGTATGTTTTTGGCCTGTATTTTGAAAATACTCTAACACGGAGTAGGCATGTACAGATCACTTCTGGGACCCCTAAATATCGAATTTTCGGGTGTTTTTGGCCTTAATTTGAGATATCGCCTTTACGCACCTAAAATATCGATTTTTAGCATGTTTTTAGCCTATATTTTGAAAACATTCTAGCACTGCGTAGGCATGTACAGATCGCTTCTGGGACCCCAAAATATCGAATTTTCGAGTGTTTTGAGCCTGAATTTGAGATATAAACGAGTATAGAAGATGCATACACATATTGACTTTGGGCACCAAAAATATCGATTTTCAGCATGTTTTAAGCCTGAATTTTGAAAATACTCTAACACGGAGTAGGCATGTACAGATCGCTTCTGGGACCCCTAAATATCGAATTTTCGGGTGTTTTGGGCCTTAATTTGAGATATCGACTTTTTGGCACCTAAAATATCGATTTTTAGCATGTTTTTAGCCTATATTTTGAAAATATTCTAGCACTTAGTAGGGATGTACAGATTGCTTCTGGGACCCAAAAATATCGAATTTTCGGGTGTTTTGAGCTTGAATTTGAGATAAAAACAGGTACAGAAGATACATGCACATATTGACTTTGGGCATCTAATATATCGATTTTCAGCATGTTTTGGGCATGTATTTTGAAAATACTCTAACACGGAGTAGGCATGTACAGATCCACTCTGGGACCCTAAATATCGAATTTTCAGGTGTTTTGAGCCTGAATTTGAGATATAAACTAGTATAGAAGATGCATACACATATTGACTTTGGGCACCAAAAATATCGATTTTCAGCATGTTTTAAGCCTGAATTTTGAAAATACTCTAACACGGAGTAGGCATGTACAGATCGCTTCTGGGACCCCAAAATATCGAATTTTCGGGTGTTTACGGCCAGAATTTGAGATATAAACGGGTACTGAAGATGCATGCACATATCGACTTTTGGGCACCTAAAAGATCGATTTTCAGTATGTTTTTGGCCTGTATTTTGAAAATACTCTAACACGGAGTAGGCATGTACAGATCGCTTCTGGGACCCCTAAATAACGAATTTTCGGATGTTTTGGGACTGAATTTGAGATATCGACTGTTTGGCACCTAAAAGATCGATTTTTAGCATGTTTTTAGCCTATAATTTGAAAATATTCTAGCACTGAGTAGGCATGTACAGATTGCTTCTGGGACCCCAAAATATTGAATTTTCGGGTGTTTTTGGCCTTAATTTGAGATATAAACGGGTACAGAAGATACATGCATATATTGACTTTGGGCATCTAAAATATCGATTTTTAGCATGTTTTGGGCATGTATTTTGAAAATACTCTAACACGGAGTAGGCATGCACAGATCGCTTCTGGGACCCCAAAATATCGAATTTTCGGGTGTTTTGGCCTGAATTTGAGATATAAACGGGTACTGAAGATGCATGCACATATCGACTTTTGGGCACCTAAAACATCGATTTTGAGCATGTTTTTGGCCTGTATTTTGTAAATACTCTAACACGGAGTAGGCATGTACAGATCGCTTCTGGGACCCCATAATATCGAATTTTCGGGTGTTTTGGGCCTGAATTTGAGATATCAACTTTTTGG
Source organism: Petrolisthes cinctipes (assembly GCA_033782935.1). Lineage (NCBI taxonomy): Eukaryota > Metazoa > Arthropoda > Malacostraca > Decapoda > Porcellanidae > Petrolisthes > Petrolisthes cinctipes. The sequence goes on from JAWQEG010000327.1 coordinate 165,380, forward strand.
CACCTAAAATATCGATTTTTAGCATGTTTTTAGCCTATATTTTGAAAATATTCTAGCACTGAGTAGGCATGTACAGATCGCTTCTGGGACCCCAAAATATCGAATTTTCGGGTGTTTTGAGCTTGAATTTGAGATATAAACGAGTACAGAGGATGCATGCACATATCGACTTTTGGGCACCTAAAATATTGATTTTGAGCATGTTTTGAGCCTATATTTTGAAAACATTCAAGCACTGAGTAGGTATGTACAGATCGCTTCTGGGACCCAAAAATATCGAATTTTCGGGTGTTTAGGGCCACAATTTGAGATATAAACGGGTACAGAAGATGCCTGCACATATCTACTTTTGGGCACCTAAAAGATCGATTTTCAGTATGTTTTTGGCCTGTATTTTGAAAATACTCTAACACGGATTAGGCATGTACAGATCGCTTCTGGGACCACAAAATATCGAATTTTCGGGTGTTTACGGCCAGAATTTGAGATATAAACGGGTACTGAAGATGCATGCACATATCGATTTTTGGGCTCCTAAAAGATCGATTTTCAGTATGTTTTTGGCCTGTATTTTGAAAATACTCTAACACGGAGTAGGCATGTACAGATTGCTTCTGGGACCCCTAAATAACGAATTTTCGGATGTTTTGGGACTGAATTTGAGATATCGACTGTTTGGCACCTAAAAGATCGATTTTTAGCATGTTTTTAGCCTATAATTTGAAAATATTCTAGCACTGAGTAGGCATGTACAGATTGCTTCTGGGACCCCAAAATATTGAATTTTCGGGTGTTTTTGGCCTTAATTTGAGATATAAACGGGTACAGAAGATACATGCATATATTGACTTTGGGCATCTAAAATATCGATTTTTAGCATGTTTTGGGCATGTATTTTGAAAATACTCTAACACGGAGTAGGCATGCACAGATCGCTTCTGGGACCCCAAAATATCGAATTTTCGGGTGTTTTGGCCTGAATTTGAGATATAAACGGGTACTGAAGATGCATGCACATATCGACTTTTGGGCACCTAAAACATCGATTTTGAGCATGTTTTTGGCCTGTATTTTGTAAATACTCTAACACGGAGTAGGCATATACAGATCGCTTCTGGGACCCCTTAATATCGAATTTTCGGGTGTTTTGGGCCTGAATTTGAGATATCGCCTTTACGCACCTAAAATATCGATTTTTAGCATGTTTTAAACCTATATTTTGAAAATATTCTAGCACTGAGTAGGCATGTACAGATCGCTTCTGGGACCCAAAAATATCGAATTTTCGGGTGTTTAGGGCCAGAATTTGAGATATAAACGGGTACAGAAGATGCATGCACATATCGGCTTTTAGGCACCTAAAATATCGATTTTGAGCATGTTTTGAGCCTATATTTTGAAAACATTCTAGCACTGAGTAGGCATGTACAGATTGCTTGTGGGACCCAAAAATATCGAATTTTCGGGTGTTTAGGGCCAGAATTTGAGATATAAACGGGTACAGAAGATGCATGCACATATCTACTTTCGGGCTCCTAAAAGATCGATTTTCAGTATGTTTTTGGCCTGTATTTTGAAAATACTCTAACACGGAGTAGGCATGTACAGATCACTTCTGGGACCCCTAAATATCGAATTTTCGGGTGTTTTTGGCCTTAATTTGAGATATCGCCTTTACGCACCTAAAATATCGATTTTTAGCATGTTTTTAGCCTATATTTTGAAAACATTCTAGCACTGCGTAGGCATGTACAGATCGCTTCTGGGACCCCAAAATATCGAATTTTCGAGTGTTTTGAGCCTGAATTTGAGATATAAACGAGTATAGAAGATGCATACACATATTGACTTTGGGCACCAAAAATATCGATTTTCAGCATGTTTTAAGCCTGAATTTTGAAAATACTCTAACACGGAGTAGGCATGTACAGATCGCTTCTGGGACCCCTAAATATCGAATTTTCGGGTGTTTTGGGCCTTAATTTGAGATATCGACTTTTTGGCACCTAAAATATCGATTTTTAGCATGTTTTTAGCCTATATTTTGAAAATATTCTAGCACTTAGTAGGGATGTACAGATTGCTTCTGGGACCCAAAAATATCGAATTTTCGGGTGTTTTGAGCTTGAATTTGAGATAAAAACAGGTACAGAAGATACATGCACATATTGACTTTGGGCATCTAATATATCGATTTTCAGCATGTTTTGGGCATGTATTTTGAAAATACTCTAACACGGAGTAGGCATGTACAGATCCACTCTGGGACCCTAAATATCGAATTTTCAGGTGTTTTGAGCCTGAATTTGAGATATAAACTAGTATAGAAGATGCATACACATATTGACTTTGGGCACCAAAAATATCGATTTTCAGCATGTTTTAAGCCTGAATTTTGAAAATACTCTAACACGGAGTAGGCATGTACAGATCGCTTCTGGGACCCCAAAATATCGAATTTTCGGGTGTTTACGGCCAGAATTTGAGATATAAACGGGTACTGAAGATGCATGCACATATCGACTTTTGGGCACCTAAAAGATCGATTTTCAGTATGTTTTTGGCCTGTATTTTGAAAATACTCTAACACGGAGTAGGCATGTACAGATCGCTTCTGGGACCCCTAAATAACGAATTTTCGGATGTTTTGGGACTGAATTTGAGATATCGACTGTTTGGCACCTAAAAGATCGATTTTTAGCATGTTTTTAGCCTATAATTTGAAAATATTCTAGCACTGAGTAGGCATGTACAGATTGCTTCTGGGACCCCAAAATATTGAATTTTCGGGTGTTTTTGGCCTTAATTTGAGATATAAACGGGTACAGAAGATACATGCATATATTGACTTTGGGCATCTAAAATATCGATTTTTAGCATGTTTTGGGCATGTATTTTGAAAATACTCTAACACGGAGTAGGCATGCACAGATCGCTTCTGGGACCCCAAAATATAGAATTTTCGGGTGTTTTGGCCTGAATTTGAGATATAAACGGGTACTGAAGATGCATGCACATATCGACTTTTGGGCACCTAAAACATCGATTTTGAGCATGTTTTTGGCCTGTATTTTGTAAATACTCTAACACGGAGTAGGCATGTACAGATCGCTTCTGGGACCCCATAATATCGAATTTTCGGGTGTTTTGGGCCTGAATTTGAGATATCGCCTTTACGCACCTAAAATATCGATTTTTAGCATGTTTTAAACCTATATTTTGAAAATATTCTAGCACTGAGTAGGCATGTACAGATCGCTTCTGGTCCCAAAAATATCGAATTTTCGGGTGTTTAGGGCCAGAATTTGAGATATAAACGGGTACAGAAGATGCATGCACATATCTACTTTTCGGTACCTAAAAGATCGATTTTCAGTATGTTTTTGGCCTGTATTTTGAAAATACTCTAACACAGAGAAGGCATGTACAGATCGCTTCTGGGACCCCTAAATATAGAATTTTCGGGTGTTTTTGGCCATAATTTGAGATATCGCCTTTACGCACCTAAAATATCGATTTTTAGCATGTTTTGAGCCTATATTTTGAAAATATTCTAGCACTGAGTTGGCATGTACAGATCGCTTCTGGGACCCCAAAATATTGAATTTTCGGGTGTTTTGAGCCTGAATTTAAGATATAAACGAGTACAGAAGATGCATGCACATATCGACATTTGAGCACCTAAAATATCGATTTTGAGCATGTTTTGAGCCTATATTTTGAAAACATTCTAGCACTGAGTAGGCATGTACAGATCGCATCTGGGACCAGAAAATATCGATTTTTCGGGTGTTTAGGGCCAGAATTTGAGATATAAACGGGTACAGAAGATGCATGCACATATCGGCTTTTGGGCACCTAAAATATCGATTTTGAGCATGTTTTGATCCTATATTTTGAAAACATTCTAGCACTGAGTAGGCATGTACAGATCGTTTGTGGGACCCAAAAATATCGAATTTTCGGGTGTTTAGGGCCAGAATTTGAGATATAAACGGGTACAGATGATGCATGCACATATCTACTTTTGGGCACCTAAAAGATCGATTTTCAGTATGTTTTTGGCCTGTATTTTGAAAATACTCTAACACGGAGTAGGCATGTACAGATCGCTTCTGGGACCCCTAAATATCGAATTTTCGGGTGTTTTTGGCCTTAATTTGAGATATCGCCTTTACGCACCTAAAATATCGATTTTTAGCATGTTTTAAACCTATATTTTGAAAATATTCTAGCACTGAGTAGGCATGTACAGATCGCTTCTGGGACCCAAAAATATCGAATTTTCGGGTGTTTAGGGCCAGAATTTGAGATATAAACGGGTACAGAAGATGCATGCACTTTTAGGCACCTAAAATATCGATTTTGAGCATGTTTTGAGCCTATATTTTGAAAACATTCTAGCACTGAGTAGGCATGTACAGATTGCTTGTGGGACCCAAAAATATCGAATTTTCGGGTGTTTAGGGCCAGAATTTGAGATATAAACGGGTACAGAAGATGCATGCACATATCTACTTTCGGGCTCCTAAAAGATCGATTTTCAGTATGTTTTTTGGCCTGTATTTTGAAAATACTCTAACACGGAGTAGGCATGTACAGATCACTTCTGGGACCCCTAAATATCGAATTTTCGGGTGTTTTTGGCCTTAATTTGAGATATCGCCTTTACGCACCTAAAATATCGATTTTTAGCATGTTTTTAGCCTATATTTTGAAAACATTCTAGCACTGAGTAGGCATGTACAGATCGCTTCTGGGACCCCAAAATATCGAATTTTCGGGTGTTTTGAGCCTGAATTTGAGATATAAACGAGTATAGAATATGCATACACATATTGACTTTGGGCACCAAAAATATCGATTTTCAGCATGTTTTAAGCCTGAATTTTGAAAATACTCTAACACGGAGTAGGCATGTACAGATCGCTTCTGGGACCCCTAAATATCGAATTTTCGGGTGTTTTGGGCCTTAATTTGAGATATCGACTTTTTGGCACCTAAAATATCGATTTTTAGCATGTTTTTATCCTATATTTTGAAAATATTCTAGCACTTAGTAGGGATGTACAGATTGCTTCTGGGACCCAAAAATATCGAATTTTCGGGTGTTTTGAGCTTGAATTTGAGATAAAAACAGGTACAGAAGATTCATGCACATATTGACTTTGGGCATCTAATATATCGATTTTCAGCATGTTTTGGGCATGTATTTTGAAAATACTCTAACACGGAGTAGGCATGTACAGATCGCTTCTGGGACCCCAAAATATCGAATTTTCGGGTGTTTTGAGCCTTAATTTGAGATATAAACGGGTACTGAAAATGCATGCACATATCGACTTTTGGGCACCTAAAATATCGATTTTGAGCATGTTTTGGGCCTGTACTTTGTAAATACTCTAACACGGAGTAGGCATGTACAGATCGCTTCTGGGACCCCATAATATCGAATTTTCGGGTGTTTTGGGCCTGAATTTGAGATATCGCCTTTAAACACCTAAAATATCGATTTTTAGCATGTTTTGAGCCTATATTTTGAAAATATTCTAGCACTGAGTAGGCATGTACAGATCGCTTCTGGGACCCCAAAATATCGAATTTTCGGGTGTTTTGAGCTTGAATTTGAGATATAAACGAGTACAGAAGATGCATGCACATATCGACTTTTGGGCACCTAAAATATCGATTTTGAACTTGTTTTGAGCCAATATTTTGAAAACATTCTAGCACTGAGTAGGCATGTACCGATCGCATCTGGGACCAAAAAATATCGATTTTTCGGGTGTTTAGGGCCAGAATTTGAGATATAAACGGGTACAGAAGATGCATGCACATATCGGCTTTTGGGCACCTAAAATATCGATTTTGAGCATGCTTTGATCCTATATTTTGAAAACATTCTAGCACTGAGTAGGCATGTACAGATCGTTTGTGGGACCCAAAAATATCGAATTTTCGGGTGTTTAGGGCCAGAATTTGAGATATAAACGGGTACAGATGATGCATGCACATATCTACTTTTGGGCACCTAAAAGATCGATTTTCAGTATGTTTTTGGCCTGTATTTTGAAAATACTCTAACACGGAGTAGGCATGTACAGATCGCTTCTGGGACCCCTAAATATCGAATTTTCGGGTGTTTTTGGCCTTAATTTGAGATATCGCCTTTACGCACCTAAAATATCGATTTTTAGCATGTTTTGAGCCTATATTTTGAAAATATTCTAGCACTGAGTAGGCATGTACAGATCGCTTCTGGGACCCCAAAATATCGAATTTTCGGGTGTTTTAAGCCTGAATTTAAGATATTAACGAATACAGAAGATGCATGCACATATCGACTTTTGGGCACCTAAAATATCGATTTTGAGCATGTTTTGACCCTATATTTTGAAAACATTCTAGTACTGAGTAGGCATGTACAGATCGCTTCTGGGACCCCAAAATATCGAATTTTCGGGTGTTTTGAGCCTGAATTTGAGATATAAACGAATATAGAAGATGCATACACATATTGACTTTGGGCACCAAAAATATCGATTTTCAGCATGTTTTAAGCCTGAATTTTAAAAATACTCTAACACGGAGTAGGCAAGTACAGATCGCTTCTGGGACCCCAAAATATCGAATTTTCGGGGGTTTAGGGCCAGAATTTGAGATATAAACGGGTACAGAAGATGCATGCACATATTGACTTTTGGGCACCTAAAAGATCGATTTTCAGTATGTTTTTGGCCTGTATTTTGAAAATATTCTAGCACTGAGTAAGCATGTACAGATCGCTTCTGGGACCCAAAATATCGAATTTTCGGGTGTTTTGAGCTTGAATTTGAGATATAAACGAGTACAGAAGATTCATGCACATATCGACTTTTGGGCACCTAAAATATCGATTTTGAGCATGTTTTGAGCCTATATTTTTTTTAAACATTCTAGCACTGAGTAGGCATGTACAAATCGCTTCTGGGACCCCAAAATATCGAATTTTCGGGTGTTTTGAGCCTGAATTTGAGATATAAACGAATATAGAAGATGCATACACATATTGACTTTAGGCACCAAAAATATCGATTTTCAGCATGTTTTAAGCCTGAATTTTAAAAACACTCTAACACGGAGTAGGCAAGTACAGATCGCTTCTGGGACCCCAAAATATCGAATTTTCGGGGGTTTAGGTCCAGAATTTGAGATATAAACGGGTACAGAAGATGCATGCACATATCGACTTTTGGGCACCTAAAAGATCCATTTTCAGTATGTTTTTGGCCTGTATTTTGAAAATATTCTAGCACTGAGTAAGCATGTACAGATCGCTTCTGGGACCCAAAATATCGAATTTTCGGGTGTTTTGAGCTTGAATTTGAGATATAAACGAGTACAGAAGATTCATGCACATATCGACTTTTGGGCACCTAAAATATCGATTTTGAGCATGTTTTGAGCCTATATTTTTTTTAAACATTCTAGCACTGAGTAGGCATGTACAGATCGCTTGTGGGACCCAAAAATATCGAATTTTCGGGTGTTTTGAGCCTGAATTTGAGATATAAACGAGTATAGAAGATGCATACACATATTGACTTTGGGCACCAAAAATATCGATTTTCAGCATGTTTTAGGCCTGAATTTTGAAAATACTCTAACACGGAGTAGGCAAGTACAGATCGCTTCTGGGACCCCTAAATATCGAATTTTCGGGTGTTTTGGGCCTTAATTTGAGATATCGACTTTTCGGCACCTAAAATATCGATTTTTAGCATGTTTTTAGCCTATATTTTAAAAATATATTAGCACTGAGTAGACATGTACAGATTGCTTCTGGGACCCCAAAATATTGCATTTTCGGGTGTTTTGAGCCTGAATTTGAGATATAAACGGGTACAGAAGATACATGCACATATTGACTTTGGGCATCTAAAATATCGATTTTCAGCATGTTTTGGGCATGTATTTTGAAAACATTCTAGCACTGAGTGGGCATGTACAGATCGCATCTGGGACCCCAAAATATTGAATTTTCGGGTGTTTTGAGCCTGAATTTAAGATATAAACGAGTACAGAAGATGCATGCACATATCGACATTTGGGCACCTAAAATATCGATTTTGAGCATGTTTTGAGCCTATATTTTGAAAACATTCTAGCACTGAGTAGGCATGTACAGATCGCATCTGGGACCCAAAAATATCGAATTTTCGGGTGTTTAGGGCCAGAATTTGAGATATAAACGGGTACAGAAGATGCATGCACATATCGGCTTTTGGGCACCTAAAATATCGATTTTGAGCATGTTTTGAGCCTATATTTTGAAAACATTCTAGCACTGAGTAGGCATGTACAGATCGCTTGTGGGACCCAAAAATATCGAATTTTCGGGTGTTTAGGGCCAGAATTTGAGATATAAACGGGTACTGAAGATGCATGCACATATCTACTTTTAGGCACCTAAAAGATCGATTTTCTGTATGTTTTTGGCCTGTAATTTGAAAATACTCTAACACGGAGTAGGCATGTACAGATCGCTTCTGGGACCCCTAAATATCGAATTTTCGGGTGTTTTGGGCCTTAATTTGAGATATCGCCTTTACGCACCTAAAATATCGATTTTTAGCATGTTTTGAGCCTATATTTTGAAAATATTCTAGCACTGAGTAGGCATGTACAGATCGCTTCTGGGACCCCAAAATATCGAATTTTCGGGTGTTTTGAGCCTGAATTTGAGATATAAACGAGTATAGAAGATGCATACACATATTGACTTTGGGCACCAAAAATATCGATTTTCAGCATGTTTTAAGCCTGAATTTTGAAAATACTCTAACACGGAGTAGGCAAGTACAGATCGCTTCTGGGACCCAAAAATATCGAATTTTGGGGGGTTTAGGGCCAGAATTTGAGATATAAACGGGTACAGAAGATGCATGCACATATCGACTTTTGGGCACCTAAAAGATCGATTTTCAGTATGTTTTTGGCCAGTATTTTGAAAATATTCTAGCACTGAGTAAGCATGTACAGATCGCTTCTGGGACTCAAAATATCGAATTTTCGGGTGTTTTGAGCTTGAATTTGAGATATAAACGAGTACAGAAGATTCATGCACATATCGACTTTTGGGCACCTAAAATATCGATTTTGAGCATGTTTTGAGCCTATATTTTGAATATTTTCTAGCACTGAGTAGGCATGTACAGATCGCTTCTGGGACCCAAAAATATCGAATTTTTGGGTGTTTAGGGCCACAATTTGAGATATAAACGGGTACAGAAGATACATGCACATATCGGCTTTTGGGCACCTAAAATATCGATTTTGAGCATGTTTTGAGCCTATATTTTGAAAACATTCTAGCACTGAGTAGGCATGTACAGATCGCTTCTGGGACCCAAAAATATCGAATTTTCGGGTGTTTAGGGCCAGAATTTGAGATATAAACGGGTACAGAAGATGCATGCACATATCTACTTTTAGGCACCTAAAAGATCGATTTTCAGTATGTTTTTGGCCTGTATTTCGAAAATACTCTAACACGGAGTAGGCATGTACAGATCGCTTCTGGGACCCCTAAAAATCGAATTTTCGGGTGTTTTTGGCCTTAATTTGAGATATCGCCTTTACGCACCTAAAATATCGATTTTTAGCATGTTTTGAGCCTATATTTTGAAAATATTCTAGCACTGAGTAGGCATGTACAGATCGCTTCTGGGACCCCAAAATATCGAATTTTCGGGTGTTTCGAGCCTGAATTTAAGATATAGACGAGTACAGAAGATGCATGCACATATCGACTTTTGGGCACCTAAAATATCGATTTTGAGCTTTTTTTGAGCCAATATTTTGAAAACATTCTAGCACTGAGTAGGCATGTACAGATCGCTTTGGGGACCCCAAAATATCGAATTTTCGGGTGTTTTGAGCTTGAATTTGAGATATAAACGAGTATAAAAGATGCATACACATATTGACTTTTGGCACCAAAAATATCGATTTTCAGCATGTTTTAAGCCTGAATTTTGAAAATACTCTAACACGGAGTAGGCAAGTACAGATCGCTTCTGGGACCCCTAAATATCGAATTTTCGAGTGTTTTGGGCCTTAATTTGAGATATCGACTTTTCGGCACCTAAAATATCGATTTTTAGCATGTTTTTAGCCTATATTATAAAAATATATTAGCACTTAGTAGACATGTACAGATTGCTTCTGGAACCCCAAAATATTGCATTTTCGGGTGTTTTGAGCCTGAATTTGAGATATAAACGGGTACAGAAGATTAATGCACATATTGACTTTGGGCATCTAAAATATCGATTTTCAGCATGTTTTGGGCATGTATTTTGAAAATACTCTAACACAGAGTAGGCATGTACAGATCGCTTCTGGGACCCCAAAATATCGAATTTTCGGGTGTTTTGAGCCTGAATTTGAAATATAAACGGGTACTGAAGATGCATGCACATATCGACTTTTTGGCACCTAAAACATCGATTTTGAGCATGTTTTAGGCCTGTATTTTGAAAATACTCTAACACGGAGTAGGCATGTACAGATCGCTTCTGGGACCCCTAAATATCGAATTTTCGGGTGTTTTGGGCCTTAATTTGAGATATCGACATTTTGGCACCTAAAATATCGATCTCTAGCATGTTTTGAGCCTATATTTTGAAAATATTCTAGCACTGAGTAGGCATGTACAGATTGCTTCCGGGACCCCAAAATATCGGATTTTCGGGTGTTTTGAGCTTGAATTTGAGATCAAAACAGGTACAGAAGATACATGCACATATTGACTTTGGGCATCTAAAATATCGATTTTCAGCATGTTTTGGCCTGTATTTTTAAAATACTCTAACACGGAGTAGGCATGTACAGATCGCTTCTGGGACCCCTAAATATCGAATTTTTGGGTGTTTTGAGCCTGAATTTGAGATATAAACGGGTACTGAAGATGCATGCACATATCGACTTTTGGGCACCTAAAACATCGATTTTGAGCATGTTTTGGGCCTGTACTTTGTAAATACTCTAACACGGAGTAGGCATGTACAGATCGCTTCTGGGACCCAAAATATCGAATTTTATGGTGTTTTGGGCCTGAATTTGAGATATCGCCTTTACGCACCTAAAATATCGATTTTTAGCATGTTTTGAGCCTATATTTTGAAAATATTCTAGCACTGAGTAGGCATGTACAGATCGCTTCTGGGACCCCAAAATATCGAATTTTCGGGTGTTTTGAGCCTGAATTTGAGATATAAACGGGTACAGAAGATACATGCACGTATTGACTTTCGGCATCTAAAATATCGATTTTCAGCATGTTTTGGGCATGTATTTTGAAAATACTCTAACACGGAGTAGGCATGTACAGATCGCTTCTGGGACCCCAAAATATTGAATTTTCGGGTGTTTTGAGCCTGAATTTGAGATATAAACGGGTACAGAAGATACATGCATATATTGACTTTGGGCATCTAAAATATCGATTTTTAGCATGTTTTGGGCATGTATTTTGAAAATACTCTAACACGGAGTAGACATGTACAGATCGCTTCTGGGACCCCAAAATATCGAATTTTCGGGTGTTTTGGCCTGAGTTTGAGATATAAACGGGTACTGAAGATGCATGCACATATCGACTTTTGGGCACCTAAAACATCGATTTTGAGCATGTTTTTGGCCTGTATTTTGTAAATACTCTAACACTGAGTAGGCATGTACAGATCGCTTCTGGGACCCCATAATATCGAATTTTCGGGTGTTTTGGGCCTGAATTTGAGATATCGCCTTTACGCACCTAAAATATCGATTTTTAGCATGTTTTGAGCCTATATTTTGAAAATATTCTAGCACTGAGTAGGCATGTACAGATCGCTTCTGGGACCCCAAAATATCGAATTTTCGGGTGTTTTGAGCTTGAATTTGAGATATAAACGAGTACAGAAGATGCATGCACATATCGACTTTTGGGCACCTAAAATATCGATTTTGAACTTGTTTTGAGCCTATATTTTGAAGACATTCAAGCACTGAGTAGGCATGTACAGATCGCTTCTGGAACCCAAAAATATCGAATTTTCGGGTGTTTAGGGCCAGAATTTGAGATATAAACGGGTACAGAAGATGCATGCACATATCTTCTTTTGGGCACCTAAAATATCGATTTTGAGCATGTTTTGAGCCTATATTTTGAAAACATTCTAGCACTGAGTAGGCATATACAGATCGCTTGTGGGACCCAAAAATATCGAATTTTCGGGTGTTTAGGGCCAGAATTTGAGATATAAACGGGTACAGAAGATGCATGCACATATCTACTTTTGGGCACCTAAAATATCGATTTTGAGCATGTTTTGGGCCTGTACTTTGTAAATACTCTAACACGGAGTAGGCATGTACAAATCGCTTCTGGGACCCCAAAATATCGAATTTTCGGGAGTTTTTGGCCTTAATTTGAGATATCGCCTTTACGCACCTAAAATATCGATTTTTAGCATGTTTTGAGCCTATATTTTGAAAATATTCTAGCACTGAGTAGGCATGTACAGATCGCTTCTGGGACCCCAAAATATCGAATTTTCGTTTGTTTTGAGCCTGAATTTAAGATATAAACGAGTACAGAAGATGCATGCACATATCGACTTTTGGGCACCTAAAATATCGATTTTGAGCATGTTTTGAGCCTATTTTTTGAAAACATTCTAGCACTGAGTAGGCATGTACAGATCGCTTCTGGGACCCCAAAATATCGAATTTTCGGGTGTTTTGAGCCTGAATTTGAGATATAAACGAGTATAGAATATGCATACACATATTGACTTTGGGCACCAAAATTATCGATTTTCAGCATGTTTTAGGCCTGAATTTTGAAAATACTCTAACACGGAGTAGGCAAGTACAGATCGCTTCTGGGACCCCAAAATATCGAATTTTCGGGTGTTTAGGGCCAGAATTTGAGATATAAACGGGTACAGAAGATGCATGCACATATCTACTTTTGGGCACCTAAAAGATCGATTTTCAGTATGTTTTTGGCCTGTATTTTGAAAATACTCTAGCACGGAGTAGGCATGTACAGATCGCTTCTGGGACCCCTAAATATCGAATTTTCGGGTGTTTTTGGCCTTAATTTGAGATATCGCCTTTACGCACCTAAAATATAGATTTTTAGCATGTTTTGAGCCTATATTTTGAAAATATTCTAGCACTGAGTAGGCATGTACAGATCACTTCTGGGACCCCACAATATCGAATTTTCGGGTGTTTTGAGACTGAATTTGAGATATAAACGAGTATAGAAGATGCATACACATATTGACTTTAGGCACCAAAAATATCGATTTTCAGCATGTTTTAAGCCTGAATTTTGAAAATACTCTAACACGGAGTAGGCAAGTACAGATCGCTTCTGGGACCCCTAAATATCGAATTTTCGGGTGTTTTGGGCCAAAATTTGAGATATCGACTTTTCGGCACCTAAAATATCGATTTTTAGCATGTTTTTAGCCTATATTTTAAAAATATATTAGCACTGAATAGACATGTACAGATTGCTTCTGGGACCCCAAAATATTGCATTTTCGGGTGTTTTGAGCCTGAATTTGAGATATAAACGGGTACAGAAGATACATGCACATATTGACTTTGGGCATCTAAAATATCGATTTTTAGCATGTTTTGGGCATGTATTTTGAAAACATTCTAGCACTGAGTGGGCATGTACAGATCGCATCTGGGACCCAAAAATATCGAATTTTCTGGTGTTTAGGGCCAGAATTTGAGATATAAACGGGTATAGAAGATGCCTGCACATATCGGCTTTTGGGCACCTAAAATATCGATTTTGAGCATGTTTTTAACCTATATTTTGAAAACATTCTAGCACTGAGTAGGTATGTACAGATCGCTTGTGGGACCCAAAAATATCGAATTTTCGGGTGTTTAGGGCCAGAATTTGAGATATAAACGGGTACAGAAGATGCATGCACATATCTACTTTTGGGCACCTAAAAGATCGATTTTCTGTATGTTTTTGGCCTGTAATTTGAAAATATTCTAACACGGAGTAGGCATGTACAGATCGCTTCTGTGACCCCTAAATATCGAATTTTCGGGTGTTTTTGGCCTTAATTTGAGATATCGCCTTTACGCACCTAAAATATAGATTTTTATCATGTTTTGAGCCTATATTTTGAAAATATTCTAGCACTGAGTAGGCATGTACAGATCGCTTCTGGGACCCCAAAATATCGAATTTTCGGGTGTTTCGAGCCTGAATTTAAGATATAAACGAGTACAGAAGATGCATGCACATATCGACTTTTGGGCACCTAAAATATCGATTTTGAGCATGTTTTGAGCCTTTATTTTGAAAACATTCTAGCACTGAGTAGGCATGTACAGATCACTTCTGGGACCCCACAATATCGAATTTTCGGGTGTTTTGAGACTGAATTTGAGATATAAACGAGTATAGAAGATGCATACACATATTGACTTTAGGCACCAAAAATATCGATTTTCAGCATGTTTTAAGCCTGAATTTTGAAAATACTCTAACACGGAGTAGGCAAGTACAGATCGCTTCTGGGACGCCTAAATATCGAATTTTCGGGTGTTATGGGCCTTAATTTGAGATATCGACTTTTCGGCACCTAAAATATCGATTTTTATCATGTTTTTAGCCTATATTTTAAAAATATATTAGCACTGAATAGACATGTACAGATTGCTTCTGGGACCCCAAAATATTGCATTTTCGGGTGTTTTGAGCCTGAATTTGAGATATAAACGGGTACAGAAGATACATGCACATATTGACTTTGGGCATCTAAAATATCGATTTTTAGCATGTTTTGGGCATGTATTTTGAAAACATTCTAGCACTGAGTGGGCATGTACAGATCGCTTCTGGGACCCAAAAATATCGAATTTTCTGGTGTTTAGGGCCAGAATTTGAGATATAAACGGGTATAGAAGATGCATGCACATATCGGCTTTTGGGCACCTAAAATATCGATTTTGAGCATGTTTTGAGCCTATATTTTGAAAACATTCTAGCACTGAGTAGGCATGTACAGATCGCTTGTGGGACCCAAAAATATCGAATTTTCGGGTGTTTAGGGCCAGAATTTGAGATATAAACGGGTACAGAAGATGCATGCACATATCTACTTTTGGGCACCTAAAAGATCGATTTTCTGTATGTTTTTGGCCTGTAATTTGAAAATATTCTAACACGGAGTAGGCATGTACAGATCGCTTCTGGGACCCCTAAATATCGAATTTTCGGGTGTTTTTGGCCTTAATTTGAGATATCCCCTTTACGCACCTAAAATATCGATTTTTAGCATGTTTTCAGCCTATATTTTAAAAATATTCTAGCACTGAGTAGGCATGTACAGATCGCTTCTGGGACCCCAAAATATCGAATTTTCGGGTGTTTTGAGCCTGAATTTGAGATATAAACGAGTATAGAAAATACATACACATATTGACTTTGGGCACCAAAAATATCGATTTTCAGCATGTTTTAAGCCTGAATTTTGAAAATACTCTAACACGGAGTAGGCAAGTACAGATCGCTTCTGGGACCCCAAAATATCGAATTTTCGGGTGTTTAGGGCCAGAATTTGAGATATAAACGGGTACAGAAGATGCATGCACATATCGACTTTTGGGCACCTAAAAGATCGATTTTCAGTATGTTTTTGGCCTGTATTTTGAAAATATTCTAGCACTGAGTAAGCATGTACAGATCGCTTCTGTGACCCAAAATATCGAATTTTCGGGTGTTTTGAGCTTGAATTTGAGATATAAACGAGTACAGAAGATTCATGCACATATCGACTTTTGGGCACCTAAAATATCGATTTTGAGCATGTTTTGAGCCTATATTCTGAAAACATTCTAGCACTGAGTAGGCATGTACAGATCGCTTCTTGGACCCAAAAATATCGAATTTTTGGGTGTTTAGGGCCAGAATTTGAGATATAAACGGGTACAGAAGATACATGCACATATCGGCTTTTGGGCACCTAAAATATCGATTTTGAGCATGTTTTGAGCCTATATTTTGAAAACATTCAAGCACTGAGTAGGCATGTACAGATCGCTTCTGGGACCCAAAAATATCGAATTTTCGGGTGTTTAGGGCCTGAATTTGAGATATAAACGGGTTCTGAAGATGCATGCACATATAGACTTTTGGGCACCTAAAAGATCGATTTTCAGTATGTTTTTGGCCTGTATTTTGAAAATACTCTAGCACGGAGTAGGCATGTACAGATCGCTTCTGGGACCCCTAAATATCGAATTTTCGGGTGTTTTTGGCCTTAATTTGAGATATCGCCTTTACGCACCTAAAATATCGATTTTTAGCATGTTTTGAGCCTATATTTTGAAAATATTCTAGCACTGAGTAGGCATGTACAGATCGCTTCTGGGACCCCAAAATATCGAATTTTCGGGTGTTTCGAGCCTGAATTTAAGATATAGACGAGTACAGAAGATGCATGCACATATCGACTTTTGGGCACCTAAAATATCGATTTTGAGCATGTTTTGAGCCTATATTTTGAAAACATTCTAGCACTGAGTAGGCATGTACAGATCGCTTCTGGGACCCCAAAATATCGAATTTTCGGGTGTTTTGAGCTTGAATTTGAGATATAAACGAGTATAGAAGATGCATACACATATTGACTTTTGGCACCAAAAATATCGATTTTCAGCATGTTTTGGGCATGTATTTTGAAAATTCTCTAACACAGAGTAGGCATGTACAGATCGCTTCTGGGACCCCAAAATATCGAATTTTTGGGTGTTTTGAGCCTGAATTTGAAATATAAACGGGTACTGAAGATGCATTCACATATCGACTTTTTGGCACCTAAAACATCGATTTTGAGCATGTTTTAGGCCTGTATTTTGAAAACATTCTAGCACTGAGTAGGCATGTACAGATCGCTTCTGGGACCCCAAAATATCGAATTTTCGGGTGTTTTGAGCTTGAATTTGAGATATAAACGAGTATAGAAGATGCATACACATATTGACTTTTGGCACCAAAAATATCGATTTTCAGCATGTTTTGGGCATGTATTTTGAAAATTCTCTAACACAGAGTAGGCATGTACAGATCGCTTCTGGGACCCCAAAATATCGAATTTTTGGGTGTTTTGAGCCTGAATTTGAAATATAAACGGGTACTGAAGATGCATTCACATATCGACTTTTTGGCACCTAAAACATCGATTTTGAGCATGTTTTAGGCCTGTATTTTGAAAACATTCTAGCACTGAGTAGGCATGTACAGATCGCTTCTGGGACCCCAAATATCGAATTTTCGGGTGTTTTGAGCCTAAATTTGAGATATCGACATTTTGGCACCTAAAATATCGATCTCTAGCATGTTTTGAGCCTATATTTTGAAAATATTCTAGCACTGAGTAGGCATGTACAGATTGCTTCCGGGACCCCAAAATATCGGATTTTCGGTTGTTTTGAGCCTGAATTTGAGATATAAACGGGTACAGAAGATACATGCACATATTGACTTTCGGCATCTAAAATATCGATTTTCAGCATGTTTTGGGCACGTATTTTGAAAATACTCTAACACGGAGTAGGCATGTACAGATCCCTTCTGGGACCCCAAAATATCGAATTTTCGGGTGTTTTGAGCCTGAATTTGAGATATAAACGGGTTCTGAAGATGCATGCACATATAGACTTTTGGGCACCTAAAACATCGATTTTGAGCATGTTTTGGGCCTGTATTTTGTAAATACTCTAACACGGAGTAGGCATGTACAGATCGCTTCTGGGACCACAAAATATCGAATTTTCGGGTGTTTTGGGCCTGAATTTGAGATATCGCCTTTACGCACCTAAAATATCGATTTTTAGCATGTTTTGAGCCTATATTTTGAAAACATTCTAGCACTGAGTAGGCATGTACAGATCGCTTCTGGGACCCCAAAATATTGAATTTTCGGGTGTTTTGAGCCTCAATTTGAGATATAAACGAGTACAGAAGATGCATGCACATATCGACTTTTGGGCACCTAAAATATCGATTTTGAGCATGTTTTGAGCCCATATTTTGAAAACATTATAGAACTGAGTAGGCATGTACAGATCGCTTCTGGGACCCCAAAATATCGAATTTTCGGGTGTTTTGGGCCTTAATTTGAGATATCGCCTTTACGCACCTAAAATATCGATTTTTAGCATGTTTTGAGCCTATATTTTGAAAATATTCTAGCACTGAGTAGGCATGTACATATCGCTTCTGGGACCCCAAAATATCGAATTTTCGGGTGTTTTGAGCCTGAATTTGAGATATAAACGAGTACAGAAGATGAATGCACATATCGACTTTTGGGCACCTAAAATATCGATTTTGAGCATGTTTTGAGCCTATATTTTGAAAACATTCTAGCACTGAGTAGGCATGTACAGATCGCTTCTGGGACCCCAAATATCGAATTTTCGGGTGTTTTGAGCCTAAATTTGAGATATAAACGAGTATCGAATATTCATACACATATTGACTTTGGGCACCAAAAATATCGATTTTCAGCATGTTTTGGGCCTGAATTTTGAAAATACTCTAATACGGAGTAGGCATGTACAGATCGCTTCTGGGACCCCAAAATATCGAATTTTCGGGTGTTTAGGGCCAGAATTTGAGATATAAACAGGTAGAGAAGATGCATGAACATATCGACTTTTGGGCACCTAAAAGATCGATTTTCAGTATGTTTTTGGCCAGTATTTTGAAAATACTCTAACACAGAGTAGGCATGTACAGATCCCTTCTGGGACCCCAAAATATCGAATTTTCGGGTGTTTTAGGGCCTGAATTTGAGATATAAACGGGTACTGAAGATCCATGGACATATCGACTTTTGGGCACCTAAAACATCGATTTTGAGCATGTTTTGGGCCTGTATTTTGTAAATACTCTATTAGAACACGGAGTAGGCATGTACAGATCGCTTGTGGTACCCCAAAATATCGAATATTCGGGTTTTTTGGGCCTGAATTTGTGATATCGCCTTTACGCACCTAAAATATCGATTTTTAGCATGTTTTGAGCCTATATTTTTAAAATATTCTAGCACTGAGTAGGCATGTACAGATCGCTTTTGGGACCCCAAAATATCGAATTTTAGGGTGTTTTGAGCCTGAATTTGAGATATAAACGAGTACAGAAGATGCATGCACATATCGACTTTTGGGCACCTAAAATATCGATTTTGAGCATGTTTTGAGCCTATATTTTGAAAACATTCTAGCACTGAGTAGGCATGTACAGATCGCTTCTGGGACCCCAAAATATCGAATTTTCGGGTGTTTTGAGCATGAATTTGAGATATAAACGAGTATAGAAGATGCATACACATATTGACTTTGGGCACCAAAAATATAGATTTTTAGCATGTTTTGGGCCTGAATTTTGAAAATACTCTAACACGGAGTAGGCATGTACAGATCGCTTCTGGGACCCCAAAATATCGAAATTTAGGGTGCTTAGGGCCAGAATTTGAGATATAAACTGGTACAGAAGATGCATGCACATATAGACTTTTGGGCACCTAAAAGATCGATTTTCAGTATGTTTTTGGCCTGTATTTTGAAAATACTCTAACACGGAGTAGGCATGTACAGATCGCTTCTGGGACCCCAAAATATCGAATTTTCGGGTGTTTTGAGCTTGAATTTGAGATATAAACGGGTACTGAAGATGCATGCACATATCGACTTTTGGGCACCTAAAACATCGATTTTGAGCATGTTTTGGGCGTGTATTTTGTAAATACTCTAACACGGAGTAGGCATGTACAGATCGCTTCTGGGACCCCATAATATCGAATTTTCGGGTGTTTTGGGCCTGAATTTGAGATATCGCCTTTACGCACCTAAAATATCGATTTTTAGCATGTTTTTAGCCTATATTTTGAAAATATTCTAGCACTGAGTAGGCATGTACAGATCGCTTCTGGGACCCCAAAATATCGAATTTTCGGGTGTTTTGAGCCTGAATTTGAGATATAAACGAGTACAGAAGATGCATGCACATATCGACTTTTGGGCACCTAAAATATCGATTTTGAGCATGTTTTGCGCCTATATTTTGAAAACATTCTAGCACTGAGTAGGCATGTACAGATCGCTTTTGTGACCCCAAAATATCGAATTTTCGGGTGTTTTGAGCCTGAATTTGAGATATAAACGAGTATAGAAGATGCATACACATACGGACTTTGGGCACCAAAAATATCGATTTTCAGCATGTTTTGGGCCTGAATTTTGAAAATACTCTAACACGGAGTAGGCAAGTACAGATCGCTTCTGGAACCCCGAAATATCGAATTTTCGGGTGTTTAGGGCCAGAATTTGATATATAAACGGGTACAGAAGATGGATGCACATATCGACTTTTTGGCACCTAAAAGATCGATTTTCAGTATGTTTTTGGCCTGTATTTTGAAAATACTCTAACACGGAGTAGGCATGTACAGATCGCTTCTGGGACCCCTAAATATCGAATTTTCGGGTGTTTTGGGACTGAATTTGAGATATCGACTTTTTGGCATCTAAAATATCGATTTTTAGCATGTTTTTAGCCTATATTTTGAAAATATTCTAGCACTGAGTAGGCATGTACAGATCGCTTCTGGGACCCCAAAATATCGAATTTTCGGGTGTTTTGAGCCTGAATTTGAGATATAAACGAGTATAGAAGATGCATACACATTTTGACTTTGGGCCCCAAAAATATCGATTTTCATCATGTTTTGGGCCTGAATTTTGAAAATACTCTAACATGGAGTAGGCATGTACAGATCGCTTCTGGGACCCCAAAATATCGAATTTTCGGGTGTTTAGGGCCAGAATTTGAGATATAAACTGGTACAGAAGATGCATGCACATATAGACTTTTGGGCACCTAAAAGATCGATTTTCAGTATGTTTTTGGCCTGTATTTTGAAAATACTCTAACACGGAGTAGACATGTACAGATCGCTACTGGGACCCCTAAATATCGAAGTTTTGGGTGTTTTGGGACTGAATTTAAGATATCGACTTTTTGGCACCTAAAATATTGATTTTTAGCATGTTTTTAGCCTATATTTCGAAAATATTCTAGCACTGAGTAGGCATGTACAGATCGCTTCTGGGACCCCAAAATATCGAATTTTCGGGTGTTTTGTGCTTGATTTTGAGATATAAACGAGTACAGAGGATGCATGCACATATCGACTTTTGGTCACCTAAAATATCATTTTTGAGCATGTTTTGAGCCTATATTTTGAAAACATTCTAGCACTGAGTAGGCATGTACAGATCGCTTCTGGGACCCAAAAATATCGAATTTTCGGGTGTTTTGAGCCTGAATTTGAGATATAAACGAGTATAGAAGATGCATACACATACGGACTTTGGGCACCTAAAATATCGATTTTCAGCATGTTTTGGGCCTGAATTTTGAGAATACTCTAACACGGAGTAGGCAAGTACAGATCGCTTCTGGGACTACGAAATATCGAATTTTCGGGTGTTTAGGGCCAGAATTTGATATATAAACGGGTACAGAAGATGAATGCACATATCGACTTTTTGGCACCTAAAAGATCGATTTTCAGTATGTTTTTGGCCTGTATTTTGAAAATACTCTAACACGGAGTAGGCATGTACAGATCGCTTCTGGGACCCCTAAATATCGAATTTTCGGGTGTTTTGGGACTGAATTTGAGATATCGACTTTTTGGCATCTAAAATATCGATTTTTAGCATGTTTTTAGCCTATATTTTGAAAATATTCTAGCACTGAGTAGGCATGTACAGATTGCTTCTGGGACCCCAACATATTGAATTTTCGGGTGTTTTGAGCCTGAATTTGAGATATAAACGGGTACAGAAGATACATGCACATATTGACTTTGGGCATCTAAAATATCGATTTTCAGCATGTTATGGGCATGTGTTTTGAAAATACTCTAACACGGAGTAGGCATGTACAAATCGCTTCTGGGACCCCAAAATATCGAATTTTCGGGTGTTTTGAGCCTGAATTTGAGATATAAACGGGTACTGAAGATGCATGCACATATCGACTTTTGGGCACCTAAAATATCGATTTTTAGCATGTTTTGAACCTATATTTTGAAAATATTCTAGCACTGAGTAGGCATGTACAGATCGCTTCTGGGACCCCAAAATATCGAATTTTTGGGTGTTTTGAGCCTGAATTTGAGATATAAACGAGTATAGAAGATGCATACACATATTGACTTTGGGCCCCAAAAATATCGATTTTCAGCATGTTTTAGGCCTGAATTTTGAAAATACTCTAACTCGAAGTAGGCATGTACAGATCGCTTCTGGGACCCCCAAATATCGAATTTTCGGGTGTTTTGGGCCTGTATTTGAGATATCGCCTTTACGCACCTAAAATATCGATTTATAGCATGTTTTTTGAGCCTATATTTTGAAAATATTCTAATACTGAGTAGGCATGTACAGATTGCTTCTGGGACCCCTAAATATTGAATTTTCGGGTGTTTTGAGCTTGAATTTGAGATATAAACGAGTACAGAAGATGTATGCACATATCGACTTTTGGGCACCTAAAAGATCGATTTTCAGTATGTTTTTGGCCTGTATTTTGAAAATACTCTAACACGGAGTAGGCATGTACAGATCGCTTTTGGGACCCCAAAATATCGAATTTTCGGGTGTTTTGGGCCTTAATTTGAGATATCGCCTTTACGCACCTAAAATATCGTTTGTTAGCTCGTTTTGAGCCTATATTTTGAAAATATTCTAGCACTGAGTAGGCATGTACAGATCGCTTCTGGGACCCCAAAATTTCGAATTTTCGGGTGTTTTGAGCCTGAATTTGAGATATAAACGAGTACAGAAGATGCTAGCACATATCGACTTTTGGGCACCTAAAATATCGATTTTGAGCATGTTTTGAGCCTATATTTTGAAAACATTCTAGCACTGAGTAGGCATGTAGAGATCGCTTCTGGGACCCCAAAATATCGAATTTTCGGGTGTTTTGAGCCTGAATTTGAGATATAAACGAGTATAGAAGATGCATACACATATTGACTTTGGGCCCCAAAAATATCGATTTTGAGCATGTTTTGGGCCTGTATTTTGAAAATACTCTAACTCGAAGTAGGCATGTACAGATCGCTTCTGGGACCCCAAAATATCGAATTTTCGGGTGTTTTGGGCCTGAATTTGAGATATCGCCTTTACGCACCTGAAATATCGATTTATAGCATGTTTTTTGAGCCTATATTTTGAAAATATTCTAATACTGAGTAGGCATGTACAGATCGCTTCTGGGACCCCAAAATTTCGAATTTTCGGGTGTTTTGAGCCAGAATTTGAGATATAAACGAGTACAGAAGATGCTAGCACATATCGACTTTTGGGCACCTAAAATATCGATTTTGAGCATGTTTTGAGCCTATATTTTGAAAACATTCTAGCACTGAGTAGGCATGTAGAGATCGCTTTTGGGACCCCAAAATATCGAATTTTCGGGTGTTTTGAGCCTGAATTTGAGATATAAACGAGTATAGAAGATGCATACACATATTGACTTTGGGCCCCAAAAATATCGATTTTCAGCATGTTTTGGGCCTGAATTTTGAAAATACTCTAACACGGAGTAGGCATGTACAGATCGCTTCTTGGACCGCTAAATATCGAAGTTTCGGGTGTTTTGGGACTGAATTTGAGATATCGACTTTTTGGCACCTAAAATATCGATTTTTAGCATGTTTTTAGCCTATATTTTGAAAATATTCTGGCACTGAGTAGACATGTACAGATCGCTTCTGGGACCCCAAAATATTGAATTTTCGGATGTTTTGAGCCTGAATTTGAGATATAAACGGGTACAGAAGATACATGCACATATTGACTTTGGGCATCTAAAATATCGCATTTCAGCATGTTTTGGGCCTGTATTTTGAAAATACTCTAACACGGAGTAGGCATGTACAGATCGCTTCTGGGACCCCAAAATATCGAATTTTCGGGTGTTTTGGGCCTGAATTTAAGATATCGCCTTTACGCACCTAAAATATCGATTTTTAGCATGTTTTGAGCCTATATTTTGAAAACATTCTAGCACTGAGTAGGCATGTTCAGATCGCTTCTGGGACCCCAAAATATCGAATTTTCGGGTGTTTTGAGCCCGAATTTGAGATATATACTGGTACAGAAGATACATGCATATATTGACTTTGGGCATCTAAAATATCGATTTTGAGCATATTTATGGCATGTATTTTGAAAATACTCTAACACGGAGTAGGCATGTACAGATCGCTTCTGGGACCCCATAATATCAAATTTTCGGGTGTTTTTGGCCTGAATTTGAGATATCGCCTTTACGCATCTAAAATATCGATTTTTAGCATGTTTTGAGCCTATATTTTGAAAACATTCTAGCACTGAGTAGGCATGTTCAGATCGCTTCTGGGACCCCAAAATATCGAATTTTCGGGTGTTTTGAGCCTGAATATGAGATATAAACGAGTATAGAAGATGCATAGACATATTGACTTTGGGCACCAAAAATATCGATTTTGAGTATGTTTTGGGCCTGAATTTCGAAAATACTCTAACACGGAGTAGGCATGTACAGATCGCTTCTGGGACCCCTAAATATCGAATTTCCGGGTGTTTTGGGACTGAATTTGAGATATCGACTTTTAGGCACCTAAAATATCGATTTTTAGCATGTTTTTAGCCAATATTTTGAAAATATTCTAGCACTGACTAGGCATGTACAGATTGCTTCTGGGACCCCAAAATATTGAATTTTCGGGTGTTTTGAGCCTGAATTTGAGATATAAACGGGTACAGAAGATACATGCACATATTGACTTTGGGCATCTAAAATATCGATTTTCAGCATGTTTTGGCCATGTATTTTTGAAAATACTCTAACACGGAGTAGGCATGTACAGATCGCTTCTGGGACCCCAAAATATCGAATTTTTGTGTGTTTTGAGCCTGAATTCGAGATATAAACGAGTACAGAAGATGCTAGCACATATCGACTTTTGGGCACTTAAAATATCGATTTTGAGCATGTTTTGAGCCTATATTTTGAAAACATTCTAGCACTGAGTAGGCATGTAGAGATCGCTTTTGGGACCCCAAAATATCGAATTTTCGGGTGTTTTGAGCCTGAATTTGAGATATAAACGAGTATAGAAGATGCATACACATATTGACTTTGGGCCCCAAAAATATCGATTTTCAGCATGTTTTGGGCCTGAATTTTGAAAATACTCTAACACGGAGTAGGCATGTACAGATCGCTTCTTGGACCGCTAAATATCGAAGTTTCGGGTGTTTTGGGACTGAATTTGAGATATCGACTTTTTGGCACCTAAAATATCGATTTTTAGCATGTTTTTAGCCTATATTTTGAAAATATTCTGGCACTGAGTAGACATGTACAGATCGCTTCTGGGACCCCAAAATATTGAATTTTCGGGTGTTTTGAGCCTGAATTTGAGATATAAACGGGTACAGAAGATACATGCACATATTGACTTTGGGCATCTAAAATATCGATTTTCAGCATGTTTTGGCCATGTATTTTTGAAAATACTCTAACACGGAGTAGGCATGTACAGATCGCTTCTGGGACCCCAAAATATCGAATTTTTGGGTGTTTTGAGCCTGAATTCGAGATATAAACGAGTACAGAAGATGCTAGCACATATCGACTTTTGGGCACTTAAAATATCGATTTTGAGCATGTTTTGAGCCTATATTTTGAAAACATTCTAGCACTGAGTAGGCATGTAGAGATCGCTTTTGGGACCCCAAAATATCGAATTTTCGGGTGTTTTGAGCCTGAATTTGAGATATAAACGAGTATAGAAGATGCATACACATATTGACTTTGGGCCCCAAAAATATCGATTTTCAGCATGTTTTGGGCCTGAATTTTGAAAATACTCTAACACGGAGTAGGCATGTACAGATCGCTTCTTGGACCGCTAAATATCGAAGTTTCGGGTGTTTTGGGACTGAATTTGAGATATCGACTTTTTGGCACCTAAAATATCGATTTTTAGCATGTTTTTAGCCTATATTTTGAAAATATTCTGGCACTGAGTAGACATGTACAGATCGCTTCTGGGACCCCAAAATATTGAATTTTCGGGTGTTTTGAGCCTGAATTTGAGATATAAACGGGTACAGAAGATACATGCACATATTGACTTTGGGCATCTAAAATATCGCATTTCAGCATGTTTTGGGCCTGTATTTTGAAAATACTCTAACACGGAGTAGGCATGTACAGATCGCTTCTGGGACCCCAAAATATCGAATTTTCGGGTGTTTTGGGCCTGAATTTAAGATATCGCCTTTACGCACCTAAAATATCGATTTTTAGCATGTTTTGAGCATATATTTTGAAAACATTCTAGCACTGAGTAGGCATGTTCAGATCGCTTCTGGGACCCCAAAATATCGTATTTTCGGGTGTTTTGAGCCTGAATTTGAGATATATACTGGTACAGAAGATACATGCATATATTGACTTTGGGCATCTAAAATATCGATTTTGAGCATATTTTTGGCATGTATTTTGAAAATACTCTAACACGGAGTAGGCATGTACAGATCGCTTCTGGGACCCCATAATATCAAATTTTCGGGTGTTTTTGGCCTGAATTTGAGATATCGCCTTTACGCATCTAAAATATCGATTTTTAGCATGTTTTGAGCCTATATTTTGAAAACATTCTAGCACTGAGTAGGCATGTTCAGATCGCTTCTGGGACCCCAAAATATCGAATTTTCGGGTGTTTTGAGCCTGAATATGAGATATAAACGAGTATAGAAGATGCATAGACATATTGACTTTGGGCACCAAAAATATCGATTTTGAGTATGTTTTGGGCCTGAATTTCGAAAATACTCTAACACGGAGTAGGCATGTACAGATCGCTTCTGGGACCCCTTAATATCGAATTTCCGTGTGTTTTGGGCCTTAATTTTAGATATCGACTTTTAGGCACCTAAAATATCGATTTTTAGCATGTTTTTAGCCAATATTTTGAAAATATTCTAGCACTGACTAGGCATGTACAGATTGCTTCTGGGACCCCAACATATTGAATTTTCGGGTGTTTTGAGCCTGAATTTGAGATATAAACGGGTACAGAAGATACATGCACATATTGACTTTGGGCATCTAAAATATCGAATTTCAGCATGTTTTGGCCATGTATTTTTGAAAATACTCTAACACGGAGTAGGCATGTACAGATCGCTTCTGGGACCCCAAAATATCGAATTTTCGGTGTTTTGAGCCTGAATTTGAGATATAAACGGGTACTGAAGATGCATGCACATATCGACTTTTGGGCACCTAAAACATCGATTTAGAGCATGTTTTGGGCCTGTATTTTGTAAATACTCTAACACGGAGTAGGCATTTACAGATCGCTTCTGGGACCCCATAATATCGAATTTTCGGGTGTTTTGGGCCTGAATTTGAGATATCGCCTTTACGCACCTATAATATCGATTTTTAGCATGTTTTGAGCCTATATTTAGAAAATATTCTAGCACTGAGTAGGCATTTACAGATCGCTTCCGGGACCCCAAAATATCGAATTTTTGGGTTTTTTGAGCCTGAATTTGAGATATAAACGAGTCCAGAAGATGCATGCACATATCGACTTTTGGGCACCTAAAATATCGATTTTGAGCATGTTTTGAGCCTATATTTTGAAAACATTCTAGCACTGAGTAGGCATGTACAGATCGCTTTTAGGACCCCAAAATATCGAGTTTTCGAGTGTTTTGAGCCTGAATTTGAGATATAAACGAGTATAGAAGATGCATACACATATGGACTTTGGGCACCAAAAATATCGATTTTCAGCATGTTTTGGGCCTGTATTTTGAAAATACTATAACACGGAGTAGGCATGTACAGATCGCTTCTGGGACCCCTAAATATCGAATTTTCGGGTGTTTTGGGACTGAATTTGAGATATCGACTTTTTGGCATCTAAAATATCGACTTTTAGCATGTTTTTAGCCTATATTTTGAAAATATTCTAGCACTGAATAGGCATGTACAGATCGCTTCTGGGACCCCAAAATATCGAATTTTCGGGTGTTTTGAGCCTGAATTTGAGATATAAACGAGTACAGAAGATGCATGCACATATCGACTTTTGGGCACCTAAAATATCGATTTTGAGCATGTTTTGAATTTATAGTTTAAAAACATTCTAGCACTGAGTAGGCATGTAGAGATCGCTTTTGGGACCCCAAAATATCGAATTTTCGGGTGTTTTGAGCCTGAATTTGAGATATAAACGAGTATAGAAGATGCATACACATATTGACTTTGGGCCCCAAAAATATCGATTTTCAGCATGTTTTAGGCCTGAATTTTGAAAATACTGTAACACGGAGTAGGCATGTACAGATCGCTTCTGGGACCCCAAAATATCGAATTTTCGGGTGTTTTGGGCCTGAATTTAAGATATCACCTTTACGCACCTAAAATATCGATTTTTAGCATGTTTTGAGCCTATATTTTGAAAATATTCTAGCACTGAGTAGGCATGTACAGATCGCTTCTGGGACCCCAAAATATCGAATTTTCGGGTGTTTTGAGCCAGAATTTGAGATATAAACGAGTACAGAAGATGCATGCACATATCGACTTTTGGGCACCTAAAATATCGATTTTGAGCATGTTTTGAGCCTATATTTTGAAAACATTCTAGCACTGAGTAGGCATGTACGGATCTCTTCTGGGACCCCAAAATATCGAATTTTCGGGTGTTTTTAGCCTGAATTTGAGATATAAACGAGTATAGAAGATGCATACACATATTGACTTTGGGCACCAAAAATATCGATTTTCAGCATGTTTTGGGCCTGAATTTTGAAAATACTCTAACACGGAGTAGGCATGTACAGATCGCTTCTGGGACCCCAAAATATCAAATTTTCGGGTGTTTTGAGCCTGAATTTGAGAGATAAACGGGCACTGAAGATGCATGCACATATCGACTTTTGGGCCCCTAAAACATCGATTTTCAGCATGTTTTGGGCCTGTATTTTGTAAATACTCTAACACGGAGTAGGCATGTACAGATCGCTTCTGGGACCCCATAATATTGAATTTTCAGGTGTTTTGGGCCTGAATTTGAGATATCGCCTATACGCATCTAAAATATCGATTTTTAGCATGTTATGAGCCAATATTTTGAAAATATTTTAGCACTGAGTAGGCATGTACAGATCGCTTCTGGGACCCCAAAATATCGAATTTTCGGGTGTTTTGAGCCTGAATTTGAGATATAAACGAGTACAGAAGATGCATGCACATATCGACTTTTAAGCACCTAAAATATCGATTTTGAGCATGTTTTGAGCTTATATTTTGAAAATATTCTAGCGCTGAGTAGGCATGTACAGATCGCTTTTGTGACCCCAAAATATCGAATTTTCGGGTGTTTTGGGCCTTAATTTAAGATATCGACTTTTTGGCACCTAAAATATCGATTTTTAGCATGTTTTTAGCCAATATTTTGAAAATATTCTAGCACTGAGTAGGCATGTACAGATTGCTTCTGGGACCCCAACATATTGAATTTTCGGGTGTTTTGAGCCTGAATTTGAGATATAAACGGGTACAGAAGATACATGCACGTATTGACTTTGGTCATCTAAAATATCGATTTTCAGCATGTTTTGGGCATGTATTTTGAAAATACTCTAACACGGAGTAGGCATGTACAGATCGCTTCTGGGACCCAAAAATATCGAATTTTCGGGTGTTTTGGGCATGAATTTAAGATATCACCTTTACGCACCTAAAATATCGATTTTTAGCATGTTTTGAGCCTATATTTTGAAAATATTCTAGCACTGAGTAGGCATGTACAGATCGCTTCTGGGACCCCAAAATATCGAATTTTCGGGTGTTTTGAGCCAGAATTTGAGATATAAACGAGCACAGAAGATGCATGCACATATCGACTTTTGGGCACCTAAAATATCGATTTTGAGCATGTTTTGAGCCTATATTTTGAAAACATTCTAGCACTGAGTAGGCATGTACAGATCGCTTCTGTTACCCCAAAATATCGAATTTTCGGGTGTTTTGAGCCTGAATTTGAGAGATAAACGGGCACTGAAGATGCATGCACATATCGACTTTTGGGCCCCTAAAACATCGATTTTGAGCATGTTTTGGGCCTGTATTTTGAAAATACTCTAACACGGAGTAGGCATGTACAGATCGCTTCTGGGACCCCATAATATTGAATTTTCAGGTGTTTTGGGCCTGAATTTGAGATATCGCCTATACGCATCTAAAATATCGATTTTTAGCATGTTATGAGCCTATATTTTGAAAATATTTTAGCACTGAGTAGGCATGTACAGATCGCTTCTCGGACCCCAAAATATCGAATTTTCGGGTGTTTTGAGCCTGAATTTGAGATATAAACGAGTACAGAAGATGCATGCACATATCGACTTTTGGGCACCTAAAATATCGATTTTGAGCATGTTTTGAGCCTATATTTTGAAAACATTCTAGCGTTGAGTAGGCATGTACAGATCGCTTTTGTGACCCCAAAATATCGAATTTTCGGGTGTTTTGGGCCTTAATTTGAGATATCGACTTTTTGGCACCTAAAATATCGATTTTTAGCATGTTTTTAGCCAATATTTTGAAAATATTCTAGCACTGAGTAGGCATGTACAGATTGCTTCTGGGACCCCAACATATTGAATTTTCGGGTGTTTTGAGCCTGAATTTGAGATATAAACGGGTACAGAAGATACATGCACATATTGACTTTGGTCATCTAAAATATCGATTTTCAGCATGTTTTGGGCCTGTATTTTGTAAATACTCTAACACGGAGTAGGCATGTACAGATCGCTTCTGGGACCCCATAATATCGAATTTTCGGGTGTTTTGGGCCTGAATTTGAGATATCGCCTTTACGCACCTAAAATATCGATTTTTAGCATGTTTTGAGCCTATATTTTGAAAATATTCTAGCACTGAGTAGGCATGTACAGATCGCTTCCGGGACCCCAAAATATCGAATTTTCGGGTGTTTTGACCCTGAATTTGAGATATAAACGAGTCTAGAAGATACATGCACATATCGACTTTTGGGCACCTAAAATATCGATTTTGAGCATGTTTTGAGCCTATATTTTGAAAATATTCTAGCACTGAGTAGGCATGTACAGATCTCTTTTGGGACCCCAAAGTATCGAATTTTCGAGTGTTTTGA
This sequence comes from Petrolisthes cinctipes, assembly GCA_033782935.1. Taxonomy (NCBI): domain Eukaryota; kingdom Metazoa; phylum Arthropoda; class Malacostraca; order Decapoda; family Porcellanidae; genus Petrolisthes; species Petrolisthes cinctipes. Next base: position 196,738 of record JAWQEG010000327.1, read on the forward strand.
GCCTGAATTTGAGATATAAACGAGTATAGAAGATGCATACACATATGGACTTTGGGCACCAAAAATATCGATTTTCAGCATGTTTTGGGCCTGTATTTTGAAAATACTCTAACACGGAGTAGGCATGTACAGATCGCTTCTGGGACCCCTAAATATCGAATTTTCGGGTGTTTTGGGACTGAATTTGAGATATCGACTTTTTGGCATCTAAAATATCGATTTTTAGCATGTTTTTAGCCTATATTTTGAAAATATTCTAGCACTGAATAGGCATGTACAGATCGCTTCTGGGACCCCAAAATATCGAATTTTCGGGTGTTTTGAGCCTGAATTTGAGATATAAACGAGTACAGAAGATGCATGCACATATCGACTTTTCGGCACCTAAAATATCGATTTTGAGCATGTTTTGAGCCTATATTTTGAAAACATTCTAGCACTGAGTAGGCATGTACGGATCTCTTCTGGGACCCCAAAATATCGAATTTTCGGGTGTTTTGAGCCTGAATTTGAGATATAAACGAGTATAGAAGATGCATACACATATTGACTTTGGGCACCAAAAATATCGATTTTCAGCATGTTTTGGGCCTGAATTTTGAAAATACTCTAACACGGAGTAGGCATGTACAGATCGCTTCTGGGACCCCAAAATATCAAATTTTCGGGTGTTTTGAGCCTGAATTTGAGAGATAAACGGGCACTGAAGATGCATGCACATATCGACTTTTGGGCCCCTAAAACATCGATTTTCAGCATGTTTTGGGCCTGTATTTTGTAAATACTCTAACACGGAGTAGGCATGTACAGATCGCTTCTGGGACCCCATAATATTGAATTTTCAGGTGTTTTGGGCCTGAATTTGAGATATCGCCTATACGCATCTAAAATATCGATTTTTAGCATGTTATGAGCCAATATTTTGAAAATATTTTAGCACTGAGTAGGCATGTACAGATCGCTTCTGGGACCCCAAAATATCGAATTTTCGGGTGTTTTGAGCCTGAATTTGAGATATAAACGAGTACAGAAGATGCATGCACATATCGACTTTTGGGCACCTAAAATATCGATTTTGAGCATGTTTTGAGCCTATATTTTGAAAATATTCTAGCGCTGAGTAGGCATGTACAGATCGCTTTTGTGACCCCAAAATATCGAATTTTCGGGTGTTTTGGGCCTTAATTTAAGATATCGACTTTTTGGCACCTAAAATATCGATTTTTAGCATGTTTTTAGCCAATATTTTGAAAATATTCTAGCACTGAGTAGGCATGTACAGATTGCTTCTGGGACCCCAACATATTGAATTTTCGGGTGTTTTGAGCCTGAATTTGAGATATAAACGGGTACAGAAGATACATGCACATATTGACTTTGGTCATCTAAAATATCGATTTTCAGCATGTTTTGGGCATGTATTTTGAAAATACTCTAACACGGAGTAGGCATGTACAGATCGCTTCTGGGACCCAAAAATATCGAATTTTCGGGTGTTTTGGGCCTGAATTTAAGATATCACCTTTACGCACCTAAAATATCGATTTTTAGCATGTTTTGAGCCTATATTTTGAAAATATTCTAGCACTGAGTAGGCATGTACAGATCGCTTCTGGGACCCCAAAATATCAAATTTTCGGGTGTTTTGAGCCAGAATTTGAGATATAAACGAGTACAGAAGATGCATGCACATATCGACTTTTGGGCACCTAAAATATCGATTTTGAGCATGTTTTGAGCCTATATTTTGAAAACATTCTAGCACTGAGTAGGCATGTACAGATCGCTTCTGGGACCCCAAAATATCGAATTTTCGGGTTTTTTGAGCCTGAATTTGAGAGATAAACGGGCACTGAAGATGCATGCACATATCGACTTTTGGGCCCCTAAAACATCGATTTTGAGCATGTTTTGGGCCTGTATTTTGAAAATACTCTAACACGGAGTAGGCATGTACAGATCGCTTCTGGGACCCCATAATATTGAATTTTCAGGTGTTTTGGGCCTGAATTTGAGATATCGCCTATACGCATCTAAAATATCGATTTTTAGCATGTTATGAGCCTATATTTTGAAAATATTTTAGCACTGAGTAGGCATGTACAGATCGCTTCTCGGACCCCAAAATATCGAATTTTCGGGTGTTTTGAGCCTGAATTTGAGATATAAACGAGTACAGAAGATGCATGCACATATCGACTTTTGGGCACCTAAAATATCGATTTTGAGCATGTTTTGAGCCTATATTTTGAAAACATTCTAGCGCTGAGTAGGCATGTACAGATCGCTTTTGTGACCCCAAAATATCGAATTTTCGGGTGTTTTGGGCCTTAATTTGAGATATCGACTTTTTGGCACCTAAAATATCGATTTTTAGCATGTTTTTAGCCAATATTTTGAAAATATTCTAGCACTGAGTAGGCATGTACAGATTGCTTTTGGGACCCCAACATATTGAATTTTCGGGTGTTTTGAGCCTGAATTTGAGATATAAACGGGTACAGAAGATACATGCACATATTGACTTTGGTCATCTAAAATATCGATTTTCAGCATGTTTTGGGCATGTATTTTGAAAATACTCTAACACGGAGTAGGCATGTACAGATCGCTTCTGGGACCCCAAAATATCGAATTTTCGGTTTTCTGAGCCTGAATTTGAGATATAAACGGGTACTGAAGATGCATGCACATATCGACTTTTGGGCACCTAAAACATCGATTTTGAGCATGTTTTGGGCCTGTATTTTGTAAATACTCTAACACGGAGTAGGCATGTACAGATCGCTTCTGGGACCCCATAATATCGAATTTTCGGGTGTTTTGGGCCTGAATTTGAGATATCGCCTTTACGCACCTAAAATATCGATTTTTAGCATGTTTTGAGCCTATATTTTGAAAATATTCTAGCACTGAGTAGGCATGTACAGATCGCTTCCGGGACCCCAAAATATCGAATTTTCGGGTGTTTTGAGCCTGAATTTGAGATATAAACGAGTCCAGAAGATACATGCACATATCGACTTTTGGGCACCTAAAATATCGATTTTGAGCATGTTTTGAGCCTATATTTTGAAAATATTCTAGCACTGAGTAGGCATGTACAGATCGCTTTTGCGACCCCAAAGTATCGAATTTTCGAGTGTTTTGAGCCTGAATTTGAGATATAAACGAGTATAGAAGATGCATACACATATGGACTTTGGGCACCAAAAATATCGATTTTCAGCATGTTTTGGGCCTGAATTTTGAAAATACTCTAACACGGAGTAGGCATGTACAGATCGCTTCTGGGACCCCAAAATATCGAATTTTCGGGTGTTTAGGGCCAGAATTTGATATATAAACGGGTAAAGAAGATTCATGCACATATCGACTTTTTGGCACCTAAAAGATCGATTTTCAGTATGTTTTTGGCCTGTATTTTGAAAATACTCTAGCACTGAGTAGGCATGTACAGATCGCTTCTGGAACCCCTAAATATCGAATTTTCGGGTGTTTTGGGACTGAATTTGAGATATCGACTTTTTGGCATCTAAAATTTCGATTTTTAGCATGTTTTTAGCCTATATTTTGAAAATATTCTAGCACTGAGTAGGCATGTACAGATCGCTTCTGGGACCCCAAAATATCGAATTTTCGGGTGTTTTGAGCCTGAATTTGAGATATAAACGAGTACAGAAGATGCATGCACATATCGACTTTTGGGCACCTAAAATATCGATTTGGAGCATGTTTTGAGCCTATAGTTCGAAAACATTCTAGCACTGAGTAGGCATGTGGAGATCGCTTTTGAGACCCCAAAATATCGAATTTTCGGATGTTTTGAGCATGAATTTGAGATATAAACGAGTATAGAAGATGCATACACATATTGACTTTGGGCCCCCAAAATATCGATTTTCAGCATGTTTTAGGCCTGAATTTTGAAAATACTCTAACACGGAGTAGGCATGTACAGATCGCTTCTGGGACCCCATAATATCGAATTTTCGGGGGTTTTGGGCCTGAATTTAGGATATCACCTTTACGCACCTAAAATATCGATTTTTAGCATGTTTTGAGCCTATATTTTGAAAATATTCTAGCACTGAGTAGGCATGTACAGATCGCTTCTGGGACCCCAAAATATCGAATTTTCGGGTGTTTTGAGCCAGAATTTGAGATATAAACGAGTATAGAAGATGCATACACATATTGACTTTGGGCACCAAAAATATCGATTTTCAGCATGTTTTGGGCCTGAATTTTGAAAAAACTCTAACACGGAGTAGGCATGTACAGATCGCTTCTGGGACCCCAAAATATCGAATTTTCGGGTGTTTTGAGCCTGAATTTGAGATATAAACGGGCACTGAAGATGCATGCACATATCGACTTTTGGGCACCTAAAACATCGATTTTGAGCATGTTTTGGACCTGTATTTTGTAAATACTCTAACACGGAGTAGGCTTGTACAGATCGCTTCTAGGACCCCATAATATCAAATTTTCGGGGGTTTTCGGCCTGAATTTGAGATATCGCCTTTACGCATCTAAAATATCGATTTTTAGCATGTTTTGAGCCTATATTTTGAAAATATTTTAGCACTGAGTAGGCATGTACAGATCGCTTCTGGGACCCCATAATATCGAATTTTCGGGCGTTTTGGGGCTGAATTTGAGATATCGCCTTTATGCACCTAAAATATCGATTTTTAGCATGTTTTGAGCCTATATTTTAAAATATTCTAGCACTGAGTAGGCATGTACAGATCACTTCCGGGACCCCAAAATATCGAATTTTCGGGTGTTTAGGGCCAGAATTTGAGATATAAACGGGTACAGAAGATGCATGCACATATCGACTTTTGGGCACCTAAAAGATCGATTTTCAGTATGTTTTTGGAATGTATTTTGAAAATACTCTAACACTAAGTAGGTATGTACAGCTCGCTTCTGGGACCCCAAAATATCGAATTATCGGGTGTTTTGAGCCTGAATTTGAGATATAAACGGGTACTGAAGATGCATACACATATCGACTTTTGGGCACCTAAAACATCGATTTTGAGCATGTTTTAGGCGTGTATTTTGAAAATACTCTAACACGGAGTAGGCATGTACAAATCGCTTCTGGGACCGAAAAATATTGAATTTTCGGGTGTTTAGGGCCAGAATTTGAGATATAAACGGGTACAGAAGATGCATGGACATATCGACTTTTGGGCACCTAAAAGATCGATTTTCAGTATGTTTTTGGCCTGTATTTTGAAAATACTCTAATACGGAGTTGGCATGTACAGATCGCTTCTGGGACCCCTAAATATCGAATTTTCGGGTGTTTTGGGCCTGAATTTGAGATATCGCCTTTACGCACCTAAAATATCGATTTTTAGCATGTTTTGAGCCTATATTTTGAAAATATTCTAGCACTGAGTAGGCATGTACAGATCGCTTCTGGGACCTCAAAATATCGAATTTTCGGGTGTTTTGAGCCTGAATTTGAGATATAAACGAGTATAGAAGATGCATACACATATTGACTTTGGGCACCAAAAATATCGATTTTGAGCATGTTTTGAGCCTATATTTTGAAAACATTCTAGCCTGAGTAGGCATGTACAGATCGCTTCTGGGACCCCAAAATATCGAATTTTCGGGTGTTTTGAGCCTGAATTTGAGATATAAACGAGTACAGAAGATGCATGCACATATCGACTTTTGGGCACCTAAAATATCGATTTTGAGCATGTTTTCAGCCTATATTTTGAAAATATTCTGGCACTGACTAGGCAAGTACAGATTGCTTCTGGGACCCCAAAATATTGAATTTTCGGGTGTTTAGGGCCAAAATTTGAGATATAAACGGGTACAGAAGATGCATGCACATATTGACTTTGGGCATCTAAAATATCGATTTTCAGCTTGTTTTGGGCATGTATTTTGAAAATACTCTAACACGGAGTAGGCATGTACAGATGGCTTCTGGGACCCCAAAATATCGAATTTTCGGTTGTTTTGGGCCTGAATTTGAGATATCGCCTTTACGCACCTGAAATATCGATTTTTAGCATGTTTTGAGCCTATATTTTGAAAATATTTTAATACTGAGTAGGCATGTACAGATCGCTTCTGGGACCCCTAAATATCGAATTTTCGGGTGTTTTGAGCTTGAATTTGAGATATAAACGAGTACGGAAGATGCATGCACATATCGACTTTTGGGCACCTAAAATATCGATTTTGAGCATGTTTTGAGCCTATATTTTGAAAATATTCTAGCACTGAGTAGGCATGTACAGGTCGCTTCTGGGACCCCAAAATATCGAATTTTCGGGTGTTTTGGGACTGAATTTGAGATATCGACTTTTTGGCACCTAAAATATCGATTTTTAGCATGTTTTTCGCCTATATTTTTAAAATATTCTAGCACTGAGTAGGCATGTACAGATTGCTTCTGGGACCCCAAAATATTGAATTTTCGGGTGTTTTGAGCCTGAATTTGAGATATAAACGGGTACAGAAGATACATGCACATATCGACTTTTGGGCACCTAAAATATCGATTTTGAGCATGTTTTGAGCCTATATTTTGAAAACATTCTAGCACTGAGTAGGCATGTAGAGATCGCTTCTAGGACCCCAAAATATCGAATTTTCGGGCGTTTTGAGCCTGAATTTGAGATATAAACAATAATAGACTTTGGGCCCCAAAAATATCGATTTTCAGCATGTTTTGGGCCTGAATTTTGAAGATACTCTAACACGGAGTAGGCATGTACAGATCGCTTCTGGGACCCCAAAATATCGAATTTTCGGGTGTTTTGGGCCTTAAATTGAGATATCGCCTTTACGCACCTAAAATATCGATTTTTAGCATGTTTTGAGCCTATATTTTGAAAATATTCTAGCACTGAGTTAGGCATGTACAGATCGCATCTGGGACCCCAAAATATCGAATTTTCGGGTGTTTTGAGCCAGAATTTGAGATATAAACGAGTACAGAAGATGCATGCACATATCGACTTTTGGGCACCTAAAATATCGATTTTGAGCATGTTTTGAGCCTATATTTTGAAAACATTCTAGCACTGAGTAGGCATCTACAGATCGCTTCTGGGACCCGAAAATATCGAATTTTCGGGTGTTTTGTGCCTGAATTTGAGATATAAACGATTATAGAAGATGCATACACATATTGACTTTGGGCACCAAAAATATCGATTTTCAGCATGTTTTGGGCCTGAATTTTGAAAATACTCTAACACGGAGTAAGCATGTACAGATCGCTTCTGGGTCCCCAAAATTTCGAATTTTCGGGTGTTTAGCGACAGAATTTGAGATATAAACGGGAACAGAAGATGCATGCACATATCGACTTTTGGGCACCTAAAATATCGATTTTGAGCATGTTTTGAGCCTATATTTTGAAAACATTCTAGCACTGAGTAGGCATCTACAGATCGCTTATGGGACCCCAAAATATCGAATTTTCGGATGTTTTGAGCCTGAATTTGAGATATAAACGGGTACTGAAGATGCATGCACATATCGACTTTTGGGCACCTAAAACATCGATTTTGAGCATGTTTTAGGCCTGTATTTTGAAAATACTCTAACACGGAGTAGGCATGTACAGAACGCTTCTGGGACCCAAAAATATTGAATTTTCGGGTGTTTAGGGCCAGAATTTGAGATATAAACGGGTACAGAAGATGCATGGACATATCGACTTTTGGGCACCTAAAAGATCGATTTTCAGTATGTTTTTGGCCTGTATTTTGAAAATACTCTAATACGGAGTTGGCATGTACAGATCGCTTCTGGGACCCCTAAATATCGAATATTCGGGTGTTTTGGGCCTGAATTTGAGATATCGCCTTTACGCACCTAAAATATCGATTTTTAGCATGTTTTGAGCCTATATTTTGAAAATATTCTAGCACTGAGTAGGCATGTACAGATCGCTTCTGGGACCCCAAAATATCGAATTTTCGGGTGTTTTGAGCCTGAATTTGAGATATAAACGAGTATAGAAGATGCATACACATATTGACTTTGGGCACCAAAAATATCGATTTTGAGCATGTTTTGAGCCTATATTTTGAAAACATTCTAGCCTGAGTAGGCATGTACAGATCGCTTCTGGGACCCCAAAATATCGAATTTTCGGGTGTTTTGAGCCTGAATTTGAGATATAAACGAGTACAGAAGATGCATGCACATATCGTCTTTTGGGCACCTAAAATATCGATTTTGAGCATGTTTTGACCCTATATTTTGAAAACATTCTAGCACTGGGTATGTATGTACAGATCGATTATGGGACCCCAAAATATCGAATTTTCGGGTGTTTTGAGCCTGAATTTGAGATATAAACGAGTATATAAGATGCATACACATATTGACTTTGGGCACCAAAAATATCGATTTTCAGCATGTTTTGGGCCTGAATTTTGAAAATACTCTAACACGGAGTAGGCATGTACAGGTCGCATCTGGGACCCCAAAATATCGAATTTTCGGGTGTTTAGGGCCAGAATTTGAGATATAAACGGGTACAGAAGATGCATGCACATATCGACTTTTGGGCACCTAAAAGATCGATTTTCAGTATGTTTTTGGAATGTATTTTGAAAATACTCTAACACTGAGTAGGTATGTACAGCTCGCTTCTGGGACCCCAAAATATCGAATTTTCGGGTGTTTTGAGCCTGAATTTGAGATATAAACGGGTACTGAAGATGCATGCACATATCGACTTTTGGGCACCTAAAACATCGATTTTGAGCATGTTTTAGGCGTGTATTTTGAAAATACTCTAACACGGAGTAGGCATGTACAAATCGCTTCTGGGACCGAAAAATATTGAATTTTCGGGTGTTTAGGGCCAGAATTTGAGATATAAACGGGTACAGAAGATGCATGGACATATCGACTTTTGGGCACCTAAAAGATCGATTTTCAGTATGTTTTTGGCCTGTATTTTGAAAATACTCTAATACGGAGTTGGCATGTACAGATCGCTTCTGGGACCCCTAAATATCGAATTTTCGGGTGTTTTGGGCCTGAATTTGAGATATCGCCTTTACGCACCTAAAATATCGATTTTTAGCATGTTTTGAGCCTATATTTTGAAAATATTCTAGCACTGAGTAGGCATGTACAGATCGCTTCTGGGACCTCAAAATATCGAATTTTCGGGTGTTTTGAGCCTGAATTTGAGATATAAACGAGTATAGAAGATGCATACACATATTGACTTTGGGCACCAAAAATATCGATTTTGAGCATGTTTTGAGCCTATATTTTGAAAACATTCTAGCCTGAGTAGGCATGTACAGATCGCTTCTGGGACCCCAAAATATCGAATTTTCGGGTGTTTTGAGCCTGAATTTGAGATATAAACGAGTACAGAAGATGCATGCACATATCGACTTTTGGGCACCTAAAATATCGATTTTGAGCATGTTTTTAGCCTATATTTTGAAAACATTCCAGCACTGGGTAGTCATGTACAGATCGCTTATGGGACCCCAAAATATCGAATTTTCGGGTGTTTTGAGCATGAATTTGAGATATAAACGAGTATATAAGATGCATACACATATTGACTTTGGGCACCAAAAATATCGATTTTCAGCATGTTTTGGGCCTGAATTTTGAAAATACTCTAACACGGAGTAGGCATATACAGATCGCTTCTGGGACCCCAAAATATCGAATTTTCGGGTGTTTAGGGCCAGAATTTGAGATATAAACGCGTACAGAAGATGCATGCACATATCGACTTTTGGGCACCTAAAAGATCGATTTTCAGTATGTTTTTGGAATGAATTTTGAAAATACTCTAACACGGAGTAGGCATATACAGATCGCTTCTGGGACCCAAAAATATTGAATTTTCGGGTGTTTAGGGCCAGAATTTGAGATATAAACGGGTACAGAAGATGCATGCACATATCGACTTTTGGTCACCTAAAACATCGATTTTCAGTATGTTTTTCGCCTGTATTTTGAAAATACTCTAATACGGAGTTGGCATGTACAGATCGCTTCTGGGACCCCTAAATATCGAGTTTTCGGGTGTTTTGGGCCTGAATTTGAGATATCGCCTTTACGCACCTAAAATATCGATTTTTAGCATGTTTTGAGCCTATATTTTGAAAATATTCTAGCACTGAGTAGGCATGTACAGATCGCTTCTGGGACCCCAAAATATCGAATTTTCGGGTGTTTTGAGCCTGAATTTGAGATATAAACGAGTATAGAAGATGCATACACATATTGACTTTGGGCACCAAAAATATCGATTTTCAGCATGTTTTGGGCCTGAATTTTGAAAATACTCTAACGAGGAGTAGGCATGTACAGATCGCTTCTGGGACCCCAAAATATCGAATTTTCGGGTGTTTTGAGCATGAATTTGAGATATAAACGAGTACAGAAGATGCATGCACATATCGACTTTTGGCACCTAAAATATCGATTTTGAGCATGTTTTGAGCCTATATTTTGAAAATATTCTAGCACTGAGTAGGCATGTACAGATTACTTCTGGGACCCCAAAATATTCAATTTTCGGGTGTTCTGAGCCTAAATTTGAGATATAAACGGGTACAGAAGATACATGCACATATTGACTTAGGGCATCTAAATTATCGATTTTCAGCATGTTTTGGGCCTATATTTTGAAAATACTCTAACACGGAGTAGGCATGTACAGATCGCTTCTGGGACCCCAAAATATCGAATTTTCGGGTGTTTTGAGCTGAATTTGAGATATAAACGAGTACAGAAGATGCATGCACATATCGACTTTTGGGCACCTAAAATATCGATTTTGAGCATGTTTTGAGCCTATATTTTGAAAACATTCTAGCCTGAGTAGGCATGTAGAGATCGCTTCTGGGACCCAAAAATATCGAATTTTCGAGTGTTTAGGGCCAGAATTTGAGATATAAACGGGTACAGAAGATGCATGCACATATCGACTTTTGGGCACCTAAAAGATCGATTTTCAGTATGTTTTAGACCTGTATTTTGAAAATACTCTAACACGGAGTAGGCATGTACAGATCGCTTCTGGGACCCCTAAATATCGAATTTTCGGGTGTTGTGGGCCTGAATTTGAGATATCGCCTTTACGCACCAAAAATATCGATTTTTAGCCTGTTTTGAACCTATATTTTGAAAATATTCTAGCACTGAGTAGGCATGTACAGATCGCTTCTCGGACACCAAAATATCGAATTTTCGGGTGTTTTGAGCCAGAATTTGAGATATAAACGAGTACAGAAGATGCATGCACATATCGACTTTTGGGCACCTAAAATATCGATTTTGTGCATGTTTTGAGCCTTTATTTTGAAAACATTCTAGCACTGGGTAATCATGTACAGATCGCTTATGGGACCCCAAAATATCGAATTTTAGGATGTTTTGAGCCTGAATTTGAGATATTAACGAGTATAAAAGATGCATACACATATTGACTTTGGGCACCAAAAATATCGATTTTTAGCATGTTTTGGGCCTGAATTTTGAAAATACTCTAACACGGAGTAGGCATGTACAGATCGCTTCTGGGACCCCTAAATATCGAATTTTCGGGTGTTGTGGGCCTGAATTTGAGATATCGCCTTTACGCACCAAAAATATCGATTTTTAGCCTGTTTTGAACCTATATTTTGAAAATATTCTAGCACTGAGTAGGCATGTACAGATCGCTTCTCGGACACCAAAATATCGAATTTTCGGGTGTTTTGAGCCAGAATTTGAGATATAAACGAGTACAGAAGATGCATGCACATATCGACTTTTGGGCACCTAAAATATCGATTTTGTGCATGTTTTGAGCCTTTATTTTGAAAACATTCTAGCACTGGGTAATCATGTACAGATCGCTTATGGGACCCCAAAATATCGAATTTTAGGATGTTTTGAGCCTGAATTTGAGATATTAACGAGTATAAAAGATGCATACACATATTGACTTTGGGCACCAAAAATATCGATTTTTAGCATGTTTTGGGCCTGAATTTTGAAAATACTCTAACACGGAGTAGGCATGTACAGATCGCTTCTGGGACCACAAAATATCGAATTTTCGGGTGTTTAGGGCAAGAATTTGAGATATAAACGAGTACAGAAGATGCATGCACATATCGACTTTAGGGCACCTAAAATATCGATTTTGAGCATGTTTTGAGCCTATATTTTGAAAATATTCTAGAATGAGTAGGCATGTAGAGATCGCTTCTGGGACCCAAAATATCGAATTTTCGGGTGTTTAGGGCCAAAATTTGAGATATAAACGGGTACAGAAGATGCATGCACATATCGACTTTTGGGCACCTAAAAGATCGATTTTCAGTATGTTTTAGACCTGTATTTTGAAAATACTCTAACACGGAGTAGGCATGTACAGATCGCTTCTGGGACCCCTAAATATAGAATTTTCGGGTGTTTTGGGCCTTAATTTGAGATATCGCCTTTACGCACCTAAAATATCGATTTTTAGCCTGTTTTGAACCTATATTTTGAAAATATTCTAGCACTGAGTAGGCATGTACAGATCGCTTCTGGGACCCCAAAATATCGAATTTTCGGGTGTTTTGAGCCTGAATTTGAGATATAAACGGGTACTGAAGATGCATGCACATATCGACTTTTGGGCACTTAAAACATCGATTTTGAGCATGTTTTGGGCCTGTATTTTGAAAATACTCTAACACGGAGTAGGCATGTACAGATAGCTTCCGGGACCGCAAAATATCGAATTTTCGGGTGTTTTGGGCCTGAATTTGAGATATCGCCTTTACTCACCTAAAATATCGATTTTTCGCATGTTTTGAGCCTATATTTTGAAAATATTCTAGCACTGAGTAGGCATGTTCAGATCGCTTCTGGGACCCCAAAATATTGAATTTTCGGGTGTTTTGAGCTGAATTTGAGATATAAACGGGTACAGAAGATGTATGCACATATCGACTTTTGGGCACCTAAAATATCGATTTTGAGCATGTTTTGAGCCTATATTTTGAAAACATTCTTGCTTGAGTAGGCATGTACAGATCGCTTCTGGGACCCCAAAATATCGAATTTTCGGGTGTTTTGAGCCTGAATTTGAGATATAAACGAGTGCAGAAGATGCATGCACATATCGACTTTTGGGCATCTAAAATATCGATTTTGAGCATGTTTTGAGCCTATATTTTGAAAACATTCTAGCACTGGGCAGGCATGTACAGATCGCTTATGGGACTCCAAAATATCGAATTTTCGGGTGTTTTGAGCTTGAATTTGAGATATAAACGAGTATAGAAGATGCATACACATATTGACTTTGGGCACCAAAAATATCGATTTTCAGCATGTTTTGGGCCTGAATTTTGAAAATACTCTAACACGGAGTAGGCATGTACAGATCGCTTCTGGGACCCCAAAATATCGAATTTTCGGGTGTTTAGGGCCAGAATTTGAGATATAAACGGGTACAGAAGATGCATGCACATATCGACTTTTGGGCACCTAAAAGATCGATTTTTAGTATGTTTTTGGAACGTATTTTGAAAATACTCTAACACTGAGTAGGCATGTACAGCTCGCTTCTGGGACCCCAAAATATCGAATTTTCGGGTGTTTTGAGCCTGAATTTGAGATATAAACGGGTACTGAAGATGCATGCACATATCGACTTTTGGGCACCTAAAATATCGATTTTGAGCATGTTTTGAGCCTATATTTTGAAAACATTCTAGCCTGAGTAGGCATGTAGAGATCGCTTCTGGGACCCAAAATATCGAATTTTCGGGTGTTTAGGGCCAGAATTTGAGATATAAACGGGTACAGAAGATGCATGCACATATCGACTTTTGGGCACCTAAAAGATCGATATTCAGTATGTTTTAGACCTGTATTTTGAAAATACTCTAACACGGAGTAGGCATGTACAGATCGCTTCTGGGACCCCTAAATATAGAATTTTCGGGTGTTTTGGGCCTTAATTTGAGATATCGCCTTTACGCACCTAAAATATCGATTTTTAGCCTGTTTTGAACCTATATTTTGAAAATATTCTAGCACTGAGTAGGCATGTACAGATCGCTTCTGGGACCCCAAAATATCGAATTTTCGGGTGTTTTGAGCCTGAATTTGAGATATAAACGAGTATAGAAGATGCATGCACATATCGACTTTTGGGCACCAAAAATATCGATTTTCTGCATGTTTTGGGCCTGAATTTTGAAAATACTCTAACGAGGAGTAGGCATGTACAGATCGCTTCCGGGACCGCAAAATATCGAATTTTCGGGTGTTTTGGGCCTGAATTTGAGATATCGCCTTTACGCACCTAAAATATCGATTTTTAGCATGTTTTGAGCCTATATTTTGAAAATATTCTAGCACTGAGTAGGCATGTTCAAATCGCTTCTGGGACCCCAAAATATTGAATTTTCGGTTGTTTTGAGCTGAATTTGAGATATAAACGGGTACAGAAGATGTATGCACATATCGACTTTTGGGCACCTAAAATATCGATTTTGAGCATGTTTTGAGCCTATATTTTGAAAACATTCTAGCACTGGGCAGGCATGTACAGATCGCTTATGGGACCCCAAAATATCGAATTTTCGGGTGTTTTGAGCCTGAATTTGAGATATAAACGAGTATGGGCTTCTGGGACCCAAAAATATCAAATTTTCGGGTGTTTTGAGGTTGAATTTGAGATATAAACGGGTACAGATAATGCATACACATATCGATTTTGAACACTCAAAATATCGATTTTTAGCATGTTTTGAGCCTATATTTTGAAAAAATTCTAGCACTGAGTAGGCATGTACAGATCGCTTCTGGGACCCAAAAATATCGAATTTTTGGGTGTTTTGAGGTTGAATTTGGGATATAAACGGGTGCAGAAGATGCATACACATATTGACTTTGGTCACCTAAAATATCGATTTTCAGCTTGTTTTTTGGCCTGTATTTTGAAAATACTCTAACATGGAGTAGGCAAGTAGAGATCGCTACTGGGACCCCAAAATATCGAATTTTCGGGTGTTTTGAGCCTGAATTTGAGATATAAACGGGTTCAGAAGATGCATCCACATATCGACTTTTGGGCACCTAAAAGATCGATTTTCAGTATGTTTTTGGCCTGTATATTGAAAATACTCTAACACGGAGTAGGCATGTACAGATCGCTTCTGGGACCCCGAAATATCGAATTTTTGGGTGTTTTGGGCCTGAATTTGAGATATCGACTTTGGGCACCTAAAATATCGATTTTTTAGCATGTTTTGGCCCTATATTTTGAAAATATTCTAGCATTGAGTAGGCATGTACAGATCGCTTCTGGGACCCCAAAATATCGAATTTTCGGGTGTTTTTAACATGAATTTGAGATATAAACGGGTACAGAAGATTCATGCACATATCGACTTTTGGGCACCTAAAAGATCGATTTTTAGCATGCTTTGGGCCTATATTTTGAAAATATTCTAGCACTAAGTAGGCATGTACAGATTACTTCTGGGACCCCAAAATATCGAATTTTCGGGTGTTTTGAGCGTGAATTTGAGATATAAACGGGTACAGATGATGCATGCACATATCGACTTTGGACACTTAAAATATCGATTTTTAGCATGTTTTGAGCCTATATTTTGAAAAATTTCTAGCACTCAGATCGCTTCTAGGACCCAAAAATACCGAATTTTCGGGTGTTTCGAGCCTGAATTTGAGATATAAACGGGTTCTGAAGATGCATGCACGTATTGACTTTGGGCACCTAAAATATCAATTTTCAGCATGTTTTGGGCCTGTATTTTGAAAATACTCTAACTAGGAGTAGGCATGTACAGATCGCTTCTGGAACCCCAAAATATCGAATTTTTGGGTTTTTTAGGCCTGAATATGAGATATCGACTTTGGGCACCTAAAATATCGATTTTTAGCATGTTTTGGGCCTTTATTTTGAAAATATTCTAGCACTGAGTAGGCATCTACAGATCGCTTCTGGGACCCCAAAATATCGAATTTTCGGGTGTTTTGAGCCTGAATATGAGATATAAACGGGTACAGAAGATGCATGTACATATCATCTTTTGGGCACCTAAAATATCGATTTTGAGCATGTTTTGGGTCTGTATCTTGAAAACATTCTAACTAGGAGTAGGGATGTAAAGATCGCTTCTAGGACCCAAAAATACCGAATTTTCGGGTGTTTTGAGCCTGAATTTGAGATATAAACGGGTACAGAAGATGCATGCACATATTGACTTTGGGCACATAAAATATCGATTTTGAGCATGTTTTGGGCCTGTATTTTGAAAATACTCTACCTAGGAGAAGGCATGTACAGATCGCTTCTGGGACCCAAAAATATCGAATTTTCGGGTGTTTTGGGGTTGAATTTGGGATATAAACGGGTGCAGAAGATGCATTACACAACATAGTTGACTTTGGGCACCTAAAATATCGATTTTCAGCATGTTTTGGGCCTGCATCTGAGTAGGAATGTACAGATCGCTTCTGGGACCACAAAATATCGAATTTTCGGGTGTTTGGAGCCTGAATTTGAGATATAAACGGGTACAGAAGATGCATACACGTATCGACTTTTGGGCACCTAAAAGATCGATTTTCAGTATGTTATGGGCCTGTATTTTGAAAATACTCTAACACGGAGTAGGCATGTACAGTTCGCTTCTGGGACCCCAAAATATCGAATTTTCGTGTGGTTTAGGCCTGAATTTGAGATATCGACTTAAGGCACCTAAAATATCAATTTTTAGCATGTTTTAGGCCTATATTTCGAAAATATTCTAGCACTAAGTAGGCATGTACAGATTACTTCTAGGACCCCAAAATATCGAATTTTCGGGTGTTTTGAGCCTGAATTTGAGATATAAACGGGTACAGATGATGCATACACATATCGACTTTGGACACTTAAAATATCGATTTTTAGCATGTTTTGAGCCTATATTTTGAAAAAATTCTAGCACTGAGTAGGCATGTACAGATCGCTTCTGGGACCCCAAAATATCGAATTTTCGGGTGTTTTGAGGTTGAATTTGGGATATAAACGGGTACAGAAGATGCATGCACATATCGACTTATGGGCACCTAAAATATCGATTTTGAACATGTTTTGGTTCTGTATCTTGAAAACATTCTAACTAGGAGTAGGGATGTACGGATCGCTTCTAGGACCCAAAAATACCGAATTTTCGGGTATTTTGAGCCTGAATTTGAGATATAAACGGTTACAGAAGATGCATGCACATATTGACTTTGAGCACCTAAAATATCGAATTTCAGCATGTTTTGGGCCTGTATTTTGAAAATACTCTAACTAGGAGTAGGAGTAGGCATGTACAGATCGCTTCTGGGACCTAAAAATATCGAATTTTCGGGTGTTTTGAGCCTGAATTTGAGATATAAACGGGAACAGAAGATGCATGCACATATCGACTTTGGACACTTAAAATATCGATTTTTAGCATGTTTTGGGCCTGCATCTGAGTAGGCATGTACAGATCGCTTCTGGGACCCCAAAATATCGAATTTTAGGGTGTTTTGAGCCTGAATTTGAGATATAAACGGGTAGAGAAGATGAATGCACATATTGATTTTGGGCACCTGAAATATCGATTTTCAGCATGTTTTGGGCCTGTATTTTGAAAATACTCTAACACGGAGAAGGCATGTACAGTTCGCTTCTGGGACCCCAAAATATCGAATTTTCGGGTGTTTTTGGCCTGAATTTGAGATATTGACTTTGGGCACCTAAAATATAGATTTTTAGCATGTTTTGGGCCTATATTTTGAAAATATTTTAGCACTAAGTAGGCATGTACAGATCACTTCTGGGACCCCAAAATATCGAATTTTCGGGTGTTTTGAGTGTGAATTTGAGACATAAACGGGTACAGATAATGCATGCACATATCGATTTTGAACACTTAAAATATCGATTTTTAGCATGTTTTGAGCCTATAGTTTAAAAAAATTCTAGCACTGAGTAGGCATGTACAGATCGCTTCTGGGACCCAAAATTATCGAATTTTCGGGTGTTTTGAAGTTGAATTTGAGATATAAAAGAGTGCAGAAGATGCATACACATGTTGACTTTGGGCACCTAAAATATCGATTTTCAGCATGTTTTGGGCCTGCATCTGAGTAGGCATGTACAGATCGCTTTTGGGACACAAAAATATCGAATTTTTGGGTTTTTTGAGGTTGAATTTGGGATATAAACGGGTGCAGAAGATGCATACACATATTGACATTGGTCACCTAAAATATCGATTTTCAGCTTGTTTTTTGGCCTGTTATTTTGAAAATACTCTAACACGGAGTAGGCAAGTACAGATCGCTTCTGGGACCCCAAAATATCGAATTTTCGGGTGTTTGGAGCCTGAATTTGAGATATAAACGGGTACAAAAGATGCATGCACCTATCGACTTTTGGGCACCTAAAAGATCGATTTTCAGTATGTTTTGGGCCTGTATTTCGAAAATACTCTAACACGGAGTAGGAATGTAAAGTTCGCTTCTGGGACCCCAAAATATCGAATTTTCGGGTGATTTTGGCCTGAATTTGAGATATTGACTTTGGGCACCTAAAATATAGATTTTTAGCATGTTTTGGGCCTATATTTTGAAAATATTTTAGCACTAAGTAGGCATGTACAGATCACTTCTGGGACCCCAAAATATCGAATTTTCGGGTGTTTTGAGCGTGAATTTGAGACATAAACGGGTACAGATAATGCATGCACATATCGATTTTGAACACTTAAAATATCGATTTTTAGCATGTTTTGAGCCTATAGTTTAAAAAAATTCTAGCACTGAGTAGGCATGTACAGATCGCTTCTGGGACCCAAAAATATCGAATTTTCGGGTGTTTTGAGGTTGAATTTGGGATATAAACGGGTACAGAAGATTCATGCACATATCGACTTTTGGGCACCTAAAAGATCGATTTTTAGCATGTTTTGGGCCTATATTTTGAAAATATTCTAGCACTAAGTAGGCATGTACAGATTTCTTCTGGGACACCAAAATATCGAATTTTCGGGTGTTTTGAGCGTGAATTTGAGATATAAACGGGTACAGATGATGCATGCACATATCGACTTTGGACACTTAAAATATCGATTTTTAGCATGTTTTGAGCCTATATTTTGAAAAATTTCTAGCACTCAGTAGGCATGTACAGATCGCTTCTAGGACCCAAAAATACCGAATTTTCGGGTGTTTTGAGCCTGAATTTGAGATATAAACGGGTTCAGAAGATGCATGCACGTATTGACTTTGGGCACCTAAAATATCGATTTTCAGCATGTTTTGGGCCTGTATTTTGAAAATACTCTAACTAGGAGTAGGCATGTACAGATCGCTTCTGGGACCCAAAAATATCGAATTTTCGGGTGTTTTGAGCCTTAATTTGAGATATAAACGGGTAAAGAAGATGCATGCACATATCGACTTTGGACACTTAAAATATCGATTTTTAGCATGTTTTGGGCCTATATTTTGAAAATATTCTAGCACTAAGTAGGCATGTACCGATCACTTCTGGAACCCCAAAATTATCGAATTTTTGGGTGTTTTGAGGTTGAATTTGAGATATAAACGAGTGCAGAAGATGCATACACATGTTGACTTTGGGCACCTAAAATATCGATTTTCAGATTGTTTTGGGCCTGCATCTGAGTAGCCATGTACAGATCGCTTCTGGGACCCCAAAATATCGAATTTTAGGGTGTTTGGAGCCTGAATTTGAGATATAAACGGGTAGAGAAGATACATGCACATATTGACTTTGGGCACCTAAAATATCGATTTTCAGCATATTTTGGGCCGGTATTTTGAAAATACTCTAACACGGAGTAGGCATGTACAGTTCGATTCTGGGACCCCAAAATATCGAATTTTCGGAGGTTTTGGGCCTGAATTTGAGATATCGACTTTGGGCACCTAAAATATCGATTTTTAGCATGTGTTGAGCCTATATTTTGAAAAAAATCTAACTAGGACTAGGGATGTACAGATCGCTTCTAGGACCCAAAAATACCGAATTTTCGGGTGTTTTGAGCCTGAATTTGAGATATAAACGGGTACAGAAGATGCATGCACATATTGACTTTGGGCACCTAAAATATCGATTTTCAGCATGTTTTGGGCCTGTATTTTGAAAATACTCTACCTAGGAGTAGGCATGTACAGATCGCTTCTGGGACCCAAAATTTTTAAATTTTCGGGTGTTTTGAGGTTGAATTTGGCATATAAACGGGTACAGAAGATTCATGCACATATCGACTTTTGGGCACATAAAAGATCGATTTTTAGCATGTTTTGGGCCTATATTTTGAAAATATTCTAGCACTGAGTAGGCATGTATAGATCACTTCTGGGACCCCAAAATATCGAATTTTCGGGTGTTTTTTGCCTGAATTTGAGATATAAACGGGTAAAGATGATGCATGCACATATCGACTTTGGACACTTAAAATATCGATTTTCAGCTTGTTTTTTGGCCTGTATTTTGAAAATTCTCTACCTAGGAGTAGGCATGTATAGATCGCTTCTGGGACCCCAAAATATCGAATTTTCTGGTGTTTTGGGGTTTAATTTGGGATATAAACGGGTGCAGAAGATTCATTCACAACATAGTTGACTTTGGGCACCTAAAATATCGATTTTCAGCATGTTTTAGGCCTGCATCTGAGTAGGCATGTACAGATCGCTTCTGGGACCCCAAAATATCGAATTTTCGGGTGTTTTGAGCCTGAATTTGAGATATAAACGGGTACAGAAGATGCATGCACGTATCGACTTTTGGGCACCTAAAAGAACGATTTTCAGTATGTTTTGGGCCTGTATTTTGAAAATACTCTAAGAAGGAGTAGGCATGTACAGTTCGCTTCTGGGACCCCAAAATATCGAATTTTCGGATGTTTTGGGCCTGAATTCGAGATATCGACTTTGGGCACCTAAAATACCGATTTTTAGCATGTTTTGGGCCTATATTTTGAAAATATTTTAGCACTAAGTAGGCATGTACAGATCACTTCCGGGACCCAAAAATATCGAATTTTCGGGTGATTTGAGCCTGAATTTGAGATATAAACGGGTACAGATAATGCATGCACATATCGATTTTGAACACTTAAAATATCGATTTTTAGCATGTTTTGAGCCAATATTTTGAAAAAATTCTAGCACTGAGTAGGCATGTACAGATCGCTTCTGGGACCCAAAAATATCGAATTTTTGGGTGTTTTGAGGTTGAATTTGGGATATAAACGGGTGCAGAAGATGCATACACATATCGACTTTGGTCACCTAAAATATCGATTTTCAGCTTGTTTTTTGGCCTGTATTTTGAAAATACTCTAACATGGAGTAGGCAAGTACAGATCGCTTCTGGGACCCCAAAATATCGAATTTTCGGGTGTTTTGAGCCTGAATTTGAGATATAAACGGGTTCAGAAGATGCATCCACATATCGAATTTTTGGGCACCTAAAAGATCGATTTTCAGTATGTTTTTGGCCTGTATATTGAAAATACTCTAACACGGAGTAGGCATGTACAGATCGCTTCTGGGACCCCAAAATATCGAATTTTTGGGTGTTTTGGGCCTGAATTTGAGATATCGACTTTGGACACCTAAAATATCGATTTTTTAGCATGTTTTGGCCCTATATTTTGAAAATATTCTAGCACTGAGTAGGCATGTACAGATCGCTTCTGGGACCCCAAAATATCGAATTTTCGGGTGTTTTTAACCTGAATTTGAGATATAAACGGGTACAGAAGATGCATGCACATATCGACTTTTGGGCATCTAAAATATCGATTATCAGCATGTTTTTGGCCTATATTTTGAAAATACTCTAGCAATAATTAGACATGTACAGATCGCTTCTGGGACCCAAAATTAACGAATTTTTGGGTGTTTTGAAGTTGTATTTGAGATATAAACGAGTGCAGAAGATGCATACACATGTTGACTTTGGGCACCTAAAATATCGATTTTCAGCATGTTTTGGGCCTGCATCTGAGTAGGCATGTACAGATCGCTTCTGTGACCCCAAAATATCGAATTTTCGGGTGTTTGGAGCCTGAATTTGAGATATAAACGGGTACAGAAGATGCATGCACATATCGACTTTTGGGCACCTAAAAGATCGATTTTCAGTATGTTTTGGGCCTGTATTTCGAAAATACTCTAACACGGAGTAGGCATGTACAGTTTGCTTCTGGGACCCCAAAATATCGAATTTTCGGGTGTTTTAGGCCTGAATTTGAGATATCGACTTTTTGCACCTAAAATATCGACTTTTAGCATGTTTTGGGCCTATATTTTGAAAATATTCTAGCACTAAGTAGGCATGGACAGATCACTTCTGGGATCTCAAAATATCGAATTTTCGGGTAATTTGAGCCTGAATTTGAGATATAAACGGGTAAAGAAGATGCATGCACATATCGACTTTGGACACTTAAAATATCGATTTTTAGCATGTTTTGGGCCTATATTTTGAAAATATTCTAGCACTAAGTAGGTATGTACCGATCACTTCTGGAACCCCAAAATTATCGAATTTTCGGGTGTTTTGAGGTTGAATTTGAGATATAAACGAGTGCAGAAGATGCATACACATGTTGACTTTGGGCACCTAAAATATCGATTTTCAGATTGTTTTGGGCCTGCATCTGAGTAGGCATGTACAGATCGCTTCTGGGACCCCAAAATATCGAATTTTAGGGTGTTTGGAGCCTGAATTTGAGATATAAACGGGTAGAGAAGATACATGCACATATTGACTTTGGGCACCTAAAATATCGATTTTCAGCATATTTTGGGCCGGTATTTTGAAAATACTCTAACACGGAGTAGGCATGTACAGTTCGATTCTGGGACCCCAAAATATCGAATTTTCGGGGGTTTTGGGCCTGAATTTGAGATATCGACTTTGGGCACCTAAAATATCGATTTTTAGCATGTGTTGAGCCTATATTTTGAAAAAATTCTAACTAGGACTAGGGATGTACAGATCGCTTCTAGGACCCAAAAATACCGAATTTTCGGGTGTTTTGAGCCTGAATTTGAGATATAAACGGGTACAGAAGATGCATGCACATATTGACTTTGGGCACCTAAAATATCGATTTTCAGCATGTTTTGGGCCTGTATTTTGAAAATGCTCTACCTAGGAGTAGGCATGTACAGATCGCTTCTGGGACCCAAAATTTTTAAATTTTCGGGTGTTTTGAGGTTGAATTTGGCATATAAACGGGTACAGAAGATTCATGCACATATCGACTTTTGGGCACCTAAAAGATCGATTTTTAGCATGTTTTGGGCCTATATTTTGAAAATATTCTAGCACTGAGTAGGCATGTATAGATCACTTCTGGGACCCCAAAATATCGAATTTTCGGGTGTTTTTTGCCTGAATTTGAGATATAAACGGGTAAAGATGATGCATGCACATATCGACTTTGGACACTTAAAATATCGATTTTCAGCTTGTTTTTTGGCCTGTATTTTGAAAATTCTCTACCTAGGAGTAGGCATGTATAGATCGCTTCTGGGACCCCAAAATATCGAATTTTCTGGTGTTTTGGGGTTTAATTTGGGATATAAACGGGTGCAGAAGATTCATTCACAACATAGTTGACTTTGGGCACCTAAAATATCGATTTTCAGCATGTTTTGGGCCTGCATCTGAGTAGGCATGTACAGATCGCTTCTGGGACCCCAAAATATCGAATTTTCGGGTGTTTGGAGCCTGAATTTGAGATATAAACGGGTACAGAAGATGCATGCACGTATCGACTTTTGGGCACCTAAAAGATCGATTTTCAGTATGTTTTGGGCCTGTATTTCGAAAATACTCTAAGAAGGAGTAGGCATGTACAGTTCGCTTCTGGGACCCCAAAATATCGAATTTTCGGATGTTTTGGGCCTGAATTCGAGATATCGACTTTGGGCACCTAAAATACCGATTTTTAGCATGTTTTGGGCCTATATTTTGAAAATATTTTAGCACTAAGTAGGCATGTACAGATCACTTCCGGGACCCAAAAATATCGAATTTTCGGGTGTTTTGAGCCTGAATTTGAGATATAAACGGGTACAGATAATGCATGCACATATCGATTTTGAACACTTAAAATATCGATTTTTAGCATGTTTTGAGCCAATATTTTGAAAAAATTCTAGCACTGAGTAGGCATGTACAGATCGCTTCTGGGACCCAAAAATATCGAATTTTTGGGTGTTTTGAGGTTGAATTTGGGATATAAACGGGTGCAGAAGATGCATACACATATCGACTTTGGTCACCTAAAATATCGATTTTCAGCTTGTTTTTTGGCCTGTATTTTGAAAATACTCTAACATGGAGTAGGCAAGTACAGATCGCTTCTGGGACCCCAAAATATCGAATTTTCGGGTGTTTTGAGCCTGAATTTGAGATATAAACGGGTTCAGAAGATGCATCCACATATCGACTTTTGGGCACCTAAAAGATCGATTTTCAGTATGTTTTTGGCCTGTATATTGAAAATACTCTAACATGGAGTAGGCAAGTACAGATCGCTTCTGGGACCCCAAAATATCGAATTTTTGGGTGTTTTGGGCCTGAATTTGAGATATCGACTTTGGACACCTAAAATATCGATTTTTTAGCATCTTTTGGCCCTATATTTTGAAAATATTCTAGCACTGAGTAGGCATGTACAGATCGCTTCTGGGACCCCAAAATATCGAATTTTCGGGTGTTTTTAACCTGAATTTGAGATATAAACGGGTACAGAAGATGCATGCACATATCGACTTTTGGGCATCTAAAATATCGATTATCAGCATGTTTTTGGCCTATATTTTGAAAACATTCTAGCAATAATTAGACATGTACAGATCACTTCTGGGACCCAAAATTATCGAATTTTTGGGTGTTTTGAAGTTGTATTTGAGATATAAACGAGTGCAGAAGATGCATACACATGTTGACTTTGGGCACCTAAAATATCGATTTTCAGCATGTTTTGGGCCTGCATCTGAGTAGGCATGTACAGATCGCTTCTGTGACCCCAAAATATCGAATTTTCGGGTGTTTGGAGCCTGAATTTGAGATATAAACGGGTACAGAAGATGCATGCACATATCGACTTTTGGGCACCTAAAAGATCGATTTTCAGTATGTTTTGGGCCTGTATTTCGAAAATACTCTAACACGGAGTAGGCATGTACAGTTTGCTTCTGGGACCCCAAAATATCGAATTTTCGGGTGTTTTAGGCCTGAATTTGAGATATCGACTTTTTGCACCTAAAATATCGATTTTTAGCATGTTTTGGGCCTATATTTTGAAAATATTCTAGCACTAAGTAGGCATGGACAGATCACTTCTGGGATCTCAAAATATCGAATTTTCGGGTAATTTGAGCCTGAATTTGAGATATAAACGGGTACAGATGATGCATGCACATATCGACTTTGGACACTTAAAATATCGATTTTTATCATGTTTTCAGCCTATATTTTGAAAAATTTCTAGCACTGAGTAGGCATGTACAGATCGCTCTGGGACCCAAAAATATCGAATTTTCGGGTGTTTTGAGGTTGAATTTGGGATATAAACGGGTACAAAAGATTCATGCACATATCGACTTTTGGGCACCTAAAAGATCTATTTTTAGCATGTTTTGGGCCTATATTTTGAAAATATTCTAGCACTAAGTAGGCATGTGCAAATCACTTTTGGGACCCCAAAATATAGAATTTTCGGATCTTTTGAGCCTTAATTTGAGATATAAACGGGTACAGAAGATGCAGGCACATATCGACTTTGGACACTTAAAATATCGATTTTCAGTTTGTTTTTTTTCCTGTATCTTGAATATACTCTAACACAGAGTAGGCAAGTACAGATTGCTTCTGGGACCCCAAAATATCGAATTTTCGGGTGTTTTGAGCCTGAATTTGAGATATAAACGGGTACAGAAGATGCAACCACATATTGACTTTGGGCACATAAAATATCGATTTTCAGCATGTTTTGGGCCTGTATTTTGAAAATACTCTACCTAGGAGTAGGCATGTACAGATCGCTTCTGGGACCCCAAAATATCGAATTTTCGGGTGTTTTGGGGTTGAATTTGGGATATAAACGGGTGCAGAAGATGCATACACAACATAGTTGACTTTTTGGCACCTAAAATATCGACTTTCAGCATGTTTTGGGCCTGCATCTGAGTAGGCATGTACAGATCGCTTCTGGGACCCCAAAATATCGAATTTTCGGGTGTTTGGAGCATGAATTTGAGAAATAAACGGGTACAGATGATGCATGCACGTATCGACTTTTGGGCACCTAAAAGATCGATTTTCAGTATGTTTTGGGCGTGTATTTTGAAAATACTCTAACACGGAGAAGGCATGTACAGTTCGCTTCTGGGACCCCAAAATATTGAATTTTCGGGTGTTTTGGGCCTGAATTTGAGATATTGACTTTGGGCACCTAAAATATTGATTTTTAGCATGTTTTGGGCCTATATTTTGAAAATATTTTAGCACTAAGTAGGCATGTACAGATTACTTCTGGGACCCCAAAATATCGAATTTTCGTGTGTTTTGAGCCTGAATTTGAGATATAAACGGGTACAGATAATGCATGCACATATCGATTTTGGACTCTTAAAATATCGATTTTTATCATGTTTTGAGCCTATATTTTGAAAAAATTCTAGCACTGAGTAGGCATGTACAGATCGCTTCTGGGACCCAAAAATATCGAATTTTTGGGTGTTTTGAGGTTGAATTTGGGATATAAACGTGTGCAGAAGATGCATCCACATATTGACTTTGGTCACCTAAAATATCGATTTTCAGCTTGTTTTTTGGCCTGTATTTTGAAAATACTCTAACACGGAGTAGGAAAGTACAGATCGCTTCTGGGACCCCAAAATATCGAATTTTTGGGTGTTTTGGGCCTGAATTTGAGATATCGACTTTGGGCACCTAAAATATCTATTTTTTTAGCATGTTTTGGGCCTATATTTTGAAAAATATTCTAGCACTGAGTAGGCATGTACAGATCGCTTCTAGGACCCCAAAATATCGAATTTTCGGGTGTTTTGAGCCTGAATTTGAGATATAAACGGGTACAGAAGATGCATGCACATATCGACTTTTTGTTACCTAAAATATCGATTTTCAGCATGTTTTGGGCCTATTTTTTGAAAATACTCTAACTCGGAGTAGGCATATACAGATCGCTTCTGGGACCCAAAAATATTGAATTTTCGGGTGTTTTGAGCCTGAATTTGAGATATAAAAGGGTACAGAAGATTCATGCACGTATCGACTTTTGGGCACCTAAAAGATCGATTTTCAGTATCTTTTGGGCCTGTATTTTGAAAATACTCTAACACGAAGTAGGCATGTACAGTTCGCTTCTGGGACCCCAAAATATCGAGTTTTAGGGTGTTTTGGGTCTGAATTTGAGATATCGACTTTGGGCACCTAAAATATCGATTTTTAGCATGTTTTGGGCCTATATTTTGAAAATATTCTAGCACTAAGTAGGCATGTACAGATCACCTCTGAGACCCCAAAATATCGAATTTTCGGGTGTTTTCAGCCTGAATTTGAGATATAAACGGGTACAGATGATGCATGCACATATCGACTTTGGACACTTAAAATATTGATTTTTAGCATGTTTTGAGCCTATATTTTGAAAATATTCTAGCACTAATTAGACATGTACAGATCGCTTCTGGGACCCAAAAATATCGAATTTTCGGGTGTTTTTAAGTTGAATTTGAGATATAAACGAGTGCAGAAGATGCATACACATGTTGACTTTGGGCACCTAAAATATCGATTTTCAGCATGTTTTTGGCCTGTATCTGAGTAGGCATGTACAGATCGCTTCTGGGACACAAAAATATCGAATTTTCGGGTGTTTGGAGCCTGAATTTGAGATATCGACTTTGGGCACCTAAAATATCGATTTTTAGCATGTTTTGGGCCTATATTTTGAAAATATTGTAGCACTGAGTAGGCATCAACAGATCGCTTTTGGGACCCCAAAATATCGAATTTTCGGGTGTTTTGAGTCTGAATATGAGATATAAACGGGTACAGAAGATGCATGCACATATCGTCTTTTGGGCACCTAAAATATCGATTTTGAGCATGTTTTGGGTCTGTATCTTGAAAACATTCTAACTAGGAGTAGGGATATACAGATCGCTTCTGGGACCCAAAAATACCGAATTTTCGTGTGTTTTGAGCCTGAATTTGAGATATAAACGGGTACAGAAGATGCATGCACATATAGACTTTGGGCACCTAAAATATCGATTTTCAGCATGTTTTGGGCCTGAATTTTGAAAATACTCTACCTAGGAGTAGGCATGTACAGATCGCTTCTGGGACCCCAAAATATAGAATTTTCGGGTGTTTTGGGGTTGAATTTCGGATATAAACGGGTGCAGAAGATGCATACACAACTTAGTTGACTTTGGGCACCTAAAATATCGATTTTCAGCATGTTTTGGGCCTGCATCTGAGTAGGCATGTACAGATCGCTTCTGGGACCCCAAAATATCGAATTTTCGGGTGTTTGGAGCCTGAATTTGAGATATAAACGGGTACAGAAGATTCATGCACATATCGACTTTTGGGCACCTAAAAGATCGATTTTTAGCATGTTTTGGGCCTATATTTTGAAAATATTCTAGCACTAAGTAGGCATGTACAGATTACTTCTGGGACCCCAAAATATCAAATTTTCGGGTGTTTTGAGCCTGAATTTGAGATATAAACGGGTACAGAAGATGCATGCACATATCGACTTTGGACACTTAAAATATCGATTTATAGCATGTTTTGAGCCTATATTTTGAAAAAATTCTAGCACTTAGTAGGCATGTACAGATCGCTTCTAGGACCCAAAAATACCGAATTTTCGGGTGTTTTGAGCCTGAATTTGAGTTATAAACGGGTACAGAAGATGCATGCACGTATAGACTTTGGGCACCTAAAATATCGATTTTCAGCATATTTTAGGCCTTTATTTTGAAAATACTCTAACTAGGAGTAGGCATGTACAGATCGCTTCTGGGACCCAAAAATATCGAATTTTCGGGTGTTTTTGAGCCTGAATTTGAGATATAAACGTGTAAAGAATATGCATACACATATCGACTTTGGACACTTAAAATATCAATTTTTAGCATGTTTTGGGCCTATATTATGAAAATATTCTAGCACTAAGTAGGCATGTACAGATCACTTCTGGGACCCCAAAATATCGAATTTTCGGGTGTTTTGAGCCTGAATTTGAGATATAAACGGGTACAGATGATGCATGCACATATCGACTTTGGACACTTAAAATATCGATTTTTATCATGTTTTCAGCCTATATTTTGAAAAATTTCTAGCACTGAGTAGGCATGTACAGATCGCTCTGGGACCCAAAAATATCGAATTTTCGGGTGTTTTGAGGTTGAATTTGGGATATAAACGGGTACAAAAGATTCATGCACATATCGACTTTTGGGCACCTAAAAGATCTATTTTTAGCATGTTTTGGGCCTATATTTTGAAAATATTCTAGCACTAAGTAGGCATGTGCAAATCACTTTTGGGACCCCAAAATATCGAATTTTCGGATCTTTTGAGCCTTAATTTGAGATATAAACGGGTACAGAAGATGCAGGCACATATCGACTTTGGACACTTAAAATATCGATTTTCAGTTTGTTTTTTTTCCTGTATCTTGAATATACTCTAACACGGAGTAGGCAAGTACAGATTGCTTCTGGGACCCCAAAATATCGAATTTTCGGGTGTTTTGAGCCTGAATTTGAGATATAAACGGGTACAGAAGATGCAACCACATATTGACTTTGGGCACATAAAATATCGATTTTCAGCATGTTTTGGGCCTGTATTTTGAAAATACTCTACCTAGGAGTAGGCATGTACAGATCACTTTTGGGACCCAAAAATATCGAATTTTCGGGTGTTTTGGGGTTGAATTTGGGATATAAACGGGTGCAGAAGATGCATACACAACATAGTTGACTTTGGGCACCTAAAATATCGATTTTCAGCATGTTTTGGGCCTGCATCTGAGTAGGCATGTACAGATCGCTTCTGGGAACCCAAAATATCGAATTTTCGGGTGTTTGGAGCCTGAATTTGAGATATAAACGGGTACAGAAGATGCATGTACGTATCGACTTTTGGGCACCTAAAAGATCGATTTTCAGTATGTTTTGGGCCTGTATTTTGAAAATACTCTAACACGGAGTAGGCATGTACAGTTCGCTTCTGGGACACCAAAATATCGAATTTTCGGGTGTTTTGGGCCTGAATTTGATATATCGACTTTGGGCACCTAAAATATCGATTTTTAGCATGTTTTGGGCCTATATTTTGAAAACATTCTAGCACTGACTAGACATGTACAGATCGCTTCTGGGACCCAAAATTATCGAATTTTCGGGTGTTGTGAGGTTGAATTTGAGATATAAACGAATGCAGAAGAAGCATACACATGTTTACTCTGGGCACCTAAAATATCGATTTTCAGCATGTTTTGGGCTTGCATCTGAGTAGGCATGTACATATCGCTTCTGGGACCCCAAAATATCGAATTTTAGGGTGTTTTGAGCCTGAATTTTAGATTTAAACGGGTAGAGAAGATGAATGCACATATTGATTTTGGACACCTAAAATATCGATTTTTAGCATGTTTTGGGCCTGTATTTTGAAATTACTCTAACTAGGAGTAGGCATGTACAGATCGCTTCTGGGACCCAAAAATATAGAATTTTCGAGTGTTTTGAGCCCGAATTTGAGATATAAACGGGTAAAGAAGATGCATGCACATATCGACTTTGGACACTTAAAATATCGATTTTTAGCATGTTTTGAGCCTATATTTTGAAAATATTCTAGCACTAAGTAGGCATGTACAGATCACTTCTGGGACCCCAAAATATCGAATTTTCGGGTGTTTTGAGCCTGAATTTGAGATATAAACGGGTACAGATGATGCATGCACAAATCGACTTTGGACACTTAAAATATCGATTTTTAGCATGTTTTGAGCCTATATTTTGAAAAAATTCTAGCACTGAGTAGGAATGTACAGATCGCTTCTGGGACACAAAAATATCGAATTTTCGGGTGTTTTGAGGTTGAATTTGGCATATAAACGGGTACTGAAGATGCATGCACATATCGACTTTTGGGCACCTAAAAGTTCGATTTTCAGTATGTTTTGGGCCTGTATTTTGAAAATACTCTAACACGGAGTAGGCATGTACAGTTAGCTTCTGGGACCCAAAAATATCGAATTTTCAAGTGTTTTGGGCCTGAATTTCAGATATCGACTTTCGGAACCTAAAATATCGATTATTAGCATGTTTTGGGCCTTTATTTTCAAAATATTCTAGCACTAAGTAGGCATGTACAGATCACTTCTGGGACCCCAAAATATAGAATTTTCGGGTGTTTTGAGCCTGAATTTGAGATATCGACTTTGGGCACCTAAAATATCGATTTTTAGCATGTTATGAGCCAATATTTTGAAAAATTTCTAGCACTGAGTAGGCATGTACAGATCGTTTCTGGGACCCCAAAATATCGAATTTTCGGGTGTTTTGAGCTTGAATTTGAGATATAAACGGGTTCAGAAGATGTAAGCACATATCGACTTTTGGGCACCTAAAATATCGATTTTGAGCATGTTTCGGGTCTGTATCTTGAAAACATTCTAACTAAGAGTAGTAATGTACCGATCGCTTCTAGGACCCAAAAATACCGAATTTTTGTGTGTTTTGGGCCTGAATTTGAGATATAAACGGGTACAGAAGATGCATGCACATATTGACTTTTGGGCACCTAAAAGATCGATTTTCAGTATGTTTTTGGCCTGTATATTGAAAATACTCTAACACGGAGTAGGCATGTACAGATCGCTTTTGGGACCCCAAAATATCGAATTTTTAGGTGTTTTGAGCCTGAATTTGAGATATCGACTTTGGGCACCTAAAATATCGATTTTTTAGCATATTTTGGGCCTATATTTTGAAAATACTGTACCTAGGAGTAGGCATGTACAGATCGCTTCTGGGACCCAAAAATATCGAATTTTCGGGTGTTTTGGGGTTGAATTTGGGATATAAACGGGGGAAAGGAAGATGCATACACATGTTGACTTTGGGCACCTAAAATATCGATTTTCATCATGTTTTGGGCCTGCATCTGAGTAGGCATGTACAGATCGTTTCTGGGACCCCAAAATATCGAAGTTTCGGGAGTTTGGAGCCTGAATTTGGGACACTTAAAATATTGATTTTTAGCATGTTTTGAGCCTATATTTTGAAAACATTCTAGCACTAATTAGACATGTACAGATCACTTCTGGGACCCAAAATTATCGAATTTTCGGGTGTTTTGAAGTTGAATTTGAGATATAAAC
Source organism: Petrolisthes cinctipes (assembly GCA_033782935.1). Classification (NCBI taxonomy): domain Eukaryota; kingdom Metazoa; phylum Arthropoda; class Malacostraca; order Decapoda; family Porcellanidae; genus Petrolisthes; species Petrolisthes cinctipes. The sequence goes on from JAWQEG010000327.1 coordinate 229,263, forward strand.
GAGTGCAGAAGATGCATACACATGTTGACTTTGGGCACCTAAAATATAGATTTTCAGCATGTTTTGGGCCTGCATCTGAGTAGGCATGTACAGATCGCTTCTGGGACACAAAAATATCGAATTTTCGGGTGTTTGGAGCCTGAATTTGAGATATAAACGGGTACAGAAGATGCTTGCACATATCGTCTTTTGGGCACCTAAAATATCGATTTTGAGCATGTTTTGGGTCTGTATCTTGAAAACATTCTAACTAGGAGTAGGGATGTACAGATCGCTTCTAGGACCCAAAAATACCGAATTTTCGGGTGTTTTGAGCCTGAATTTGAGATATAAACGGGTACAGAAGATGCATGCACATATTGACTTTGGGCACATAAAATATCGATTTTCAGCATGTTTTGGGCCTGTATTTTGAAAATACTCTACCTAGGAGAAGGCATGTACAGATCGCTTCTGGGACCCAAAAATATCAAATTTTCGGGTATTTTGAGGTTGAATTTGGGATATAAACGGGTACAGAAGATTCATGCACATATCGACTTTTGGGCACCTAAAAGATCGATTTTTAGCATGTTTTGGGCCTATATTTTGAAAATATTCTAGCACTGAGTAGGCATGTACAGATCACTTCTGGTACCCCAAAATATCGAATTTTCCGGTGTTTTGAGCCTGAATTTGAGATATAAACGGGTACAGATGATGCATGCACATATCGACTTTGGACACTTAAAATATCGATTTTCAGCTTGTTTTTTGGACTGTATTTTGAAAATACTCTAACACGGAGTAGGCAAGTACAGATCGCTTCTGGGACCCCAAAATATCGAATTTTCGGGTGCTTTGAGCCTGAATTTGAGATATAAACGGGTACAGATGATGCAACCACATATCGACTTTCGGGCACCTAAAAGATCGATTTTCAGTATGTTTTGGGCTTGTATATTGAAAATACTCTAACACAGAATAGGAATGTACAGATCGCTTCTGGGACCCCAAAATATCGAATTTTTTGTTTTTTTGGGCCTGAATTTGAGATATCGACTTTGGGCACCTAAAATATCGATTTTTAGCATGTTTTGGGCCTATATTTTGAAAATATTCTAGCACTGAGTAGGCATGTACAGATCGCTTCTGGGACCCCAAAATATCGAATTTTCGGGTGTTTTGAGCCTGAATTTGAGATATATACGGGTACAGAAGATGCATGCACATATCGACTTTTGGGCACCTAAAATATCGATTTTGAGCATGTTTTGGGTCTGTATCTTGAAAACATTCTAACTAGGACTAAGGATGTACAGATCGCTTCTAGGACCCAAAAATACCGAATTTTCGGGTGTTTTGAGATTGAATTTGAGATATAAACGGGTACCGAAGATGCATGCACATATTGACTTTGGGCACCTAAAATATCGATTTTCAGCATGTTTTGGGCCTGTATTCTGAAAATACTCTACCTAGGAGTAGGCATGTACAGATCGCTTCTGGGACTCCAAAATATCGAATTTTCGTGTGTTTTGGGGTTGAATTTGGGATATAAACGGGTGCAGAAGATGCATTACACAACATAGTTGACTTTGGGCACCTAAAATATCGATTTTCAGCATGTTTTGGGCCTGCATCTGAGTAGGAATGTACAGATCGCTTCTGGGACCACAAAATATCGAATTTTCGGGTGTTTGGAGCCTGAATTTGAGATATAAACGGATACAGAAGATGCATGCACTTATCGACTTTTGGGCACCTAAAAGATCGATTTTCAGGATGTTTTGGGCCTGTATTTTGGAAATACTCTAACACGGAGTAGGCATGTACAGTTCGCTTCTGGGACCCCAAAATATCGAATTTTCGGATGTTTTGGGCCTGAATTTGAGATATAAACGGGTATAGATGATGCATGCACATATCGACTTTGGACACTTAAAATATCGATTTTTAGCATGTTTTGAGCCTATATTTTGAAAAAATTCTAGCACTGAGTAGGGATGTACAGATCGCTTCTGAGACCCAAAAATATCGAATTTTCAGGTGTTTTGAGGTTGAATTTGGGATATAAACGGGTACAGAAGATGCATGCTCATATCGACTTTTGGGCACCTAAAAGATCGATTTTCAGTATGTTATGGGCCTCTATTTTGAAAATACTCTAACACGGAGTAGGCATGTACAGTTCGCTTCTGGGGCCCCAAAATATCGAATTTTCGGGTGGTTTAGGCCTGAATTTGAGATATCGACTTAAGGCACCTAAAATATCAATTTTTAGCATGTTTTAGGCCTATATTTTGAAAATATTCTAGCACTAAGTAGGCATGTACAGATTACTTCTAGTACCCCAAAATATCGATTTTTCGGGTGTTTTGAGCCAGAATTTGAGATATAAACGTGTACAGATGATGCATACACATATCGACTTTGGACACTTAAAATATCGATTTTTAGCATGTTTTGAGCCTATATTTTGAAAAAATTCTAGCACTGAGTAGGCATGTACAGATCGCTTCTGGGACCCCAAAATATCGAATTTTCGGATGGTTTAGGCCTGAATTTGAGATATCGACTTAAGGCACCTAAAATATCAATTTTTAGCATGTTTTAGGCCTATATTTTGAAAATATTCTAGCACTAAGTAGGCATGTACAGATTACTTCTAGGACCCCAAAATATCGAATTTTCGGGTGTTTTGAGCCTGAATTTGAGATATAAACGGGTACAGATGATGCATACACATATCGACTTAGGACACTTAAAATATCGATTTTTAGCATGTTTTGAGCCTATATTTTGAAAAAATTCTAGCACTGAGTAGGCATGTACAGATCGCTTCTGGGACCCCAAAATATCGAATTTTCGGGTGTTTTGAGGTTGAATTTGGGATATAAACGGGTACAGAAGATGCATGCACATATCGACTTATGGGCACCTAAAATATCGATTTTGAGCATGTTTTGGTTCTGTATCTTGAAAACATTCTAACTAGGAGTAGGGATGTACTGATCGCTTCTAGGACCCAAAAATACCGAATTTTCGGATATTTTGAGCCTGAATTTGAGATATAAACGGGTACAGAAGATGCATGCACATATTGACTTTGAGCACCTAAAATATCGAATTTCAGCATGTTTTGGGCCTGTATTTTGAAAATACTCTAACTAGGAGTAGGAGTAGGCATGTACAGATCGCTTCTGGGACCCAAAAATATCAAATTTTCGGGTGTTTTGAGGTTGAATTTGGGATATAAACGGGTACAGAAGATTCATGCACATATCGACTTTTGGGCACCTAAAAGATCGATTTTTAGCATGTTTTGGGCCTATATTTTGAAAATATTCTAGCACTGAGTAGGCATGTACAGATCACTTCTGGGACCCCAAAATATCGAATTTTCCGGTGTTTTTAGCCTGAATTTGAGATATAAACGGGTACAGATGATTCATGCACATATCGACTTTGGACACTTAAAATATCGATTTTCAGCTTGTTTTTTGGCCTGTATTTTGAAAATACTCTAACACGGAGTAGGCAAGTACAGATCGCTTCTGGGACCCCAAAATATCGAATTTTCGGGTGTTTTGAGCCTGAATTTGAGATATAAACGGGTACAGATGATGCAACCACATATCGACTTTCGGGCACCTAAAAGATCGATTTTCAGTATGTTTTGGGCTTGTATATTGAAAATACTCTAACACAGAGTAGGCATGTAGAGATCGCTTCTGGGACCTCAAAATATCGAATTTTTTGTTTTTTTGGGCCTGAATTTGAGATATCGACTTTGGGCACCTAAAATATCGATTTTTAGCATGTTTTGGGCCTATATTTTGAAAATATTCTAGCACTGAGTAGGCATGTACAGATCGCTTCTGGGACCCCAAAATATCGAATTTTCGGGTGTTTTGAGCCTGAATTTGAGATATATACTGGTACAGAAGATGCATGCACATATCGACTTTTGGGCACCTAAAATATCGATTTTGAGCATGTTTTGGGTCTGTATCTTGAAAACATTCCAACTAGGAGTAAGGATGTACAGATCGCTTCTAGGACCCCAAAATACCGAATTTTCGGGTGTTTTGAGCCTGAATTTGAGATATAAACGGGTTCAGAAGATGCATGCACGTATTGACTTTGGGCACCTAAAATATCGATTTTCAGCATGTTTTGGGCCTGTATTTTGAAAATACTCTAACTAGGAGTAGGCATGTACAGATCGCTTCTGGGACCCAAAAATATCGAATTTTCGGGTGTTTTGAGCCTGAATTTGAGATATAAACGGGTAAAGAAGATGCATGCACATATCGACTTTGGACACTTAAAATATCGATTTTTAGCATGTTTTGGGCCTATATTTTGAAAATATTCTAGCACTAAGTAGGCATGTACCGATCACTTCTGGGACCCCAAAATTATCGAATTTTCGGGTGTTTTGAGGTTGAATTTGAGATATAAACGAGTGCAGAAGATGCATACACATGTTGACTTTGGGCACCTAAAATATCGATTTTCAGATTGTTTTGGGCCTGCATCTGAGTAGGCATGTACAGATCGCTTCTGGGACCCCAAAATATCGAATTTTAGGGTGTTTGGAGCCTGAATTTGAGATATAAACGGGTAGAGAAGATACATGCACATATCGACTTTCGGGCACCTAAAAGATCGATTTTCAGTATGTTTTGGGCTTGTATATTGAAAATACTCTAACACAGAGTAGGCATGTAGAGATCGCTTCTGGGACCTCAAAATATCGAATTTTTTGTTTTTTTGGGCCTGAATTTGAGATATCGACTTTGGGCACCTAAAATATCGATTTTTAGCATGTTTTGGGCCTATATTTTGAAAATATTCTAGCACTGAGTAGGCATGTACAGATCGCTTCTGGGACCCCAAAATATCGAATTTTCGGGTGTTTTGAGCCTGAATTTGAAATATAAACGGGTACAGAAGATGCATGCACATATCGACTTTTGGGCACCTAAAATATCGATTTTGAGCATGTTTTGGGTCTGTATCCTGAAAACATTCCAACTAGGAGTAAGGATGTACAGATCGCTTCTAGGACCCAAAAATACCGAATTTTCGGGTGTTTTGAGCCTGAATTTGAGATATAAACGGGTTCAGAAGATGCATGCACGTATTGACTTTGGGCACCTAAAATATCGATTTTCAGCATGTTTTGGGCCTGTATTTTGAAAATACTCTAACTAGGAGTAGGCATGTACAGATCGCTTCTGGGACCCAAAAATATCGAATTTTCGGGTGTTTTGAGCCTGAATTTGAGATATAAACGGGTAAAGAAGATGCATGCACATATCGACTTTGGACACTTAAAATATCGATTTTTAGCATGTTTTGGGCCTATATTTTGAAAATATTCTAGCACTAAGTAGGCATGTACCGATCACTTCTGGGACCCCAAAATTATCGAATTTTCGGGTGTTTTGAGGTTGAATTTGAGATATAAACGAGTGCAGAAGATGCATACACATGTTGACTTTGGGCACCTAAAATATCGATTTTCAGATTGTTTTGGGCCTGCATCTGAGTAGGCATGTACAGATCGCTTCTGGGACCCCAAAATATCGAATTTTAGGGTGTTTGGAGCCTGAATTTGAGATATAAACGGGTAGAGAAGATACATGCACATATTGACTTTGGGCACCTAAAATATCGATTTTCAGCATATTTTGGGCCGGTATTTTGAAAATACTCTAACACGGAGTAGGCATGTACAGTTCGATTCTGGGATCCCAAAATATCGAATTTTCGGGTGTTTTGGGCCTGAATTTGAGATATCGACTTTGGGCACCTAAAATATCGATTTTTAGCATGTGTTGAGCCTATATTTTGAAAAAATTCTAGCACTGAGTAGGCATGTACAGATCGCTTCTGGGACCCCAAAATATCGAATTTTCGGGTGTTTTGAGCCTGAATTTGAGATATAAACGGGTACAGAAGATGCATGCACATATCGACTTTTGGGCACCTAAAATATCGATTTTGAGCATGTTTTGGGTCTGTATCTTGAAAACATTCTAACTAGGACTAGGGATGTACAGATCGCTTCTAGGACCCAAAAATACCGAATTTTCGGGTGTTTTTTGCCTGAATTTGAGATATAAACGAGTACAGATGATGCATGCACATATCGACTTTGGACACTTAAAATATCGATTTTCAGCTTGTTTTTTGGCCTGTATTTTGAAAATACTCTACCTAGGAGTAGGCATGTATAGATCGCTTCTGGGACCCCAAAATATCGAATTTTCTGGTGTTTTGGAGTTTAATTTGGGATATAAACGGGTGCAGAAGATTCATACACAACATAGTTGACTTTGGGCACCTAAAATATCGATTTTCAGCATGTTTTGGGCCTGCATCTGAGTAGGCATGTACAGATCGCTTCTGGGACCCCAAAATATCGAATTTTCGGGTGTTTGGAGCCTGAATTTGAGATATAAACGGGTACAGAAGATGCATGCACGTATCGACTTTTGGGCACCTAAAAGATCGATTTTCAGTATGTTTTGGGCCTGTATTTTGAAAATACTCTAAGAAGGAGAAGGCATGTACAGTTCGCTTCTGGGACCCCAAAATATCGAATTTGCGGATGTTTTGGGCCTGAATTCGAGATATCGACTTTGGGCACCTAAAATATCGATTTTTAGCATGTTTTGGGCCTATATTTTGAAAATATTTTAGCACTAAGTAGGCATGTACAGATCACTTCTGGGACACCAAAATATCGAATTTTCGGGTGTTTTGAGCCTGAATTTGAGATATAAACGGGTACAGATAATGCATGCACATATCGATTTTGAACACTCAAAATATCGATTTTTAGCATGTTTTGAGCCTATATTTTGAAAAAATTCTAGCACTGAGTAGGCATGTACAGATCGCTTCTGGGACCCAAAAATATCGAATTTTTGGGTGTTTTGAGGTTGAATTTGGGATATAAACGGGTGCAGAAGATGCATACACATATTGACTTTGGTCACCTAAAATATCGATTTTCAGCTTGTTTTTTGGCCTGTATTTTGAAAATACTCTAACATGGAGTAGGCAAGTACAGATCGCTTCTGGGACCCCAAAATATCGAATTTTCGGGTGTTTTGAGCCTTAATTTGAGATATAAACGAGTTTAGAAGATGCATCCACATATCGACTTTTGGGCACCTAAAATATCGATTTTCAGCATGTTTTGGGCTTGCATCTGAGTAGGCATGTACATATCGCTTCTGGGACCCCAAAATATCGAATTTTAGGGTGTTTTGAGCCTGAATTTTAGATTTAAACGGGTAGAGAAGATGAATGCACATATTGATTTTGGACACCTAAAATATCGATTTTTAGCATGTTTTGGGCCTGTATTTTGAAATTACTCTAACTAGGAGTAGGCATGTACAGATCGCTTCTGGGACCCAAAAATATAGAATTTTCGAGTGTTTTGAGCCCGAATTTGAGATATAAACGGGTAAAGAAGATGCATGCACATATCGACTTTGGACACTTAAAATATCGATTTTTAGCATGTTTTGAGCCTATATTTTGAAAATATTCTAGCACTAAGTAGGCATGTACAGATCACTTCTGGGACCCCAAAATATCGAATTTTCGGGTGTTTTGAGCCTGAATTTGAGATATAAACGGGTACAGATGATGCATGCACAAATCGACTTTGGACACTTAAAATATCGATTTTTAGCATGTTTTGAGCCTATATTTTGAAAAAATTCTAGCACTGAGTAGGAATGTACAGATCGCTTCTGGGACACAAAAATATCGAATTTTCGGGTGTTTTGAGGTTGAATTTGGCATATAAACGGGTACTGAAGATGCATGCACATATCGACTTTTGGGCACCTAAAAGTTCGATTTTCAGTATGTTTTGGGCCTGTATTTTGAAAATACTCTAACACGGAGTAGGCATGTACAGTTAGCTTCTGGGACCCAAAAATATCGAATTTTCAAGTGTTTTGGGCCTGAATTTCAGATATCGACTTTCGGAACCTAAAATATCGATTATTAGCATGTTTTGGGCCTTTATTTTCAAAATATTCTAGCACTAAGTAGGCATGTACAGATCACTTCTGGGACCCCAAAATATAGAATTTTCGGGTGTTTTGAGCCTGAATTTGAGATATCGACTTTGGGCACCTAAAATATCGATTTTTAGCATGTTATGAGCCAATATTTTGAAAAATTTCTAGCACTGAGTAGGCATGTACAGATCGTTTCTGGGACCCCAAAATATCGAATTTTCGGGTGTTTTGAGCTTGAATTTGAGATATAAACGGGTTCAGAAGATGTAAGCACATATCGACTTTTGGGCACCTAAAATATCGATTTTGAGCATGTTTCGGGTCTGTATCTTGAAAACATTCTAACTAAGAGTAGTAATGTACCGATCGCTTCTAGGACCCAAAAATACCGAATTTTTGTGTGTTTTGGGCCTGAATTTGAGATATAAACGGGTACAGAAGATGCATGCACATATTGACTTTTGGGCACCTAAAAGATCGATTTTCAGTATGTTTTTGGCCTGTATATTGAAAATACTCTAACACGGAGTAGGCATGTACAGATCGCTTTTGGGACCCCAAAATATCGAATTTTTAGGTGTTTTGAGCCTGAATTTGAGATATCGACTTTGGGCACCTAAAATATCGATTTTTTAGCATATTTTGGGCCTATATTTTGAAAATACTGTACCTAGGAGTAGGCATGTACAGATCGCTTCTGGGACCCAAAAATATCGAATTTTCGGGTGTTTTGGGGTTGAATTTGGGATATAAACGGGGGAAAGGAAGATGCATACACATGTTGACTTTGGGCACCTAAAATATCGATTTTCATCATGTTTTGGGCCTGCATCTGAGTAGGCATGTACAGATCGTTTCTGGGACCCCAAAATATCGAAGTTTCGGGAGTTTGGAGCCTGAATTTGGGACACTTAAAATATTGATTTTTAGCATGTTTTGAGCCTATATTTTGAAAACATTCTAGCACTAATTAGACATGTACAGATCACTTCTGGGACCCAAAATTATCGAATTTTCGGGTGTTTTGAAGTTGAATTTGAGATATAAACGAGTGCAGAAGATGCATACACATGTTGACTTTGGGCACCTAAAATATAGATTTTCAGCATGTTTTGGGCCTGCATCTGAGTAGGCATGTACAGATCGCTTCTGGGACACAAAAATATCGAATTTTCGGGTGTTTGGAGCCTGAATTTGAGATATAAACGGGTACAGAAGATGCTTGCACATATCGTCTTTTGGGCACCTAAAATATCGATTTTGAGCATGTTTTGGGTCTGTATCTTGAAAACATTCTAACTAGGAGTAGGGATGTACAGATCGCTTCTAGGACCCAAAAATACCGAATTTTCGGGTGTTTTGAGCCTGAATTTGAGATATAAACGGGTACAGAAGATGCATGCACATATTGACTTTGGGCACATAAAATATCGATTTTCAGCATGTTTTGGGCCTGTATTTTGAAAATACTCTACCTAGGAGAAGGCATGTACAGATCGCTTCTGGGACCCAAAAATATCAAATTTTCGGGTATTTTGAGGTTGAATTTGGGATATAAACGGGTACAGAAGATTCATGCACATATCGACTTTTGGGCACCTAAAAGATCGATTTTTAGCATGTTTTGGGCCTATATTTTGAAAATATTCTAGCACTGAGTAGGCATGTACAGATCACTTCTGGTACCCCAAAATATCGAATTTTCCGGTGTTTTGAGCCTGAATTTGAGATATAAACGGGTACAGATGATGCATGCACATATCGACTTTGGACACTTAAAATATCGATTTTCAGCTTGTTTTTTGGACTGTATTTTGAAAATACTCTAACACGGAGTAGGCAAGTACAGATCGCTTCTGGGACCCCAAAATATCGAATTTTCGGGTGCTTTGAGCCTGAATTTGAGATATAAACGGGTACAGATGATGCAACCACATATCGACTTTCGGGCACCTAAAAGATCGATTTTCAGTATGTTTTGGGCTTGTATATTGAAAATACTCTAACACAGAATAGGAATGTACAGATCGCTTCTGGGACCCCAAAATATCGAATTTTTTGTTTTTTTGGGCCTGAATTTGAGATATCGACTTTGGGCACCTAAAATATCGATTTTTAGCATGTTTTGGGCCTATATTTTGAAAATATTCTAGCACTGAGTAGGCATGTACAGATCGCTTCTGGGACCCCAAAATATCGAATTTTCGGGTGTTTTGAGCCTGAATTTGAGATATATACGGGTACAGAAGATGCATGCACATATCGACTTTTGGGCACCTAAAATATCGATTTTGAGCATGTTTTGGGTCTGTATCTTGAAAACATTCTAACTAGGACTAAGGATGTACAGATCGCTTCTAGGACCCAAAAATACCGAATTTTCGGGTGTTTTGAGATTGAATTTGAGATATAAACGGGTACCGAAGATGCATGCACATATTGACTTTGGGCACCTAAAATATCGATTTTCAGCATGTTTTGGGCCTGTATTCTGAAAATACTCTACCTAGGAGTAGGCATGTACAGATCGCTTCTGGGACTCCAAAATATCGAATTTTCGTGTGTTTTGGGGTTGAATTTGGGATATAAACGGGTGCAGAAGATGCATTACACAACATAGTTGACTTTGGGCACCTAAAATATCGATTTTCAGCATGTTTTGGGCCTGCATCTGAGTAGGAATGTACAGATCGCTTCTGGGACCACAAAATATCGAATTTTCGGGTGTTTGGAGCCTGAATTTGAGATATAAACGGATACAGAAGATGCATGCACTTATCGACTTTTGGGCACCTAAAAGATCGATTTTCAGGATGTTTTGGGCCTGTATTTTGGAAATACTCTAACACGGAGTAGGAGTAGGCATGTACAGATCGCTTCTGGGACCCAAAAATATCAAATTTTCGGGTGTTTTGAGGTTGAATTTGGGATATAAACGGGTACAGAAGATTCATGCACATATCGACTTTTGGGCACCTAAAAGATCGATTTTTAGCATGTTTTGGGCCTATATTTTGAAAATATTCTAGCACTGAGTAGGCATGTACAGATCACTTCTGGGACCCCAAAATATCGAATTTTCCGGTGTTTTTAGCCTGAATTTGAGATATAAACGGGTACAGATGATTCATGCACATATCGACTTTGGACACTTAAAATATCGATTTTCAGCTTGTTTTTTGGCCTGTATTTTGAAAATACTCTAACACGGAGTAGGCAAGTACAGATCGCTTCTGGGACCCCAAAATATCGAATTTTCGGGTGTTTTGAGCCTGAATTTGAGATATAAACGGGTACAGATGATGCAACCACATATCGACTTTCGGGCACCTAAAAGATCGATTTTCAGTATGTTTTGGGCTTGTATATTGAAAATACTCTAACACAGAGTAGGCATGTAGAGATCGCTTCTGGGACCTCAAAATATCGAATTTTTTGTTTTTTTGGGCCTGAATTTGAGATATCGACTTTGGGCACCTAAAATATCGATTTTTAGCATGTTTTGGGCCTATATTTTGAAAATATTCTAGCACTGAGTAGGCATGTACAGATCGCTTCTGGGACCCCAAAATATCGAATTTTCGGGTGTTTTGAGCCTGAATTTGAGATATATACTGGTACAGAAGATGCATGCACATATCGACTTTTGGGCACCTAAAATATCGATTTTGAGCATGTTTTGGGTCTGTATCTTGAAAACATTCCAACTAGGAGTAAGGATGTACAGATCGCTTCTAGGACCCCAAAATACCGAATTTTCGGGTGTTTTGAGCCTGAATTTGAGATATAAACGGGTTCAGAAGATGCATGCACGTATTGACTTTGGGCACCTAAAATATCGATTTTCAGCATGTTTTGGGCCTGTATTTTGAAAATACTCTAACTAGGAGTAGGCATGTACAGATCGCTTCTGGGACCCAAAAATATCGAATTTTCGGGTGTTTTGAGCCTGAATTTGAGATATAAACGGGTAAAGAAGATGCATGCACATATCGACTTTGGACACTTAAAATATCGATTTTTAGCATGTTTTGGGCCTATATTTTGAAAATATTCTAGCACTAAGTAGGCATGTACCGATCACTTCTGGGACCCCAAAATTATCGAATTTTCGGGTGTTTTGAGGTTGAATTTGAGATATAAACGAGTGCAGAAGATGCATACACATGTTGACTTTGGGCACCTAAAATATCGATTTTCAGATTGTTTTGGGCCTGCATCTGAGTAGGCATGTACAGATCGCTTCTGGGACCCCAAAATATCGAATTTTAGGGTGTTTGGAGCCTGAATTTGAGATATAAACGGGTAGAGAAGATACATGCACATATCGACTTTCGGGCACCTAAAAGATCGATTTTCAGTATGTTTTGGGCTTGTATATTGAAAATACTCTAACACAGAGTAGGCATGTAGAGATCGCTTCTGGGACCTCAAAATATCGAATTTTTTGTTTTTTTGGGCCTGAATTTGAGATATCGACTTTGGGCACCTAAAATATCGATTTTTAGCATGTTTTGGGCCTATATTTTGAAAATATTCTAGCACTGAGTAGGCATGTACAGATCGCTTCTGGGACCCCAAAATATCGAATTTTCGGGTGTTTTGAGCCTGAATTTGAAATATAAACGGGTACAGAAGATGCATGCACATATCGACTTTTGGGCACCTAAAATATCGATTTTGAGCATGTTTTGGGTCTGTATCCTGAAAACATTCCAACTAGGAGTAAGGATGTACAGATCGCTTCTAGGACCCAAAAATACCGAATTTTCGGGTGTTTTGAGCCTGAATTTGAGATATAAACGGGTTCAGAAGATGCATGCACGTATTGACTTTGGGCACCTAAAATATCGATTTTCAGCATGTTTTGGGCCTGTATTTTGAAAATACTCTAACTAGGAGTAGGCATGTACAGATCGCTTCTGGGACCCAAAAATATCGAATTTTCGGGTGTTTTGAGCCTGAATTTGAGATATAAACGGGTAAAGAAGATGCATGCACATATCGACTTTGGACACTTAAAATATCGATTTTTAGCATGTTTTGGGCCTATATTTTGAAAATATTCTAGCACTAAGTAGGCATGTACCGATCACTTCTGGGACCCCAAAATTATCGAATTTTCGGGTGTTTTGAGGTTGAATTTGAGATATAAACGAGTGCAGAAGATGCATACACATGTTGACTTTGGGCACCTAAAATATCGATTTTCAGATTGTTTTGGGCCTGCATCTGAGTAGGCATGTACAGATCGCTTCTGGGACCCCAAAATATCGAATTTTAGGGTGTTTGGAGCCTGAATTTGAGATATAAACGGGTAGAGAAGATACATGCACATATTGACTTTGGGCACCTAAAATATCGATTTTCAGCATATTTTGGGCCGGTATTTTGAAAATACTCTAACACGGAGTAGGCATGTACAGTTCGATTCTGGGATCCCAAAATATCGAATTTTCGGGTGTTTTGGGCCTGAATTTGAGATATCGACTTTGGGCACCTAAAATATCGATTTTTAGCATGTGTTGAGCCTATATTTTGAAAAAATTCTAGCACTGAGTAGGCATGTACAGATCGCTTCTGGGACCCCAAAATATCGAATTTTCGGGTGTTTTGAGCCTGAATTTGAGATATAAACGGGTACAGAAGATGCATGCACATATCGACTTTTGGGCACCTAAAATATCGATTTTGAGCATGTTTTGGGTCTGTATCTTGAAAACATTCTAACTAGGACTAGGGATGTACAGATCGCTTCTAGGACCCAAAAATACCGAATTTTCGGGTGTTTTTTGCCTGAATTTGAGATATAAACGAGTACAGATGATGCATGCACATATCGACTTTGGACACTTAAAATATCGATTTTCAGCTTGTTTTTTGGCCTGTATTTTGAAAATACTCTACCTAGGAGTAGGCATGTATAGATCGCTTCTGGGACCCCAAAATATCGAATTTTCTGGTGTTTTGGAGTTTAATTTGGGATATAAACGGGTGCAGAAGATTCATACACAACATAGTTGACTTTGGGCACCTAAAATATCGATTTTCAGCATGTTTTGGGCCTGCATCTGAGTAGGCATGTACAGATCGCTTCTGGGACCCCAAAATATCGAATTTTCGGGTGTTTGGAGCCTGAATTTGAGATATAAACGGGTACAGAAGATGCATGCACGTATCGACTTTTGGGCACCTAAAAGATCGATTTTCAGTATGTTTTGGGCCTGTATTTTGAAAATACTCTAAGAAGGAGAAGGCATGTACAGTTCGCTTCTGGGACCCCAAAATATCGAATTTGCGGATGTTTTGGGCCTGAATTCGAGATATCGACTTTGGGCACCTAAAATATCGATTTTTAGCATGTTTTGGGCCTATATTTTGAAAATATTTTAGCACTAAGTAGGCATGTACAGATCACTTCTGGGACACCAAAATATCGAATTTTCGGGTGTTTTGAGCCTGAATTTGAGATATAAACGGGTACAGATAATGCATGCACATATCGATTTTGAACACTCAAAATATCGATTTTTAGCATGTTTTGAGCCTATATTTTGAAAAAATTCTAGCACTGAGTAGGCATGTACAGATCGCTTCTGGGACCCAAAAATATCGAATTTTTGGGTGTTTTGAGGTTGAATTTGGGATATAAACGGGTGCAGAAGATGCATACACATATTGACTTTGGTCACCTAAAATATCGATTTTCAGCTTGTTTTTTGGCCTGTATTTTGAAAATACTCTAACATGGAGTAGGCAAGTACAGATCGCTTCTGGGACCCCAAAATATCGAATTTTCGGGTGTTTTGAGCCTTAATTTGAGATATAAACGAGTTTAGAAGATGCATCCACATATCGACTTTTGGGCACCTAAAAGATCGATTTTCAGTATGTTTTTGGCCTGTATATTGAAAATACTCTAACACGGAGTAGGCATGTACAGATCGCTTCTGGGACCCCAAAATATCGAATTTTTGGGTGTTTTGGGCCTGAATTTGAGATATCGACTTTGGGCACCTAAAATATCGATTTTTTAGCATGTTTTGGCCCTATATTTTGAAAATATTCTAGCACTGAGTAGGCATGTACAGGTCGCTTCTGGGACCCAAAAATATCGAATTTTCGGGTGTTTTTAACCTGAATTTGAGATATAAACGGGTACAGAAGATGCATGCACATATCGACTTTTGGGCATCTAAAATATCGATTATCAGCATGTTTTGGGCCTATATTTTGAAAATACTCTAACTAGGAGTAGGCATGTACAAATCGCTTCTGGGACCCAAAAATATTGAATTTTCGGTTGTTTTGAGGTTGAATTTGGGATATAAACGGGTACAGAAGATTCATGCACATATCGACTTTTGGGCACCTAAAAGATCGATTTTTAGCATGTTTTGGGCCTATATTTTGAAAATATTCTAGCACTAAGTAGGCATGTACAGATTACTTCTGGGACCCCAAAATATCGAATTTTCGGGTGTTTTGAGCGTGAATTTGAGATATAAATGGGTACAGATGATGCATGCACATATCGACTTTGGACGCCCGAGGTTGGTGGCAAGGGTCCCACAATATTTATAATTACTCTGGTAAAAGGGGGGATCCACAGCTGGGATGGGCTTCAGGGGGGCCACAGGTATACTCTGGTTTGGCTTTCCTACCACTTGGCACACATGGCAACACTTTACCAGAGCAGCTACGTCCTTTCCCATGTTAGGCCACCAAATATGATACTGGATCCTCTGGAATGTGCGACGTACCCCCAAGTGCCCAAACTCATGTGCCAATAGAACCAAATCCTCCCGATGCCCCCTTGGAACTACCAACTGATTCAGCTCCCCTGCTACTTGGATTTCTTTCTCCCCTTTTGGTATCGACCTTCGGTATAACAGTCCTCCCTTTATGTAGAAAGAGACACTTTTACTGTCACCTCCATCCCCCACTTTTGCAAAGAGGGGTGCAAGGCTGGCATCTTCTTGCTACACCCTTTGTTGACCTTTTTCAGTCACGTTAGCGATGGAGGGTTGTCTGTAACCACAGCCCCACAAGCTTCCTTCGTCCTGTCTCTCTGGACCTTGACGGATAAGTTTCGTAGTTCACTCAGAGGACTGGTTTATCTCATTTTCCGTACTCCCTTACGTCTGCTTCCTCCCAAACGCTCAACTTTCATCGTCAACAAGGCACCCAGCAGCCACTTGAGCTCCTGAGGGGTGCAGTTCTTCCTGCACCATCCTCCCCAATGGCTTGCTCGCTGTCATACTTTCAAGGGTTTTGGAAGACGTCGTCTGCCACTCATCACTTATTGGGTTCCTCCTCTGTCGTGTGCCTGATTCCACTGTAAGATGTTTTTCCTCAGCATCCCCTAGACTAGGTGCGACCGACAAATTTGCTTTGGGTACTGTCAGTCCACTATCTAGTGGCATAGACCGACCCAACACCATATATTATATAACAAAAATAATTTATATGAAAATATAATCAACTCAAAATAATTAAACCTATTATAGAGCTATACCATACACTCTTTAAGGTATTATAATTTTCTATTTATAAACTTTTTCAAACACAAAGAAAGTAATCGGCATTGATCATGAACCCGAATAATTCCCTACTCTCACTACAATAGCTTTACAGCCCCAATGAAAATTCCTAGTTATTTAATTTTTGCATTAGATTATCCAATAAAGAGTCTTTGTGGTGAAGCAATATACAGCTAAAGAAGAATTACTCCAATTGTTCATTTTACCAGATTTTACCATTTACCACCCTATTCTCACTCACTATAATAATACAGTACTTGTAGCCTATCCTAACAGTGAATTTCTGTTTACATCCCTAGAACTACCAACTATATATATTATTCTCAGTCACTGAAACAATCTACAGAATATTATTATTAGCGTCACAGTAGTGTAGGTGCAAATTCACTAAAATTTACCACTGCTTTCTTCCTCTTTATATTAGTGGTGGGCGTTTCACTGTTTTTTTGGTAATCGTGATTACTGATTACTTTCAAGACAAGTAATCGATTAATAATCGATTACTAACTCCTTGTAAATTAATATAGCTATCATTTCTGCAAAACATGTGGATAAAATACACAATTATATAGGATATGATAGGATTTACAGCCGATATAGAAATAGAAAAATGAAATCAAAGTTGAAGAAGATGGCTACGGGGAGGAAGGAGGTGAAGGATGCATTAATGAGAGATTTGGGCTGCGGGGTGATGGCGTCAACAATACGGTATCGCTGAAGGTGGAGTCGGGTGTGTGTGGGGAGGGGGGGGAAGGGACAATATGTACCTTAGTAAAGGATCGCGGGGTGGAATTGAAGGGGGAAGAGGATGGGAAGGACCTGGGATTGGAGATGAATGGGGAAGAGGATGGGAACGATCTGGTGGTTGGGATGGTTCTGGGATTGTGGATGGTGGTGGAGAACGATATGGGACTGGGGATGATGGTGAAGGATCAGGGATTGGGGATGGAGGTGAAGAGACCGACATCGTAGTCTTCACATGTTCACCACAGGGAGCCTTTCAGCGAGACGAATGGTTGAAGACTGGAAGTGGCGTTGCGCTGTGTGGTGTGGCTGACAGAATGTAGTTGTCAAAAAAATCTTCATGTTCTCTACATGACCAATCATAATAATGACAGGAAAAATGTTTGTCTTAATTTTTTCGATAAAAAAATATTTTATTTTCAATATAACAGAATTTTTTATTTCGTGGTTTTACTGTATTTGTAATAGAAATATCTATCAATCTATCTATCTATTGCCATACGCCTCAATCCCCAAATAGATAGATAGATAGATAGATAGATATTTCTATTTCAAACACAGTAAAACCACGAAATACAAAATTCTGTTATACTGAAAATAAAATATTCTTTAATAAAATAATAAAATAAAATAATATATTAATTTTTTTGATAAAAGATTATTTTATTTTCATTATAACAGAATTTTGTATTTCGTGGTTTTACTGTATTTGCAATAGAAATATCAAAACTCTAATAATCTTAAAATCGCTCGGTAAAAGTCAGTTTCTTGAAAAAAATAGCTAGAAAAAAAGCTAGCCGGTAGATCGCAAATTTACTCGCAATATTACAAGCATAAGAGCTAAACCTAGCTGGAAGACGCTAAATTTGCAACACTTCCCGGGCCGACCGTTGTTGCCAGCTGTTTGATGTAAACATAGTAGTTGCCACGCACCATCGTTGACTCCATTGAGTCGTCTGCAATTTGTTTATTGTATTCATCCATAATTTTCTCAGTAATCATTTGAATGTAATCGATTCCCGAAAAAATTAGCCAGTAATCAAAGTAATCGATTACGCCCACCCCTACTGTATAGCCGAGCTAAGATACATTCCCCATTTATATCACAGCAATGTTTACCTATTGTTTACTTCCTTGAAACTACCACTTTATATTCATGTCTACATGTTTACTGTGTAGTGTACTGTATATTCCATGCAGGTGTGTATCATGCCAGCCGTTATCAATGTACTCACATGATTTGCGGTCAGCGTGTCTTTACCTCTTGCGTTCTCCTGGTGTTGTAGTCAGATAAATTGGTGTTATTGTTACAGATCAGTATGGTGTTGAAGGTGTTACCACAAAGAGAGAGGGTGATGGTGGTGTAACTGTAACAACATCCACACAACTACTGGACAGCCAGAGAAGTGGTGGTGGTGGTGGTGGTAAAATAATCTCAGTAACTACAACAAATATCATCATGCATATCGATCGTGTGACTTATTATTGTACTCACTTATACTTAGTTTTCATCAACACATTGAAGTTGTTTTATACACATATTGGAATGTATCTGCTGTGTTATTCTAGTCCACTATATTAGTAGGGTAATCTGGGAGTTTCTTATACATAATGCACATTATCACATTAGACACATAGAACCAATATTATGACAACTAAACAAGGCAAGATAAATAAGTTCTTTACTCCACTATAATTTACCTTTGGAAAATATACCGGCACCTTCATTTAATGGCTTTCTATAAATATAATGTAAGACAAATTATTTTCTAAAAATATACAACTTGGTTCATAACACTGGAATCAACACGGAATACGATATGATGATGATAAAATTAATTTGTAAGTTCATAATTATATAATATGATGTGAGAATAATAATACACGAGTTGACAGTAATTCTGGTAATAATCATCTCTTTTTCCAATGTCGTTAGTAGAGTTATTCATGTATTTCGGGGATAGTTTAGTAATAATAAACATAATAATAAACGGTTTATTTAGAGGATGGCAGCCCGAAAGTTGAAAATACACAAAACATTAAAATTAATGTATATGAAAAATACAGGAGGAATTATCAATAACGGTATTTACACACATACATACATAACATGCATGATGAATGATAAATATATAGGCATGCAGCAATGTGTGTGTGTGTGTGTTTTTTTTTTTTTTTTTTTTAATCGTTGTAACAAGAGTCAAACATGGTTGAGTTAATAATACCTGATGAAAATAATAGACTCACACAATGACCACTCCAACCTCTTAACCAGACAGCATTTTTGTTTCCGGAAAAAACTGTGAAGGACTGACAAAGAAAAGATTTCAAAGGAAATGAAAACAGCTGCAAACAAATTGGTCCTTACGAGGTTGTTTGGATCTAAGATACTAACTACTCTTAGAGAGAATGGAAAGCTCCAAACCACCCACCAATCCATCCAGCCGTCGCAGGTAACGAAGCAGTTGGAAGGAAGACTCCGCAGTATGGAAAAACTACTGTGGAATTTAGGGTACGAAAGTACGAGGGAAATTTGTTCTATTCTACTTGATCTACCATTACATCCTGAAAGGGAAACAAAATTTAACTCGTATGGATCGTTCTTTAGCTAATAAAAAAGGGCCCCACATTGAGCATAATAATTATATAGAGTAGGAAGAGATGTTGTTGTTGTTATTGTTGTTGAAGTTCCTCATGCTGTCTGACCGAGCGGCCCCGAGCTCTTGGAGAAGACTATGGCTTGAACTGGGCTTTCCCACAGTGCCCTCAGTGAGTGTATATTGTGTTGTTGGCGATTGTCGTTGTGTGCATTACAGTCTTTCATAATGTGCTTAATAGAATGGGGTGCTGTGTTGCATCCTGGACAGGTGTCTGTGATGGCTCCATCTAGTTTCTTTCGATATGTCAAGGGCCGGATGATGGCCGCTTCTCATCCTGGCCAGGTGGACTCTGTCCTCATGGGGAAGGGAGGATTCTGATGAGTTGATGTCAGGGGGTCGTGCATGCAGCAGGGTGTTGTTCTTTGATGGATTGGTGGGTGATTTGAATATGGATGTGTTTTGGGAGACTGGTTTGGGGTGGGCAGGGTGTAAGAGATGATAGTATTTGTGTATGGTATCGTGTACTGGGTGTTGTTTTGATGTTACTTGGGATCCCTGGGTGTTTTGCCATGTAGTGTAGTAGGTGGCGTATGTTTCTGGAGGCTGCAACAAGTGCTTGTGTGCCTCTCATGTCAATGTGGTCCTTAATCTTGAGGATTTTGGTTTCATGGTGTAAATGGTCTGTATAGTGTGGTAGCTGTGCAGTCTGTGATTGTCCTTAGGGCTCTATTTTGTATGGTCTGTAGGGTGATGAGATGAGTCTCAGTGAGGTTTGAAGCCCAGGCGGGGCTTGCATAATCCATCACTGATCGGATGTATTGTTTGTACACTGTGGTTGTGGCTTCTTTGTTGTGTCCAAATGTTGTGCTGGTGAGTGACCTGAGGGCCTTAAGTCTTTGCATGCATTTGTTTTTGATGGTTGTGATGTGTTGTTTGAATGTCATAGATGTGTTGTATGTTATGCCTAGTATCTTGGGTGTGTGTGTGTGGTATAGGTATGTTGTTTATGGTGAGGTGTGGTGTGGTGTGTAGCGGTGTTCTGTGTGACTGTTGACTTGGTGGGCGCTATTTTAAGTTATTGTGTGTAGTGGTTTGTTTCTGTCTTATGCATGATGGGGGTCATTTTGGGTGTGTCTGTTCCATGTGTCCATAGATGTATCTGAAAACTGTGTGTACTCCCATGCAACACAGCGTCATTCCTTTGTACTATACCTCCCTTGACACACACACACACACACACACACACACACACACACTCACACACACCAGTTGCATTAGCTTGATGAACATTTAGGAGCGACAGGCGTATTAAACTACAATAACAACATATATTACTTCTGTGTTTCATGAGTATAAATATTGCAATGTTTACCACACATATACCGAGGCTTTTTATGCCAACTCTTGCCAGTCAGAAACCATTAAGTGATTGATATGTACAGTTGCCTCCACTAGTAACGAGCACAGCGTCTGGTGGTTTTGGTGAAATGTGCCACCACTGTGTTAACTCATATAAATAGTAAATGAAAGGATATGACATCTTTCTGCTATAGTATCCACTATAAGGACACTATGTAAACAAACAGTGTTGCCAAATTTCATCAAACCCACTTTACTCTGTGCTCGATACTAATGGAGGAAACTGTAAACGTTCAAAAAATGTATATGAGATTTCATGCTCCGATACTTTTCGCAACTATCACCGTTACCAACACCATGAATATGTGGTTCTGAATGTTTCATGTGGTGTGGCATAATGTATTGTGCTGTAGTTGTCTCAAAATTTGGTTATGACTTATACACTTGCACCAGAAAATATTGGTGAATACTTTAGTGTAAAAATTTGAATTCCAGTGACAAAACCTGTTAGGATGTGATAGTTTTTTTCAACAAAATTTTTGTTACATTAGATTAGGTTGAACCTTGGATATCAGTTATTTACATCATTGTGTTGTCTATTAGATAATGTAGGTTAGTTTAGTTATTATTTAGGTTTGGTTATGTTTAAATCTTGAAATTAGTAATTTTCACCATTTTGATAACTATTAGATTTTGTAGGTTTGCTTATCTGAGTATTATTCAAGTTTGGTTATGTTAAAGGGGTTATGCATTTTTGGTACATTGGAGCACCTTCATTCCTCCAAAGTATGCTAGGAAAACAGTACCAGATGAACTATTGATAGTGTCCTGTTGCTTGGTATAGTTTGGAGGAATCAGGTGCTCCAAGATTACCAACACTGTAATAGACCCCTAAAACTTTGGAAATTAGTCATATTCACCATTTTGATGCTTATTAGAAATTATTTTTAGATTTGGCTCGTCCCCCACATGTAATTTCTTGTGTACAGATTAGAGATGGATCGGATATCCTCATCTTCATAATATTGAACATCCGCATCCGCACGACAGATTAATATGATGTACCGGATATTGCAATAATTATATTTTTTTTAGTTTTACATAATTTAATAAACTTTGTCCAGAATTATACGGATAAAGAACTTAGGGATGGATCAGGAAAGAGAAAAATTGAATTAATGATTATGCAGACTACTATTTCTTTCCAAAATTTTAGCTTCATCAGCTAGCTAAGCCTATTAATTATATAACTTTTGTCTATACAACAACGTTTTTCTTATTTATACTTTGTTGTATACAAACTGAGTTATAAAATAGTGTAGGACCGTAGGTGTAATTGACTGATAGATATTGGGCGCCACAACAGCGAGGTCATATGGCTCCGTAGGTGTAAACTGTATATATATATATATATATATATATATATATATATATATATATATATATATATATATATATATATATATATATATATATATATATATATATATATATATATATATATATATATATATTATTTCAAACAAACGAGGTTAAAGGAAATGGCTTGTTTTGCATTAATGAGTTTATTATTTATATTTTCAATATTTCTTACAGTTTTTCTTAAGTCTTTACTTAGATGGTGGATAAGTGAGGCAAATGTTGAGTTGTTTGGGGAGGTCGACGTTTCGTCCAGTGCATTGGACATCTTCAGGAGGAAGTGGCGATTCTGAGTGGGTGAGGGGTATTTATCTGTTTTCCGTATGTGGGGTGGGCGGGGCCACCATATCAGAGGCCTACTGATTGGTGGATGGGGGGTAGCTTCTGATTCTGGCGCTACGTCTGAGTTGTTGGTTGGTTGTAGTGGTGGTGGGTAAGATGTTAGATGATTGTGGTGGGTCGGTAGGTGTTGGAGGTGTGGTGAGTATCCTGACGGTGCTGGTGATGTGTCGTTTTCTGGAGGGCAGTATTTGGAGGTCTTGTGTCTGGTTGTAGGTTTTTTTATGTAGATCGCTTCTAGGTAGGAGAGTCTTCTGCTGTCTGTTTCTTTGTCTAGTATGGTGGTATTATTTACTAGTTTGTCACGTGTCAGAGCTTGGTTGTCGT
Source organism: Petrolisthes cinctipes (assembly GCA_033782935.1). NCBI lineage: Eukaryota > Metazoa > Arthropoda > Malacostraca > Decapoda > Porcellanidae > Petrolisthes > Petrolisthes cinctipes. The sequence goes on from JAWQEG010000327.1 coordinate 252,633, forward strand.
GGGTGCGGTAGTGGTCTTTTATAGACCCTGACTGGAGGTGCATGGTGAGCCGACGAGACAGTGATGTTTGTGTTTTACCAACATAGTGGTGAGGCTCACAGTCCACACTGTTACAGGAGTGTTGGTAAATCACGTTGTCACTGTTCATCGGGCTCTTGGAGGTAGTAGGTCGGTTGTGTAGGGTGAGGTTCGAGGTTTTTGGAGACTTGTAGTAAATTACTAGTTTGATCTCGCTGTCTGGGTCGGTGGGGTGGACATTCTTCTTTATTATGTCTCTTAATATGGTCTCGTCAGTCTTGTAGTCGGTGGACATGTAATTGCGGTAGTAAAGTTTGATATCACTGTTGGGTTTGGTTGGGGGATTCACTTCGTACCATTTTTCTAGCTGGAGTTTAATGGTGTTGGATACGTCTGTGTTAGAATATCCGTCGACCTCCCCCAACAATTCAACATTTGCCTCACTTATCCACCATCTAAGTGAAGACTTAAGAAAAACTGTAAGAAATATTGAAAATATAAATAATAAACTCATTAATGCAGAACAAGTCATTTCCTTCAACCTCGTTTGTTTGAAAGAGAATATACTCCCTGGCTACACCAATATATATATATATATATATATATATATATATATATATATATATATATATATATATATATATATATATATATATATATATATATATATATATATATATATATATATATATATATATATATATATATATTGTAAGGGGACAACTACCATATCGACTATTAACCACTTCTCTCCACCTACCACTCAGAATCTTCGAGCTGCTCACAAGTCTCGATCCACCAACTTTCAAGTTCGACCCTACCACCAACGGCCATCAGAGTCGATGACGGAACCCACTTGGACTCTAGAAGACAGACAGCCACAGCCATTCGGCCTGGAAACATCCTGTGCTTTCTCTTCTGGCTGGTCTCGTACTTTCTGGAGTTACCTTGTGGCCGTGGGCTGGCCCTGAGTTCTCCATATTAACTCACCCACTCGCTAACTGTATATACTACGACTCCCGTCCTTCCTGAGTGAGTGTCTGCTCTCTCTCTTCTATCCACAACGAGAATCTACCTTCAAGACAGCAAAGAAGACCGTGCTGCTTATCTTGTGATACTACTTTGTCTCTGTGTTTAGTTGGGTTGGAGAGGGGATGGTGGAACCATATTCCTGTGTTGGAGCTTGTACAAGCTAGTATTTCTGGGTTATGGGAGTGTATTTGGTGGGTGTATATTTGTGTCTTGGGAAATTAAAATGGGTAGATGTCTTATAACCTTGTATTTGTTATTTCCTCTGTTCTATTAGCCCTAGGCCGGCCCTGATATATATATATATATATATATATATATATATATATATATATATATATATATATATATATATATATATATATATGAGAGAGAGAGCTTGGAAGGAATTTGTGTATGAACAGGGTGTATATAAATACACAACATTCATGGATACAAATGTATAAGTATTATGTATTCATAACTATGAAAGGAAGCATAATGATTAGTAATACTATAAGGAGGAGAGAGAGTGACATTGTGTATGAGGGATGTATGTGTCGATGAGATGGATGTATTTGTGTTTTAATATATGTATGAATGTATGTGTGTTTGTAACTGTGTATGTATGTAGGTATGTGTAGGTAGTAATGTACTACTAATGTTTGTAAATGTGTATGCATGTAACATTTCAATATGTAGCACTGTGTCACAAAAGTAGCTGCCATTTAGATATAAGTAATGTTTTATCCAATATTTTGAAAACATCCACATCTGAGAGGATGTCATTATCTAACATCCGCATTAAAAAAAGAAAACTGATATCCGTATCCACTAATTATTAAAGTTTGACATCCACCTTCACATCCGTATCCGCGGATTTTTAAAGTTTGACATCCGATACATCATTATTGCATATTCATTGCAGTCATTGACAGCTGGTACATCTTTGGTACATCTTATTACAATATATAATACAATGAATACTAGAGCTTTTAAACAAGATGATATTTTAGTTAGGTTAGGTTAGGTTGGCTTGAGTATATTTATAACATAATGAATACAAGATATCCTAAACAAAGAAGTTATAATTATTGGTTTAGGTTAGATTAGGTTTGTTTATGTTATATTAGATAAGTTTATGGTAAATATAAGAGGTCTTGGCTAAGATTTTATTTATTAGGTGAGGTTACATTAGGTTAGTTTGCTTAGCTTAGTTAAATCATGGAAAATATAGGATATATTTAACATAATATATTTGACAAGGATGTGGTTATAATATAGTTATTGGGTGATGTTATATTTGGTTAAGTAATTAATTAAATACATGAGAACTATATAGTAGTGCATTAATACATGAATGTTATTTGTTCACATAATATCTTAAAACAACTTTACATAAACTTGTTGGCTTCGTGTGTCCATTGTGAAAGTTTGTAGAAATTATAAGACACAGATTGACTTGTTATAATGGTACACAACAACAACAGCAAATCTATTCTAGAACACAACAGATGTATTCTACAATACAACAAATTGATTCCATGTATATCTTAGTTAATGTCCTCAACGTAAATGGAATCATAGTACATCAAGAGAATATTCTAACAGTTCCTATATAATGGTGTGCGTAAAACATTACAGTCCATTGTGTTAACCTGATTTTGTTGAAGCCAAACAAGTTATAGGAATGGAATAGTGTTCATATGTCAATAGTGAAGTCAACACTGCCATGTTGTATATGACAACACGTGAATTTGTCGGCTGACACAAAGTCCAAAGAATTATATATAAGTGGTAAGCAACTTAATATATTATAGCAATTAAAACTCAAATAATTCTTTCGCTATATACACCATTCTTATAATGTTTTCTTCCTTTTATTTCTGGTGATTCCTCCTACTGCATTCTTAATTAATAGTGAACAATTCTCGTTTGGTCATACTCAGTTTAGCAGTTAAAGTAATGTCAAAAAACAATATATTCTCACTCTCTCTCTCTTCGTCTTCTCCTCTCCCTTACACTTTCTTTATCATGATCCCTCTCTGCCTCCCACATTATAACGATCTCCCTCACCCACACCCATTCTAAATGTGTGCTTCTTGCCGCCTAACAACATATATACTTTTCATTGGTTGTAGTAGGATGTTCATAATAATATTGTCATTAGTCGTATATGAAATAACATACAGAATCATACTATTCACATCCACTTATCGGGTTTACAGCAAGGCGAAGATAGAGGAAGTGAAGTGATTTACTTTGCAGATACCATTTTGCCACTTTGCAGGAATCATACCAGCCACTATTGTATCATATGTGTCTGTCCAGTGGTAATTAATATTATGTAATGTTTACACAATTATTACAGCCTTTATTAAGGAACCAACATAATACTAGAATATATAATTTTGAAACTCGAGGAAATTATATTGTGGCAACACCGGGTTATATAGTTGTTGCCAATAATTCGATTTTTCCATCGGTATTTACGCCTATCTAAGAACTTTTTAGTACAATTTGTGATCTCATACGGCAGTGTATACATTAATATTACAAATGCATCCTTATTCTTGTTTAATATATGCCCTGAAATTTATACAGCCGATATCAGATCGACCAATCACAATCGCTGTAAGATACCCCTGCCTACTACTCAAAGTATTACCAGATAAAACTGCGAGTCCCTAAGCGAGGGTGGCGTATCCTGGAACATTGACAGACTATACATTTGTCTATACAAACATTATGGTAAATAGTATATATACCCTTAAATATTGTAAGGTCCTAAGCATTTGTATATGAATTGATAAGGTGATAAGTTCTATAAGGCGAAAAGAAAGGTAAGAGCTTCCTTGAAGATATTCCAAGAAACATCACAAGTACCCCAATACATGGGTAGACAATTAGTGTTATATTGGTAAAATATTACTGATTAACACGTAGCTTAGTTGATTATAGAAACAGATTAGTACCCCAATATATGGGTAGACAATTAGTGTTATATTGGTAAAATATTACTGATAAACACGTAGCTTAGTTGATTATAGAAACAGATTAGTACCCCAATATATGAGGAAACAATAAATAATATATTGGTAATTTATACTGATAAACACGTAACTCAGTTGATTATAGAACACTTTTAAAAGTCTGACAATGTATCTTCTGTGTATAAGGGTTAAAAGGGCCAGTGATCTCGTAGGCTAGGCCAATTGGAGGATACTAATTCCTTCTGACTATTCCATGAAACAAACTCCCTCAATATGGAATTTAATTTGTGGCATTGTTTGGAGTAATAAGTAACTTTAATCCCAAATGTATTTGGGATTTCATGCTCCGATACTTTTCGCAACTATCACCGTTACCAACACCATGAATATGTGGTTCTGAATGCTTCATGTGGTGTGGCATAATGTATTGTGCTGTAGTTGTCTCAAAATTTGGTTATGACTTATACACTTGCACCAGAAAATATTGATGCACACTTTAGTGTAAAAATTTTAATTCCAGTGACAAAACCTGTTAGGATGTGATAGTTTTTTCAACAAAATTTTTGTTACATTAGATTAGGTTGAACCTTGGATATCAGTTATTTACATCATTGTGTTGTCTATTAGATAATGTAGGTTAGGTTAGTTATTATTTAGGTTTGGTTATATTTAAATCTTGAAATTAGTAATTTCCACCATTTTGATAACTATTAGATTTTGTAGGTTAGGTTTGGTTTGCTTATCTGAGTATTATTCAAGTTTGGTTATGTTAAAGGGGTTATGCATTTTTGGTACATTGGAGCACCTTCATTCCTCCAAAGTATGCTAGGAAAACAGTACCAGATGAACTATTGATAGTGTCCTGTTGCTTGGAATAGTTTGGAGGAATCAGGTGCTCCAAGATTACCAACACTGTAATAGACCCCTAAAACTTTGGAAATTAGTCATATTCACCATTTTGATGCTTATTAGAAATTATTTTTAGATTTTGCTCGTCCCCCTCATGTAATTTCTTGTGTACAGATTAGAGATGGATCGGATATCCTCATCTTCATAATATTGAACATCCGCATCCGCACTACAGACAAATATGATGTACCGGATATTGCAATAATTATATTTTTTTCAGTTTTACATAATTTAATAAACTTTGTCCAGAATTATACGGATAAAGGCCTTAGGGATGGATCAGGAAGGAGAAAAATTGAATTCATGATTATGCAACCTACTACTTCTTTCCAAAATTTTAGCTTCATTATCTAGCTAAGCATATTAATTATATAACTTTTGTCTATACAACATCCACTAATTATTGAAGTTTGACATCCACCTTCACATCCGTATCCGCGGATTTTTAAAGTTTGACATCCGATACATCATTATTGCATATTCATTGCAGTCATTGACAGCTGGAACATCTTTGGCACATCTTATTACAATATATAATACAATGAATACCATAGCTTTTAAACAAGATCATATTTTAGTTAGGTTAAGTTAGGTTGGCTTGAGTATATTTATAACATAATGAGTACAAGATATCCTAAACAAAGAAGTGATAATTATTGGTTTAGGTTAGATTAGGTTTGTTTATGTTATATTAGATAAGTTTATGGTAAATATAAGAGGTCTTGGATAAGATTTTATTTATTATGTGAGGTTACATTAGGTTTGTTTGCTTGGCTTAGTTAAATTATGGAAAATATAGGATATATTTAATATAATATATTTGACAAGGATGTGGTTATAATATAGTTATTGGGTGATGTTATATTTGGTTAAGTGGGAGTTTGTTTCATGGAATAGTCAGAAGGAATTAGTATCCTCCAATTGGCCTAGCCTACGAGATCACTGGCCCTTTTAACCCTTTTACACAGAAGATACATTGTCAGACTTTTGAAAGTTTTCTATAATCAACTGAGTTACGTGTTTATCAGTATAAATTACCAATATATTATTGATTGTTTCCTCATATATTGGGGTACTAATCAGTTTCTATAATCAACTAAGCTATGTGTTAATCAGTAATATTTTAGCAATATAACATTAATTGTCTACCCATATATTGGGGTACTAATCTGTTTCTATAATCAACTAAGCTACGTGTTTATCAGTAATATTTTACCAATATAACACTAATTGTCTATCCCATATATTGGGGTACTTGTGATGTTTCTTGGAATATCTTCAAGGAAGCTCTTACCTTTCTTTTCGCCTAATAGAACTTATCACCTTATCAATTCATATACAAATGCTTAGGACCTTACAATATTTATGGGTATATATACTATTTACCATAATGTTTGTATAGACAAATGTATAGTCTGTCAATGTTCCAGGATACGCCACCCTCGCTTAGGGACTCGCAGTTTTATCTGGTAATACTTTGAGTAGTAGGCAAGGGTATCTTACAGCGATTGTGATTGGTCGATCTGATATCGGCTGTATAAATTTCAGGGCATATATTAAACAAGGATAAGGATGCATTTGTAATATTAATGTATACACTGCCATATGAGATCATAAATTGTACTAAAAAGTTCTTAGATAGGCGTAAATACCGATGGAAAAATCAAATTATTGGCAACAACTATATAACCCGGTGTTGCCACAATATAATTTCCTCGAGTTTCAAAATTATATATTTTAGTATTATGTTGGTTCCTTAATAAAGGCTGTAATAATTGTGTAAACATTACATAATATTAATTACCACTGGACAGACACGTATGATACAATAGTGGCTGGTATGATTTCTGCAAAGTGGCAAAAGGGTATCTGCAAAGTAAACCACTTCACTTCCTCTATCTTCGCCTTGCTGTAAACCCGATAAGTGGATGTGAATAGTATGATTCTGTATGTTATTTCATATACGACTAATGACAATATTATTATGAACACCCTACTGCAACCAATGAAAAGTATATATGGTGTTAGGCGGCGAGAACCACACATTTAGAATGGGTGTGGGTGAGGGAGATCGTTATAATGTGGGAGGCAGTGAGGGATCATGATAAAGAAAGTGTAAGAGAGAGAGAGAGAGAGAGAATATTTTGTTTTTTGACATTACTTTAACTGCTAAATTGAGTATGACCAAACGAGAATTGTTCACTATTAATTAAGAATGCAGTAGGAGGAATCACCAGAAATAAAAGGAAGAAAACATTATAAGAATGGTGTATATAGCGAGAGAATTATTTGAGTTTTAATTGCTATAATATATTAAGGTGCTTACCACTTATATATAATTCTTTGGACTTTGTGTCAGCCGACAACATTCACGTGTTGTCATATACAACATTGCAGTGTTGACTTCACTATTGACATATGAACATTATTCCATTCCTATAACTTGTTTGGCTTCAACAAAATCAGGTTAACACAATGGACTGTAATGTTTTTCTCACACCATTTTATAGGAACTGTTAGAATATTCTCTTGATGTACTATGATTCCATTTTCGTTGAGGACATTAACTAAGATATACATGGAATCAATTTGTTGTATTGTGGAATACATCTGTTGTGTTCTAGAATAGATTTGCTGTTGTTTTTGTGTACCATTATAACAAGTCAATCTGTGTCTTTTATAATTTCTACAAACTTTCACAATGGACACACGAAGCCAACAAGTTTATATAAAGTTGTTTTAAGATATTATGTGAACAATTAACATTCATGTATTAATGCACTACTATATAGTTCTCATGTAATTAATTATTTACCTAACCAAATATAACATCACCCAATAACTATATTATAACAACATCCTTGTCAAATATATTATATTAAACATATCCTATATTTTCCATAATTTAACTAAGCCAAGCAAACTAACCTAATGTAACCTAACATAATAAATAAAATCTTATCCAAGACCTCTTATATTTACCATAAACGTATCTAACATAACATAAACAAACCTAATCTAACCTAAACCAATAATTATCACTTCTTTGTTTAGGATATCTTGTATTCATTATGTTATAAATATACTCAAGCCAACCTAACTTAACCTAACTAAAATATGATCTTGTTTAAAAGCTCTGGTATTCATTGTATTATATATTGTAATAAGATGTACCAAAGATGTACCAGCTGTCAATGACTGCAATGAATATGCAATAATGATGTATCGGATGTCAAACTTTAAAAATCCGCGGATACGGATGTGAAGGTGGATGTCAAACTTCAATAATTAGTGGATACGGATATCAGTTTTCTTTTTTTAATGCGGATGTTAGATAATGACATCCTCTCAGATGTGGATGTTTTCAAAATATTGGATAAAACATTGCTTATATCTAAATGGCAGCTACTTTTGTGACACAGTGCTACATATTGAAATGTTACATGCATACACATTTACAAACATTAGTAGTACATTACTACCTACACATACCTACATACATACACAGTTACAAATACACATACATTCATACATATATTAAAACAGAAATACATCCATCTCATCGACACATACATCCCTCATACACAATGTCACCCTCTCTCCTCCTTATAGTATTACTAATCATTATGCTTCCTTTCATAGTTATGAATACATAATACTTATACATTTGTAGGCATGAATGTTGTGTATTTATATACACCCTGTTCATACACAAATTCCTTCCAAGCTCTCACTCTCTCTCTCTCATATATATATATACACAGTTTACACCTACTGCCCTACACTATTTTATAACTCAGTTTGTATACAACAAAGTAGAAATAAGAAAAACGTTGTTGTATAGACAAAAGTTATATGATTAATAGGCTTAGCTAACTAATGAAACTAAAATTTTGGAAAGAAATAGTAGGTTGCATAATCATGAATTCAATTTTTCTCCTTCCTGATCCATCCCTAAGGCCTTTATCCGTATAATTCTGGACAAAGTTTATTAAATTATGTAAAACTGAAAAAAATATAATTATTGCAATATCCGGTACATCATATTTGTCTGTCGTGCGGATGCGGATGTTCAATATTATGAAGATGAGGATATCCGATCCATCGGTATTTACGCCTATCTAAGAATTTTTTAGTACAATTTATGATCTCATACGGCAGTGTATACATCAAAATTACAAATGCATCCTTATCCTTGTTTAATATATGCCCTGAAATTTATACAGCCGATATTAGATCGACCAATCACAATCGCTGTAAGATACCCCTGCCTACTACTCAAAGTATTACCAGATAAAACTGCGAGTCCCTAAGCGAGGGTGGCGTATCCTGGAACATTGACAGACTATACATTTGTCTATACAAACATTATGGTAAATAGTATATATACCCTTAAACATTGTAAGGTCCTAAGCATTTGTATATGAATTGATAAGGTGATCAGTTCTATAAGGCGAAAAGAACGGTAAGAGCTTCCTTGAAGATATTCCAAGAAACATCACAAGTACCCCAATATATGGGTAGACAATTAGTGTTATATTGGTATAATATTACTGATATACACGTAGCTTAGTTGATTATAGAAACAGATTAGTACCCCAATATATGGGTAGACAATTAGTGTTATATTGGTAAAATATTACTGATAAACACGTAGCTTAGTTGATTATAGAAACAGATTAGTACCCCAATATATGAGGAAACAATAATAATATATTGGTAATTTATACTGATAAACACGTAACTCAGTTGATTATAGAAAACTTTCAAAAGTTTGACAATGTGTCTTCTGTGTATAAGGGTTAAATGGGCCATTGATCTCGTAGGCTAGGCCAATTGGAGGATACTAATTCCTTCTGACTATTCCATGAAACAAACTCCCTCAATATGGAAGTTAATTCGTGGCATTGTTTGGAGGAATCAGTAACTTTAATCTTTCTGACTATATCACTGGCTCCTTAAGAGATCTAGGGAGATGTAGTTGATGCACAGAACACCTCAATATGACAAACCTGAAAGGGGTGATCATAGAGCATATGACCTGTGACGAACATGGCACACACGGGCTTCGGAGGCTTCATTTCCACCACCTGACCCGGGGAGGCAGCCCCAGGGAACTCACCAAACAGGTCATAAGCTGCGAAGTCTTCTGGAGGTGTCACGGCTGTCACGTTGGACACGTTGTTGAACTGATTTATGGCATGATGATTGTCCTAAGCGCACAGTATCACATGCTGGAAACACTTGGGCTGCCCGAAATCTAATGTAAACCATCTGTCGCTGTTACTCCACTCTGTATAAAAACAGTGATCTCTATTACAGTTGTAAAACCCGTCTAGAAGGTTTTCTTTTACTCTGAGAGGATACGACATAAATTGTTTCCCAGCAGTGATGTTGGCGTGGATCGCAAGGTCCTTGGGTCTTGTGGTGTGACAGGTGAGGACATCAGCCATGTTAGTCTCCTGGTAGGTGGGCATGACGATAATGTTGGAGACGAGGCAGTGGATGGGTGTGTTGGAGGGATAAGCACACCACAACTGACATCAGTCTCGAAGTGTGCAGTTGTTGGAGCAGTAGAGGGCTTGTCTGGCTCCAGGGGGTAAGTCTAGGCTCTCCTGTTTCGTAATAGAGGCTGCTTGAACACGTTGGAGGGAGATCAGCACAGATCGCATCAGACACAGCTCTCCCCCTTCCACAGGTGCTGATGGCAGCAAAAGCAGCATTCTCACCCACACACGACACAACTGCACTCCAACTTGTGACATGGTACTTGTTGTATGTTGTCACAGACAGACTGGGTGATGGTGTAGCAATATAAAGGTCTACACAGTTACTGTACAGGTTGAAGGTTGGGGTGTTGTAGTCAGATAAATTGGTGTTATTGTTACAGATCAGTATGGTGTTGATGGTGTTACCACAGAGAGAGAGGGTGATGGTGGTGTAGCTGTAACAACATCCACACAACTACTGGACAGCAAGAGAAGTGGTGGTGGTGGTGGTGGTTATTGATTGATATTAGGCGCCGCAACAGCTGGTGGTGGTGGTCGTGGGGGTGTTGGTGTTGCTATAATATTCTCAGTAACTACAACAAATATCGTCACATCATACCCGTGTTCTCCCGCCCTCAAACTCTGTCCCATAATTCTGTCTTTGTTAAGTTTGTATCCTTTGGTTCTTGCCGAACACGTGTTCCTAATAATCTACTCACCCTCTTATATTTTCACCTTGTAGGGAAGTATTGCCTGCAGTGAAGTGAGCTATACTTTAAGGGTTTTGGCGCCCCTTCGGCCCTAGCCACTCCCTTTCAGTTCTTCAACTGTCCTTCTTTTCATTTTATTTCCTTTCTGCTTGTTGTCACACCTCTCTATCACCTTTCTCTGGCGCTATATGACCTCACTGTTGCGGCTTCTAGTATCAATCAATCAATCAATCTTATATTTTCATTCGTGGTACACTCGTGGTCAGAAGTTGTAACCCGTTTCCCTGACACGATGAATCTCTTTGGAACCAGACGAGGTTTTAAGGTTTGAACAACGGTACACCTTTCACCTCTGTCTTCACCATGTATCGTTGTTCGAACCTTCAAACTTCACCTGGGTTCGATTCATCATACTAGGGGATTGGGACACGACTTCTGACCCCAACTGTATACTTCACAAAAGCCGGCTCATGGGAATGTCTCGTTTTGCTGCCTTGAGTTACGTGAGTCTGTTTGTTATTATTTACAGCCTCTATCATGTTGATTTTATGAGTATATGAATCTCACTCTGCCCCCCCCCCCTTATTCCACACCCACTCCGCCCCCCCTTACTCCACACCCACTCTGGCCCCCCCTTACTCCACACCCCCCCTTACTCCACACCCACTGGTCAATCTTCCACACTGTAGCACTGATAGGGGAGACACATCCATTTCAGTATATAGTCAGCTCAATATATTCGCCTGAATGGACAAAATGACATTGAATGACACAGACACAGAGACAGGGAGAGAGAAGGGAGGAGGAGGGTAATCATATCATGCGAGTGGAACCAGTTGGGGTCTTAGGGTCAGTTTATCATTTTTATGATACGAAATGAGAGACTGTGTCTTTAAAATATTTCTACCATCCTTATTTTTCTTTTTATCTTTTTCAGAGCGAACTCACCGTGTCTTGCTCGGGAATGAGAGTGTGTACACTGCCTCCTTATTTATTTACACTATGTTATCAAGTAGGATACCATGTTGTTGGCAACCTGGAGGGACTATTGATTAAAATTAAAATAATAATAATAATAATAATAATAATAATAATAATAATAACAATAATAATAATATTACAGAAAAACGTTCCTGGAGACAACATACTGACTAGTATGTGTGTGTGTGTGTGTGTGTGTGTGTACATTAATTAATATAGGTTCAGGTTCAAAATCGTACATCAAGAGAAGGATTGCCCGGTTTGTTATTATTATTATCATTATTCATGTTCGCTTATTTCTTGATTTTTATTGTATTTTTTGCGTCTGCGTTCCCGTTAATATTTATGTGTGTCTTGTTCCTGCGTCGAATTGCGTCTCTCCTATCCCTTTTTGCGATAGCGTGATGCGTCTGCGTCTCTTAACCCCTCCGGGACGGGCCAAGAATGGAATTACGCTCTGTGGGTACGGTCCCAATACTAACTTTTACCCTGCCTGTCCGGGTATTTCCCGGAAAATCACTCTACTTCTCTTACTCCCTACGTTTAAACTACAATACTGAACAACTTAAATTTGATTGTGTACTCACCATCAACTCCTCCTCTTTCCATTAAAACCAACCCCAGCTCTCTAGGACACTCCATTGCCGAGAAATCAAGTGAGGAATGGAGGTCACTTTTCCCGTGAGAGCGAGGCTGCGTTCGCTTTGTGAGCGTGGCTGTGACAAGGACTGGCGGGGGTGGAGGCAAGATGGCCGCCGGCAGAATGACGCAACACTTGCCTCCCCCGGGCGACACGTCGTACGGCTCGTGTGCATCCTACCATTACAGCCCCTGTATTATTTATGTGGTTAGCTGACCATTCCAGAGTGGTTTTATGCCCTGGAGAGAAGCGTGGGAGTTATGTACAGTATTTACGCGAAACATTTTCAGTGTCATTCGCACCATTTGTTCATGTTCAACGTAAATATAAATGTGTCACTATCACTGTTATCCTTATTTTCTATATATTTTTGTATTTTGTTGTTTTAAATTTTTTATTATCATTTTTTCTATGCGTAAATGTGTCACTCTCACTTTTCTTATAGCCTAATATGTACAAATGTGTCACTATCACGTCACTACAGCCTAAAATATATGCACAAATGTGTCACTCTCACTTTTCTTATAGCCTAATAAGTACAAATGTGTCACTATCACGTCACTACAGCCGAAAATATATGTACAAATGTGTCACTCTCACTTTTCTTATAGCCTAAATAGTGTCACTGTCACCAAGTGTCACTGTCACTTTATTCGCATACTCCCATCACTTCCTGCTTCTATATATATTCCAATATATGGTAGTCTGAGAAGCAGTTTCCAGGGCATAACGGCACACAACATTCCTTGCACCAGAAGCGAGTTTCCTTGGACTTCTGGGGGTGACGTGTTGTGTGCCTGCAAACATAGCAGCGACGAGAGCCTGGACGTCCTGACGGCAACGGTGGCAGATTAGTAAGGTAGTGGCGAGCCATATAGCCACTCTGCTGCAACCTGTCAGGCCGTTGTGCCGCTGCCTGTCTGCCTTGCTGTGGTTGCACAGTGCTGAACCTCTCCAGGAGCTGAGATATCAACTCTAGCTCGAATTCCCGGAGTGCCAACTTGGAGTCAGGGTGATGCTGCAGGTAGAGTATATAACAGTTCAGCACTGTGACATCAAGAAGGTGGAAGAAAGCCTTCTTGTACCACTTACAAGTTTTTCTCAGACAATCGATGGAACTCACCATCATGTCTGACTTATCGACGAGTCTCATATTGATGTTATAATCGAGCACAGCATCAGGCTTGTAGATGGTATCACCTGTGCCGTGCTCAGTCTTCCCAGAATCCTGCATCACGCCCCTGTTCACGGTGGTGAGCATATTGACGGGGCGTTTATCGTGCCATTTGATGGCCAGCATGTACCCACATTTCTTCTTGATGCAGTCGCCCCTCCGGGTGAGAGGGAATGCTGGCCACCCCTTCCTGTTGACACGAATAGTTCCGCAGGATCCTGTTTGGTGCTGCAGGAGAAACTGGCTAAGTGCTGGAGAGGTGTAATAGTTATCAATGTACAGGATGTGGTTGTTGTCAAGGTAATCCCCCATGAGTGCCTTGACAACACTCCCGCTGAAGCCAAGAGGGTCGTCGGCCGGGACATCCACATCCGTACCTGAATAGAGTATAAAATCCAACACATAGCCAGTCTTACAGTCGCAGATGACATAGAATTTGATGCCAAATCTATGCCTCTTTGACGGGATGTACTGGACGAAGGACAGTCTTCCCCTGAACAGCACCAGAGACTCGTCGATAACCACTTTCTGGAATGGTCGAAAAAATGCTCGTATTTTCTCCTGGAGGATAGACATTACTGGCCTAATTTTCCACAGCCTGTCGTTCGGGTGTGGACCCATGTTGGGGGCGAAGTGCAGGTAGGACAAAATGTCCCTATATCTGTCCCTGGACATGTATTTCCCGAATGCAGGTGTGGATATCAGGGCGTGTGTGCTCCAGAAGTCCTTGAGGCGATGTTTCTTGACATGAGGCATCATCATGGTCAAAGCTAACCACACATACAACTCAGCAATATCGATGTCAGCCCATTGCAACATCTTACTATGTTCCCTGCCTGGTCTATTGCTGAGTTGCACAGAGAGTAGTTTGAAGGTGTTTATCTCCTGCATCATGTAAGTCATCAATATTATATCAAAAAAGGCAGTGAAATAATCTAATATTGATGACCTCTGACGACAGGGAAATGCGGCCTGTATACCTGAATGACTGTCGTCAAAGGCAGGTATATCAGGCGCAAATTCATCGCAATCCGTCCACACATAGGGATCAGCGGGTCTATGACGAGGTGCGCCGCGTTGCTGTCGTTGTTGGCGTTGTTGTTGTGGTGGTGGTGGTGGTGGTGGTGGTGCAGCGGTACCAGGGGCAGGTGAGAGTGAGTCGTCAGGCACGAGAGGAGAGGGAGAGTGTGGTGGTGGGGGAGGTGGCGTCAGGTCACGGGGGGGCGGGCTATCAGGGTCAACAGTAGGGGAGAGATAAGCTGCCTTTGTCCTCTTCCCCCTTCCTTTACCCTTCCCTCTTACTCCTACTCTCCTCCCTCTTACCACCACTGGTTGCGACGCATCCTCGTCCGACGAGGAAGAGGAAGACGAAAAATCTAACCTCCTCCTCGGCCTCTTGCCCATGGGAGTAGAGACGTAGCGAGGTTTGGAGGTTGAAGCAGGAGTAGACCTCTTCCTGCCTCCCACGCCAGATGTTGTAGGAATGGGAGACAAGAGAGCGTCTCCCAAACTACCTCCCACCCCACTGGTGGACGGAATTGCAACAGGGGCTGTAACCTCTGACACATCATGCAAGGCTGAAGTTGAGGGAAGAGCTGTGAGGGAAGTCACCGCTACTCAGGCATCTTCCTCAGTTGATTCGTCAGCTTGCCATTCAGTATCAGAGTAGCTGTCCAGGTCGTCACTCCCATATGAAAGGTCTGCCAGATTCTCCAATTCCCGCCCTATTGCAGAATCTGACAACCTTGCAGGTGCATGACGCAATCTAGCTGGTTGCACCCGCGGAGTGGAGGTTACAGGAGCGGGTGCGTCTGGCAGCGCGGTAGGATGCACCGAATCGAACGAGCCCGTATTTTCTTCACTACGCCCAGCCATTGTCATGGTCAAGCACACACTGATTGAATGTGGGGATGAAAAGGTCTGGTGGTGAAGTATAGCCCGATCAAAAAAAACCCCGACAAATTTGGCGTTTTTCCCCATAAATTACCAAAAGCGGGATTTCCCACTGCCCAGACTCTGTCGACAGAGCGGGATTTCCCGCTGCCCGGCCTCTGTCGACCGAGCGGGAAATCCCGCTGCCCGGACTCTGGGGGTTAAGGACCCTGTGATCGTGTATGAGAATTGGTGGCTTCTGATTCCTCCTGACTATGCCACGAAACAAGCTCCTTCCATGTAGTTGGTGTTTCGTGGCAATATTAGAAAGACTCACTAAGCTCCAATTTTCCGACTACATCACAGGGTCCTTGAGGGTGTTTGTAGTACAGTGTTGGCTGGTTGGTAAATCTGGAGCAACTGATTCCCTCCCAAACTATTCCATGCAAAAACGGGCCACCATTATTTTTGTTCATCTGGTTCTGTTTCCTGGCATACTTTGGAGGAGGAATTAAGACACTCCAATGTACCAAAAGTATAGCCTACTCTCCCCTTAAGGACCCCGTGATCGTGTATGAGAATTGGAGGCATCTGATTCATCCTAACTATGCCATGAAACAAGCTCCTTCCATATAGGTGTGTGTGTTTCATTGCAATATTTGAAGGACTTGTTTACCTCCAATTTTCTTACTATATCACAGGGTCCCTTAAGAATAATATTAAGATTTTATTGCCTTGCTTAAGGAGATATTCTCTTGTTGATGAATTGGAAGATCTGTGATTCCTCCAAACTATGCCACATAACAGATTCCCTATTAGTACCATTGAGGGTGTCTGTTTCCTGGCTTAGTTTGGAGGAATCAGAGACTTTACAATTCACCAACAAGAGAATCTCACCTTAATTACATATGAAAACATTTGTGTGTGTGTTCCAGTATACAAGACGTTTTAATGGTCTAATGAAATATTTTATGTGAGAGAGAGAGAGAGAGAGAGAGAGAGAGAGAGAGAGAGAGAGTGAGAGAGTGTGTTGTAAATCAAGTTGGTGTCCTTGAATCATCATCATCATCATCATCAGCAACATTTACTTTTTCTATCTATTCCTCCTCTTCCTCTTTCCTTCCTCCTCTTCCTTTTTTGTCACCTCTTCTCCTTCCTCCTTTTCTACCTCTTCCTCCACCTTTTCCTCTTCCTCCACCTTTTACTCTACCTACTCCTTTTTTTATTTTTTTTTATTTAAACATTATCATTACAGAGTTACATCAGCTAGAGCTGTAGGGTTGAGGCTACAGCTATCTATAGCTATGAGGTACAAGCATTTTACAGCATAATACAAAGGTTATTAACAATCTATTTGAATTACGATGTGTTATTTTTATTACCTGGGTTTGGTGCTCACCCAGGTATTCACTCCCCGTTTAAAGTTGTGGAGGGAGTCACTGTGGTGGAGGTTGGTGTGGCGGACCATTTCATTCCACAGACGGCCGTAACGGGGCAGGAAAGACCGCAGGTGATGTTCTGTCCAGGAGAAGGGCACCAGCACCTGCTCCTCTCTGTAGGGAGCCAAGCGGGTGGCGTAGCTGGGTGGCGGAGGGGATGGGAGTCTGAGTGCTGCCAGGTGTTGCATGCGGAGATGGTGAGTCTTGTACATAACACTCAGGCCCGCCACGTCCCTGTGCTGCTGGAGGGGCTGGAGCTGGCTGAACACATGTGGGTGTGCTCTGCTCTGCACCAGTCGCTGTGCTCTTCTCTGGACGCAATCCAGTGTGGCTAAATATGAAGGTGGGCAGGAGGACCAGATAAGCGGGGAGTACTCCATGAGGGGTCGCACCTGTGCCTTGTACAGCACTTCAACCCCCTTGGCGTCCAGGAGATGAGAGATGCGCCGTACACAGCTTAGTTTCCATGCTGCGTTCTTGGCTACTTTCTTGGCATGGCTGGTGTAGGACAAGCCAGAATCGATTTCCACTCCTAGGATGGAGATGGAGTCTTGGAGTGGTAGTAGTCTGCCCTCCAGCTGTATCTCTTGTGCAGGCAGGGTGTTGATGTCTTGCCTGCGGGAGATGAGCATTACTTGAGTCTTGTCCGGTGCCAGGGTGACCTGCCAATGAGTGCTCCATGCGATAATATTCTCCAGTGCCTGGTTGATGCGGTGGATTGTTCCCTGCCAGTCGTGTCTATCACAGGAGAAGACAAGGGTGCAGTCGTCAGCATACGCCTGGGCCTCAGGAATAAGCTGGGGAAGGTCGTTGAAATAGACATTCCATAAAAGAGGCCCAAGGACGCTGCCCTGGGGCACACTGGCATTAATTGGTTGTTGGCTGGATGTGTGTCCATTGACCACCACTTGCAGGACTCTATGCTGTAGGTAGTCCTTGATGAGTTGAAGTAGCGCTCTACTCACACCTAGGCTCCTCAGCTTGGCAGTGAGGCCTTGGTGCCACACCCTGTCGAAGGCACCGGCGATGTCTAGTACCACTACAAAGGTGTCCATCCCTCTGTCCACCGCATGGTTCCATGAGGCAGACTGCAGGAGAAGCAAGTCAACAGCTGATCGGCCATGCCTGAAGCCAAATTGCTTGGAGCTGAGGAGATGGTGAGCTTCGAGGAATGTGGTGATTTTGGGTGTGATGAGGGCTCCAGAATTTCCCTATAGTGGAGAGAAGGGATATTGGGCAGTAATTTTTTGGGTTCTGTTTAGAGTTCTTCTTATGTACAGCCACGACTCTTGCCTCTTTCTACTGTGTTGGACACTTGGATGAGGATAAGATGTTGTTGAAGAGGGTCGTCAGAGGTGAGGCAAGCTGGGTGGCACATCTTTTCAGCAGGTGAGGACTGATGCTGTCCGGTCCCAGAGCCTTGTTGGGGTCAGTCTGCAGCAGCAGGTACCTCACCTCCTCCACTGTGACTGTAAGGGCCTCCAGGGTGGCCCCGGTGAGGGGTGGAATCATCGGAGGGGCGCGTGAAGGGTCTGGCACAGTCATCTTGTAGGAGAAGTGTGCGCTAACAGATTGGCCTTGTCCTTGTTGCGCACAGCCACCGATCCGTCAGTCCTGGTGAGCGGTGGGATGGTATTGTCAGTGGAGAGGCCTTGTTGTTGCTTCACTCCGCTCCACCACTCCTTACTGCTCACTGACTGGCCACTGAGCCTGGACCTTAGTTCTTCCCTCCAGCGTTGTATGGCCTGTTTTTGCAGGCTTCTTTGTGTAGGATTTTATTAGCTTGAGAGGGGTGGGACTTGTACCGTTGCAAGGCCCTGCTCTTATTATCAGCAGTTATCCTGCAGTGATAGCCGAACCAGGGCATGTCTCTGGGCTTGGTTTTGTAAGTTTGGCTAGGTATGCATTTTTCTTGCATAGATAGTAAGAGATTAGTGAAGGTCTCCACCTGTGTGTTGACATCACCTTGGAGTAGTTCAGTCCATTCAGTAGAGTCCAGTTTATTCCTCAGCCCGTCCCAATCTCCACGAGACCACAACCAGTTCACGCGGGCGGTGGCCTCATCGTTGTCTGCTGCGGTGTTGATGGTGGTGAGGACGGCCGAGTGGTCAGATGAGCCAACCATTCCTAGGGGGCGGCAGATGATGATGCCATCTGGGAGGTCTGTGATAACGGGGTCTAGGGAAGAGCCAGAGGTGTGGGTGGGGAAGGTAACATGGTTGCTAAGGCCATACATAGTCAGCAGTTCCTCAAAATCCCTTGCTACCAGGTGCTGGTCCTATCACCACAAGGTGCTTGCAGGAATGCTGGAGAAGCAATGTGTCGAGGTTAGTGTGGAGGAAATGGATGGGATCACTCCCCTGCCACTGTGGATGGTAGCGGATGCAAAGCAGGATGGTGTCGCATTGCCTCGTCCAGAGCCTGAAGAACATCAACTCAAGGTGGCGATCCATATCAACGTCAAGGGCTTCCACAGCCAAACCCTCGTGAAAACATACAGCGATGCCCCCGAAGGTTCCATTAGCATGATCTCGTCGGTGCCATCCTGAGTATCCCTGAATATGTCCAAAGTTAGTGGGGATAGTGGGGTTGAGGAAAGTTTCCACTGTAGCAATGACGTCTGGTGTGTAGGGGATGGCATAAGAGTGTATAAGGTCTCCTATGTTAGTTTGCAAGCCTCTGGCATTATCGGAAATAAGGGTCAGCTTTTTTTGCATAGGCTGGTTGGTAGTCATAGTTCCTGGCTGTGTAGGGGAGTTGAGTGGGACGTAGAGGTTGGTGTTGGGTTTCTGTATACCCAGGTCTAGAGGGCTGTGCAAGATGCTTTATAAAGAAGTCCACGAGGCGAGAGGTGGCAGCTGTTTGCTCAGTCAGTTGGTGACAGAGCTTCTCATGTCTTTCTCGAGCAAGGAGAGATCGACAGCTATCAATAGTATGACCTTGGCGGCAGCAGTGCTCACACCAGTTTTGCCTATAGCAGTTGTTGTTCGAGTGTCCAGTCCTCTTGCAGTAGTGGCAGTACTTCCTGGTGGTGGTCTTACACGGGGTGGGCAAGGACAAAAGTGGGACAGGGTGTGGGCGTGGATCCGAGTTTGTCTTATCGGGTCGATTGTTGTTACGACCTCTTTGTGGCTGGCTCTGTTGGTATACAGGGGTCTTGTAATACCTACTGCCAGACGTTCTTGTGTTCTGGGAGGAAGATTAGCGTGGGTTGTCTCTGCGAGTTCTGTGGCCACTTGCACTTCGCCTAGCTGGTGCAGAGGGACAGGGTTTTTTTCTGTAGGCTGGAGTGGGATTGGCAGAGCGATTGTCACTGGTTGTGGCAGTAGTATTTCTCGACTTGGGTGTAGGTGGAGATGTGCGAGGACTAAGAGCTGGGCATGCTGGGGATGTTAAGTCCCAAGGTAGAGCAAGCTCAGGAGCAGGTGGTATCTGCTGTGTCTCCTTGGTGGTGACTGGGGCAGGTAGAATGGGGGCAGAGGGAGCAGTAGGGGAGTCAGTCTGGGTAGAGGTGGTGACAATATCAGTGGAGCTCCTTTGCAGCTGGCGTGGCTTTCCAGAGGTCCACCAGTCACGTGACTCAGTGTGTTGAGCAGTGTGTTGTGTCCAGTCCTTGTCTATGGTTTTCCCTCGAGCGGAGGTAGCGGTACTGGTGACTGTGATATCGTTGAGGTTGATCTGCGTAGCCGTGATGTCGTCTATAAATTTCAGTACCGTAACTTGAGAGTCTCGAATTACAGCTATATTTTTACTGTGGTGTCAAACTGTCCAAGAGTCCGTTTATATTTTAGATTTTCTCTCCTGAGTTTTTGTATGATATCAATCAGATCAGTCTTCTCTAACTGGTTGAGGTCTGTTTCTACATCAGAGATGGAGGGGGGAGGGCTGTGGATAGGGTCCTGGGTGTCAGGGACGTAGGTGACTGCGTCCTGTATGCCCAGGAGTGGCCTCAGGGCACCGACGTTCTCGCAAGTAAAGTTTTGTTGGGTGGTATCGGAGAGGCAGTGGTGGTGGCACACACCTCCTCCTTTTTCTCTTCTTCCTCGTTTTTCTCTTCCTCCTCCTTTTCCTCTTTATGATTCATATTTTCCTCCATCTTCTCTTCCTCCTCTTCTTATTCTTCCTCCTCCTTCTTCTTCTTTTCTTCCTCTAATAGCGAAAATAAACGGGAATATAAATTATGCACGTTTCCCGCCTTTTTCTTTCCCGCCTTTTTTTCCCGCCATTTTTTTCCCGGGTTCATAAAATGTCTGTGGCGCGAGTCTCACCTCTGTCCCATATAGGAGCTTAGAGCCTGGCTAGCGCGCGGGCCACGCCCTCACCGCCCACAACACTTGCTTCGTTATAAAAGTTGTTGTTGTTTGTTTCGTTATAACTGTTGTTGTTGTTGTTGTTTGTTTGTTTATCGTTGTTTGTTGACTTTTATATTAAATTTGTATATTATTGTCATTTTGTAAAGTATTGTTTTTCATGCCTATATTTATTAATGGTTTTTCCTTTTCGTTACTCGTCTATACTCCAGAATTAAATATTTCCTTTTTTTTCATTTTTGACATTTAAATACTTAGAAGAAATACATACACGTCATTGTTTATTATTGACACCGATCACACAAACACACACACACACACGGAGGCAGAGATCATTATATATACACACACACACACACACACACACACACACACGTCAACACATAGTCAGGGTGGAGGGAATTAGGTAAATATAGTGTATGGAGAAACAAAGTAAATTATAGGGTATATAGTACAGTGTTGGCAAATGTGGAGCAACTGATTCCTCCAAACTATTCCAAGCAACAACAGGCTACCGTTATTTTTGTTCATCTGGTCCTGTTTCCTGACATACTGTGGAGGAATCAAGGCTCTCTAATGTACCAAAAGTGTATACCATAATACCTTAATATAAACAAAAGATTCACCAAACAGTTTTCATCTCTGTGCTCATAATATGTGTGTGTGTGTGTGTGTGTGTGTGTGTGTGTGTGTGGGAGTTTTCTTCTTTATACTAGCAAGTGTGTGTGTGTGTGTGTGTGTGTGTGTGTAAATAAAACCCTGGGTATAGCTACGCCACATTGGAGTGACTTGAATCCTCCAAAGTATGTAAGGTAACAGAACCAATGATTAAATATAATGGCATCCGGTTGTGTGTAGGAATAGGTTGGAGGAATCATTTGCTCCAGATTTAACAACAACAACAACAACAACACCATATTATAATACCCTCTTATATTATTTTAGGATCATGGGATCGGGTATGAGACTTGGTGGCTTCTCATTCCTCCTGACTATGGGTCGATTCCACAGTCATATTTGTTTGTTAGCTTCCCAACCAAGCACATTTATAAGGCTTTATTATTTTCCAAAAGCTGAGTATCCGTATTAACAAAATCTATTAAAACAGTTAGATAATGATGATCACTGCATAGTTTATTCAGCAAATTCATTAAATAATTCACCCATAAGGCATTTACACGGCTAAGATTCTTTCGTTTGCGTTCTTACAAACCACTACCAACCACAATGGAATGAACCCTAAGCCACGAAACAAGCTCCTTCAATATAGGTGTGTGTGTTTCGTGGCATAGTTTGGAGGAATCAGTAGCCCTCCAAGTTACCACCAAGAGAATTAAAGAACCCTGTAATGTAGTCAGAAACCTTGAAGTAAATGAGTCCTTCAAATATTGCCACGAAACACACACACCTATATGAAAGGAGCTTGTTTAGTGGCATGGTCAGGAGGAATCAGAAGCCTCCAATATTCATACACGATCACAGGGGGTCGTTAATTAACTGGTATGTCAGATGATTCCAAACTTTAATATAACCTCCTGAATACTTATTAGATGTGGTGACTGTACATATTGGTAACTTATAGACACTTAACACTTAACGGGATATAGATGCATTTTGGTCAAGATTAAAAAATATAAATAATAATAATAATAATAATGATAATGATAATAATAATAATAATAATAATAATAGTAATATTATTATACTGTAGTAATAATAATAATAATAATAATACTCCCCCATTAGTGTTCTGACTAACTGAGGCACTATTCATTCCCGTGCATTTATTATTGTTTTTATTATTATCATTTTTATTTTTATTATTATTATTATTTTTTTTTTTTTTATTATTTTTTTTTTTTTTGCTTATTCTGAGAACCAATAGTACACACACACACACACACACACACACACACACACACACGCGCACCACTTCTTCGTTTGATATGACCCAAATGCATGAAAGGAGGTGTCAATAAATGCTGACACACACACAGACACACACTGGTTGTCACGAGAGAGAGAGAGAGAGAGAGAGAGAGAGAGAGAGAGAGAGAGAGAGAGAGAGAGAGAGAGAGAGAGAGAGAGAGAGAGAGAGAGACACACACACACACACACACACACACACACACACCGGTGGTCACAGAGAGAGAGAGAGAGAGAGAGAGAGAGAGTATGGGTACTGATATGAGTTTATTTTTCCTAGATTGCATTATATATAACAGTAGAAACATGAACTTTACTGAGGGAAGAGACATATATAATTTTTCCAAGGTTGAAATGCAATTGGAATATAATATATATAATGTTGGGGGTCAATACCGTACAAGCAGAGAGACTAAAATGAGAAGAAAAAAATAAATAAAAAAATTACTGTACTGAAAACTGGAGAGAATTTCGTAGATTTATGAGTGACGTGTACAGGTTTATTTAAGGGACCCTGTGATGTAGTCTGAAAATTGAAGGTAAGTGAGTCTTTCAATCATTGCCACGAAACACACACACACACACACACACACACACACACCTACATCTATATAGAAGGAGCTTGTTTCATGGCATAGACAGGAGAAATCAGAAGCCTCCAATTTTCATACACGATCACAGGGTCCTTAAGGGGAGATTCTCCTGTTGGTGAATTGCATTGGAAGGTCTGTGATTCCCCCTAAGTATACCAGAAAACAGACGCCCTCAATGGTACTAATAGGGGACCTGTTTCGTGGCATAGTTTGGAGGAATCAGCAGCCTTCCAATTCACCAACAAGAGAATCTCCCCTTATTATCTGTCATTCACTTCTCTTTCTTTCTCTCTCTCTCTCTCTGATATTCGTGTGTCCGAAACTTTATGACAAATGTGACAAAACGAACCAAACCAACCTGTACAGTATATACAGAATATACGTGTGTGTGTACCATACAATTTTACGGTACTTATGTGCACGAGCTGAGCATTTCGTTGGCTTGAAACGGGCGAATGATTGTGTGTTTGTGTGTGTGTGTGTGTGTGTGTGTGGTTGCTAGGATGTGTGGGCACTTGCTTGCATGTGTGTGTGTGTGTGTGTGTGTGTGTGTACTCCACCCTTGTGTTTATGTGTGTGACTCATGAGGTTTTTAATGATCGTGGTCTCTCTCTCTCTCTCTCTCTCTCTCTCTTTCCTACCTGGGGAAGGAATCGTAATTATGGTAATTTAAATTCGTAAATTACTAAATTGAAGTTGTTGTGTCCAGGATCGAGGACTCTTAGAAATTTATTTATTTATTTATTTATTTATTTCATAGCATATATATAAAGTAAGAGCATGATTTTTAAGTTTTATTATAGTTATAACAGCATGATAGAGTGAATGTATGATTTAGTTTAAAATAAAGGTGAAGGGAGAAAAAGGTGTAAAAATAATATTTATAAATATGGTATTTTAATTTAAGCCTACTTTCCAACTGTCCTATGAAATGTCCTTGGTGTTGTTTTCCACCAACCACAAGGAACTGTTTCATATCATTACTTTCATGTAGGGTGTAATGCCCGAGGGACTGGAGGGTGGGGAGAGAGCCTTCTGCTTTACTATACTTTACTTATATACCTGTATTCCCTTAGTGTTAGGTCTGGACCACCTCGAAAGGACCGCAAGGTGTGTGTAGCCCGTGTATCTATGTAACTCATGTAACTCTATGTAACTCTCTCTCTCTACAAGACACACACACACACACTCAAGCACATTTGCATAGGAACCTACATAATTAAACAACACACACACAGGAAGGGATCATTACACACACGCACATACACAGGCAGGGATCATTACACACACACACACACAGGCAGGGATCATTACACACACAGGCAGGGATCATTACACACACACACACACACACACAGAGGCAGGGATCATTATGTATTATGTACATACACACACACACACAGAGGCAGGGATCATTATGTACACACACACACACACACACACACACATGAGATCCTTGTTGGCATGTCTTTGTTTACCTTTAGTACGAGCCCCAACAGTCTCGGGAACGTTGACGCTACATGCCACCAGTAAAGTTACTCCATAAGAAACATTGATTGTACTTCGTTTTCTGTCTTGTCCGAATTAATGGGATAGTAAAATTTTGATTCCTCCAAACTATGCCAAGAAAAAGACACAGATGAAGAAATATAATGATATCCTGTTGCCTGAAATACTTTGGAGGAATCATTTGTTCCAGATTTACCACCCAAAACAATGTGCTATTAACCTCCGTTAATCCGTATATCCAACGGTGCTTCACCTATCTTGTATCTATCAACGACCCTGTATGAAAATTGGAGGCTTCTGATTCCTCCTGCACCACACCAAGAAACAAGCCCCTTCCATATAGGTGGTGTTTCGTGGCAAAACTTGATGGACTCGATTATCTACAATATTTTTTACTACTCCATATATGTGTGTGTAATGATCCCTGCCTGTGTGTGTGTGTGCGTGTGTGTACAATGATCCCTGCCAGTGTGTGTGTGCGTGTGTGTGTAATGATCCCTGCATGTGTGTGTGTGTGTGTATAATGATCTCTGCCTCTGTGTGTGTGTGCGTGTGTGTGTAATGATCCCTGCCTGTGTGTGTGTGTGTGTGTGTGTGTGTGTGTGTGTGTGTATAATGATCCCTGCCTCTGTGTGTGTGTGTATGTGTACATAATGATCCCTGCCTCTGTGTGTGTGTGTGTGTGTGTGTACATAATGATCCCTGCCTCTCTGTGTGTGTTTACATAATGATCCATGCCTGTGTGTGTGTGTGTGTGTGTGTGTGTGTGTAGGAGTTTTCTACTTTGTACTTGCAAGTGTGTGTGTGTGTGTGTGTGTGTGTGTGTGAGCCGGTGGAAAGAAATGTCAGACGACGCTGCAGAAACAGCTGATGTAGGTGTAAACAAACCGACACGCCAGTGTGATGTCACTGAGCAGAGGCGCGCAGCAGAAATAAACACTCCCCCAATTGAATCTCACTGTCAGATATGTAATGGACAAGCTGGTCAAGAATGTCTCAAATGCAGCAAGTGCAAAAAGTACGTACATTTTTCCTGTTCAAGACTTCCTGTATATGCCATTGTCAATTTCCTCAACACCAGGAGCCAGTATTCGTGCAAAAACCAATTCGGAAAGCAAGCTCGCCAGCTTTGTTTGGGAGTCCTTTCTGAAATTGAGAAAGAAAAAGAGGCCAAAGATGATATTCCTGTCTTTAGCCTCGACAAAAATCAGGAGAGGGGAAATTCGGCAGATGATGATGCGAGAACAAATACCGTGCCACAAAGTACATATGTAAACATCAGTGGAACTGTAGAAGAACGGAACCTCGATCACCAGAAAAACAAGATATGCTACTTTTACAGGCATAATAATTGTAAGTTTGGTCTGCAGGTGTGTGAAGACGGCAGGTATAGGGTTGGTCCTTCCCCCTTGGTAGCTCGCCGGATAGTCTATCAAACAAGCACTGCTCCGCTCTTTTATATCCTTGCTCTAGTTTCCCATATGTAGCATCATTCACGTGATCACGCCATCACCTGACCTGCTGCACCCACCTTGGTTCATACCTGGAGGAAGCGGGAGGCTGGAGGCTGGGTTCCCAAGAGTACGCTAAGCTGAGCCAGGGGACGGGATTAACCAAACCGCCAGACTGTGGCTTGTCTGGGACGGGGAGAGCACAAAGAAACGGGGAGTGGCGTACCAGCACATAAAATATATATAGAGGAATACAGAGTGGTGCGTATGCCACCACTACAAGATCAACGGTCTCGACTCGGTGAGAGGGTGCAAGGATGGGAAAAAATGCAAGTTTTTTCACCCACCGATATGTTACGGATCAGAAAAGAAGCGAGAATGCCTGAAAGAGGATTGTAAACGATTGCATTTAAAGGGCACTCGTAGATCCAATACAGATCAGCTGTATTCCCAACAACTGGCCACAGATGAGGTTCGTCCCTCAGTACAATACAATGTACCTCTAACTCAACCAAGTATACAACTCACTCAACGCCAGAAACGTCAACCAATAGCTCAGATTACAGAGGCGTATCATGTCATTAGTCACGATGCAGCTCGGTACGAACAACAGCAAAATGAAGTAATACCTTTTTTAGTGCAACAAATGAAACATATGCAGGCGGTACAACAGCAGATACTACAAGTACTGAAAACTGGTCAGTGGCCCCCCGCCCCACCAATGCTGAACTACCAGCATCAGTCACAACAACAGGCCATGATGCCAATGACGTATGCAAGATAATCACCTTCAATATAGCAGGCCTTACACAGTACAAACTGAAAGGCAAAACAAAACTGCTAGTAGAACTCGCTAAATCAGAAAATGCGGTCATTATTTCACTTACCGAATCACATCTCAACGATGAAATACGGGATGCCGAAATTAGAATATCAATTTATACGGCATTTAGGACTGATAGACTGACACATCGCAAGAAAGGTGGTGTTATAACATAATTATGTAGCTGAGCATTTTGCACTAAAAACTACAGTCCTGCATTCTGAATCAAACTCGTATACAGAAGCACAGGTTCTACACTTGCATACGATAAACATGATCGTTATCAACATATATAGACCTCCAGCGTGCCCAACAGACGAGTTCATGGATCAGCTAATGAAAATCAGAAGCATTCTGGATTCCCTTACCACTTCGACGCCGATGGTGTTGCTCAGCGGCGACTTGAGTTTCCTGCGAATTGACTGGGATACAGAGACTGTGTACGGGGGAGGGGGGGGGGGCAGACATGCGAGCCCAAGCAAGGGTGCTGCTGCTGTTAGCTGGAAAACATTGTCTACAGCAAGTCATTCGCACTCCCACTCGGGAGGAAAACATTCTTGACATAGGGCCGATTCCACAGTCGATTTGTTACAGCCCGAACAAAAACCATCACCAACATGGTCAGACCTGTTACAAATAAGCCTTTCCGATTCCACAGTCGTCTGATCTTTGGTTTGCTAGCCAACAAACTTGGTGGCCGCGCAAACAAACCCCCAGGAGCTAACCGGAAGGGTTGGTACACCTGAATGGTGGATATTGGCCATAGAACTATAACAAACTGGCGCCGAAATATGAACTGTCACCTCTGAGCAGAAGGAACTTGGAAGAGAGAACACATGACGAGTTGACGACCGCAATTTCTCCTCGTGACAAGGCTCCTGCTGCTCTAACATATCAGCAGTTATTTTTTACTAAATAACATAAAACTTGAGAAATACTGATGTTAAATATATTTCAAATACAAAAAAAATAATGTTTTAATAATACATTTGTCTGCTGTCATAGCAGGTAATTTGATTTAAAAGGCCATACAAACTGCACAAATTATACTTTACAGAAGATTGTTCTTTGATGTGTGTGTACTTGTGTTAATTTGAATTATAATTGGTTCCTTCTACTCAGTTCCAAGTACTTGCATAAAGTTATAGCATAATAAATGCTTCACAAGCTTATCTATAATGAATTTGGAGTAGAGTAACGTGTTGAAAGAACAATAGATGTGTAAAATAATGAAGTGATGTGATGCTTAAGGCGTCTTCTATTTATGCCACTCGATCAACCCGGGTTGGCAACCTGTGTTGCTCCGAAAGACCCGGGTTGTATGGTGTAAATAGAACACGCCGACCACGAAACCGGGTTGATATTCCTTTGTTTGTAAACATTGAAGATGGCATCGCAAGACTCAGCAGAGCAGTTTTTCCCAGCATTATGCTCGGTACTCTCAGAATTTGATGACAAATCGAGTATTTCCCTACCTGCATATATTATGTTGATAGTGTAGTTATGGGCTTCACAAGTGGAAATGTGACTGATGCCAGCCATTGGCCATGTGTTAGCTTCATTAAAAAACTACTCTCAGATGGTTCAGGGATTTGTGCAGCAGACCATACTTTGCAATTGCAAGGAGTATAATTTGTGGCTGCAACTAGGACAGTAACCATTCCCGACAAATTGGAGAAACTTATGTTTTTTTCATACTAGAGTCAATAAGAAAATCTGTAAATATTGAATGAATTACCGTTATTGCGTAAGGTTTTTCTACCTTTCTTACCCACTTATTTAGACCATTCTAATACTATTTTCTTCTATGGTATTTCCTCCGTTGGATAGCCAACAAATATTGATGACTTTGGAATAAGCCCATAGTCATGACGAGATTGTCAAGTGAAGAAGATAAATTTATCCGACCACGATGTGATTATTTTGGATACCAATATCACTTCGGGCAAACCTGCAAAATCTGCCTATTCCGCACAGCGTATGTCCAGTTTCAACAGTTTGAATTTTCGTGCTGACTCAGTCTGCTGGACTGATATGAAGGATGACCTCAGTCGGGTCGAATGGAAACAGATGGAAAATCATGAGCCAGACGACCAGTACGACTTTCTGATTGCCAAATGCCTGGAGATTTCGAAGAAGCATATACCGATGAAGAGATCACCGCCGAAAAACTAAATTCCACGAGACCGAAAAATTCTGATGAGGAAAAGAATTAATCTGCGTAATAAACTAAGGCGTGGCAAAGACTTTCGAGCTAGATAATGTATTGAAAA
Organism: Petrolisthes cinctipes; assembly: GCA_033782935.1. Lineage (NCBI taxonomy): Eukaryota > Metazoa > Arthropoda > Malacostraca > Decapoda > Porcellanidae > Petrolisthes > Petrolisthes cinctipes. The sequence continues at coordinate 282,751 of JAWQEG010000327.1, forward strand.
TAAAATATTGATGATTGAGGACGACCTCAAAACATCAGTGGAAATTGAGCTCAATCGGAAAGAAAAATCTGCTATTTCCTGTATCAAAACCAACCTCAAATACTTCGACAAGTATACGACAAACAATTCAATGATGGGGACAGGTATTGGACCACTAATGGATGCAAACGGTGGAGTCGGCGACGAGCCAGAAAGTGTCGTTGAAACACTACGATTTCAGTATGAAACAGTTTTCAGCTCACCCAAAGTAGACAACATTGAGTTTTTCGGTGATGAGGACGGGAACACTGCAAAACTAAATAGCATTAATGTATCCGCTGACCAGATACAAAAAGCAATTAAAGGATCGAGTGTGAACTTAGCTGCTGGCCCCGACCAATTTCCGGTAATATCGTTGAAGAACTGAGCAGAGGAGTTGAGTGTTCCTCTGTCAATTCTTTACAAGAGCTCTCTAGAAACGGGGAGAATTTCGGAAAAGCAGAAAGTGCCAAAGTTACTGCATGTTCTCGTTGACTGACCACTACCACAGAGGAGGTTTTTTTTTTTTTTTTTTTTTTTTTTTGCCTATCACCCATAGTTGTGGGCATTAAGGCAGTGTTTTTATTTTTTCTTTCTCTTCTTACTTTTTCCTTTCTTTTCCACTTGCCTGCTACCAGAGACAATTGGTTTCGAGTTGGCAAAGCTGGCTTGTGATGTCATCCTGCTGCTGGTCCAGACTTCCCTGATCTGGAAGATGTCGGGGTCTTGGCAACTGGGGATGTGCTGGTGAAAGAGGTCGAGGCGACGAGAGGCAGACATCCACCAGTCCACGGTGACTGTGGGTGGTGGGTTGGTGGGTGGGCTGTCATTCCTCCTCCTCCTCTTCCTCTTCTTGACAGTCTGCCATTCCCCTTCATCTTCCAGGTCCATATTATCAGTTGTATCCTCTCTCGTGGTGGTGGTGGAGGAGGCAGAGCAGGAACTGGTGTCAGGGGCCTGAGTATCCTCCTCCATCGCAGAGTCCAGTTCTGAAGTCTCAAGTGGTGGTGATGGCGGTGGTGGTGATGGTACCTTCACGCTGTTCGCCCGGTTGAGCGGGCGAGGCAACATCAACTGGCGACAGGGGTGGGCCGGAACGGGTGGTGGTGGTGGTGCATCCGTTGTGCTCCTTCCCCGTCTTGCAGGCTTGTTGCCTCGTTTATTGGTGGTGGTTGTAGTAGTAGTGGGTGGTTGCAAATCAGGAGAAATGGCTATTGGTGGTAAGCCATTTCTCATGAAGATGTCCAGGAGGAGGTCAGAGAGACGACCTAGCCCTTCTGCAGCTAAGGCAACAGCAGTCTTGGTGCAGACGGTGACGATGTCTGCCTGCTGCTGCCGTCGCTGCGGTGGTTGGGCGTCAGCCGTCCTCCTCCCACGGGCATGGAGTGAGCCTCGGACCTGCCCACTAGCAGGTCCGGCTACGTTGGTAGCCTCCACGCCCTTCCTCCCTTCTTCCACAGTGAAGGACACCTCCTCTCCGTCTCCCAGTGATGGTGGTGAGGTGGTGGCAGCAGAGAGGAGGATGCCCCTTCTGTGGACGAAATAATCTTTTGAGTTTGAGGTTATAAAGCCATAGCCCTTCAAATGGTTAAACCACTTCACCCTGCCAACAAGACGGTCGGCAGGGGAAGTGGTGTGGTTGGCAGTAGGTGCTGTCTGGGCCATGGCTTGATGTAGACTCATCCAGAGGAGGGGTTAATGAACAGTCGAGATGTAGATTATGTAGACTCTATTGTGGATAAAGTAGATTACAGAGTGACAATAGATAAGGAGGCACCGAGTACGGTTACACAGGTAAGTGGACTAGCTGTACTGGTTCTTGCCGCAAAGCATTGTGGAAAGCATTGTCTGGCAACGTACAGTGTTGTCAAGTCGTGATGCAACTCTGCCATGTCTCTAGTGTTCTATCTACCTTGGGTGTGAATAGGACGTAATATATGGTACACATACTATTACACAATCCTACAGTTATGCCGATTTATAAGGGTGGATCTAGAAATGAGGCTGTGGTGCACACACACATACTCACACACACACACACACACAAAGGAGTGGCAGGTAGTAACACACGCGGGTCAGGTCACAGGTAGAAAGGGTTTGCCCCAGTTTACAGATTATCACTCACCTCAGGTCAGATCAGGTGTTCACACAGACACACAGGAAGCTACACCCACAAAGAACATTCTAGACATACCTGGGTAAGCCACGCCTCCCAACCCATACCATTGGCTTGGCCTAGTTTTAATTACTTTGATTACTAGCTCCGCCCACTGTCCTCGATATAAATTGGTACTGACAACAGAGGTAGGCAGAACATCTCTTGGAACAGACGAGAGAGGACTTAATTAAGAAGACAAGCTAGCCGGCTCCGACTCACCAACACATACTCCTCCTCTACGAGTAATACATTGTTCCAGTTCCTGTATACCTATACTGTACTTGTGTGTGCTTCATCCCTCACCAATAAACACATGTTGATTTTGTGGAGTTTGGTATACCCTGCTGCATGCTGAGATATAGAACACTACAAGGCAAAATACTACAGGTCCATTGCTCTAACTTCCCATATCATCAAGGTTCTCGAAAAAATTATTGTGAAAACCATGACAATGTTCCTTGAAGAGACTGACGTGATGAACAACAACCAGCACGGCTTCAGAGCGGGTTGTTCATGCCTAACCCAATTATCGGCACACTATGAACAAGTGTTGACTTCGCTGGAGAACAACAAGGACGTTGATGTGGTCTATTTGGAATTCGCCAAAGTGTTTGACAAGGTAGACCACGGCATACTTTTTCACAAACCTCGCCAAATGGGTATTTCTGATAAACTGGGGAGGTGGCTGCACAGCATCCTAACCGGCAGAAAACAGGTTGTGGCCACCGAGGGTGCTCAGTCTGCACTGATGCTGGTCACCAGTGGAATCCCACATGGCTCTCTTCTTGGACCCCTTTTATTTATCGCACACAACTCCGACATTGACCAAAACATTCAACACTAATTTGTGTCTTCATTCACAGACGTCACACGCATGCTGCAAGAAATATCTTTGTCTGCAAACGCCGAACTATTGCAGGCGGATCTTAAGTCTTTGTACCAGTGGGCGGAAAAGAACAACATGATGTTCAATGGTAGCAAGTTTGAACACATGAGCTACACTGTACAAGGCTGCAACAATTGTCCACCCAAATACACCGCAAATGACCGGTCACAAATTTCAGTGAAACCAGAAATTAGAGGCCTCGGAGGCACCCTTAGCTGTGATGGAAACTTCACCAGCCATATCAACCATGTGACAAAAAAGGCCCTGAGTCAAGCTGGATGGTTCCTTCGTATGTTTCGAACTTATGAGCCGGAGCCGATGCTGACTCTGTACAAACCACTGGTGGTGCCACTACTAGAGTACTGTTGTCAGCTCTGGAGCCCGTGGTGAGTCAGAGATAAACAAAAGCTTGAGGGAGTACAAAGTACTTTCACCTCCAAAATATCAGCTGTAAGACACCTGGATTACTGGAAGAGACTTCAGGCATTGAGACTTTTCTCCCTTGAACATCGCCAAGCAAGATATCTCATTTTGTATATATACAAAATTATTATGGGTCAGGTAGCCAACACCGTCAACATCCGCTTCCTAAATCAACGGCGACTCGGACAGCTGTGTCATGTAAACGCAATAATTCTTCCCAGTGCGGCCACTAGAATAAAAATGCTTAAGGGGATTGCTCTCTCCGTAAAAGCATCATGGCTGTTCAACCCACTTCCCAGGTACCTACGGGATTGTAAGGGTCTGGGACTGGACAATTTCAAACTGAAGCTGGATAAGTTCCTGGGGATAACACCGGATGAACCCAAATTGCCGCAGTACCACCTAGGTGCGTCCAGTAATTCTATCGTTGACTAGCTGGCGCAGCGACGAGCGGACGGGATTTTCTAGTGGCGGTGCATCAGCGTGGCCACGGACGGAACTTCCAGCCCACAACTTCACACCACAGGAACCAAAGGTGTGTGAGTTTTCTTCTACGTACTTGCAAGTGTGTGTGTGTGTGTGTGTGTGTGTGTGTGTGTGCAGGATGTTTCTTCTATGTACAGCTCTGGACTGAATTTCTTGGTACAGTCAGTACTGCCAACTGGGGTTCAGAGTTCGAGTATGTTGACTCACTTGTCTGAAGCACACACACACACACACACACACAGATTTTAGGCATTGGGGGTAGGGGGATGATGGCCATTCAGATGTGTGTAACCAACTACAGGGTAATGGGTCTCTTACAAATAACAAACTCCGGACTATTTAACCGTCAGTAGTCAAATGACTTTCTCTGAACCATCGCAAAAGACGAGGCACCCCCTACTCAGCCAGAACTGTCAAACTCGAGTTACAATCCAACATTTTCTCATTGAATGTTCCCAGTAGAATGCTGCACGGTAGCAATCGTTCCCTTCGTATATCTCTCACGGTAGAGTCGCCTCCCTGTCATGCCCGGTTCACATTAGCCCGTTTGGACGGATCCGACATCCGTTGTAGATGAATGTAAAAAACACTAAACAGGATATTGATGCATTTTGGTCAAGATTAAAAAATTTAAATAATGATAATTATAATAATAATAATAATAATAATAATGATGATGATTATAGTAATAATAATAATAATAATAGTTAATGATAATAATGTTAATTGTTAATGATAATAGTTAATGATAATAATGATAATAGTAAATATTATTATTATTAATAATAAAATAATACTAATAATACTAATACTAATAATAATAATAATAATAACAATAATAATAATAATAATAATAATAATAAAATAGTTAATATTAATAATAATAATGATAGTAGTTAATAATAATAATAATAATAATGATAACAGATATAGTACTAATAACAATACTCCCCCATTAGTGTTCTAACTAAATCCTATCCTCTGTTTCCCTCCTACATCTCATTACTTTGCTCTTTGCCACGTTCACTCTCAGTTTCCTCCTCCTTCACACCCGTCCAAACTCCTACACTAACATTCTCGGTTCCTTTTCTAACTCTGCCACTGACATTCTCGGTTCCTTTTCTGACTCTGCCACTAACGCTGTATCACCAGCAAACAGTAATTGGTTTAGGCCCAACTCTCTACCTCTTCTGTCCACCAACCTCAGTTACCACACCGCTCATATAAATAATAAACAACCATGGTGACATCATACAGCCCTGACGGAGTCCCACCTTTACTGGGAACCATTCACTCACGTTACATCCCACTCTAACACACGCTCTACTGTTCACATAGAAACTTTTCACCCTTCTCAATAATTTTCCCCCGAGCCCGTACAACTGCAAAACCTTTCACAATCCCTTTCTAACAATTCTGTCATATGCTTTCTCGAGATCCATAAATGCCCATACTACTTCTTTATTTTTCTCTAAATACCTTTCACACACCTGCCTTACTGCAAATATCTGAGATGTTCACATGTTGGTGGGTGGTGTAGCCACCAACTATAAGTTGTGCTGCTACCTAAAGAAGGCTCCTGTGTAAGGGCCACTGTCAGGGTTTCTCCACTACACTTCTCAGCCTCAGGAGCTAGTGTCTATAACTCTCTTTAAGAAGTGTTAGTTTCTATAACTCTCTTTAAGAAGTGCTCAAGGAAGAGAGAGATGCGGTGAATAGTTCCTTATAATTTAATGTAAAAAAATAGTTAACAGTATATACAATTCTCTGCGTACCTGACGTTAACAAAGCTAAGAGTATTTGGTTATGGTATTAAATGTATAATACATATGTTGTATACATGAAATTTTGCAAGAGTATGCAGACAATGATATTACACAAAATGGCAAAGAGAATATGCTGAAAGAAATTGCATAGGCTATCTGCATGAAGGAATGTAATGGTAAATGAATCACAATACAGGGCTGGTAGATAATTAGAGAATGGTTACACACACAATCAAAGAAAATCGACCTATTTTATGGTACACTACACACACAACCTCTTCCTCTCCTAAAGCCACCTTGCCCTTCACCAATCACAGTCTTCGTACCCTCTCTGACTCTTCTTATCAACACCTTTCCATACAGCTTTCCTACTACACTTAACAGGTTCATACTCCTGAAACTCGTACTGTACATTGGTATCTATCTCATTTTCCCTTATATAGAAGTACTACACAAGCACTCACCCAATCAATTGGGACCTTACCACTATCAAAACACACAATCAACAACCGTACCAACAACTCCATCATACTTGTTCCACCATATTTCAGACATTCTACAGCTCATCCATCCAAACCTGAAGCTTTCCTTGTTTTCATCTCTCTCATTGCCTCCTCCACCTCTTTCTTTCCTACTACTGCCCTTTTAAACATTTCCCATTCCTCCTCTATTTTACCTGTCTCCTTCTCCTTTACTCCATTCCAATTCCTAGCAATATCCTCTTGATACTCCAACATCCTCTCTTTCTTGCTCAACTCACTCACTTTTAAAGCCCTCTTTACTCCTTCCCTATTTCTTGATACCACTCCTAACCCACTCTTAACCTACCCTCTACTAGGAAATGGTCCGAAATACAACCCCCCCCCCCCTTAATACTCTAACACCCAACAAACACTGTAAAGCAGTCTTTGACACTACCACATAGTCCATTAAAGCTCTATCTACCATTCTCCGATGTATCTGTCTTACCCACGTATATACAGTATATATATTTCCTTTTTCTTAAAACATGTATTTCAAACCACTAGGTCTCTCTCTCTCTCTCTCTACACATAACCCAATCATTCTTTCACCACTCTCATTTATTCCCGGCACCCCATACCTACGCACAACCCCATCTACTACCTCATCCCCCACTCTGGCATTCATATCTCCCAATAGTACCATGTTCACATTCTGCCCAAAACTCCGTATACACTCCTCCAATTAATTCCAAAACTGTCCTTTCTCCACCTCATCCCTCTCACTTCCCGGCCCGTACGTACTCACAAACACCCATGCCTCCTCACCAAATTTTACTCTTACCCACATCAACCTTGCCTAAAACTCCCTCCACGCCTCCACATTCCGATTCACTTCTGCACTCAGAATCAAAGCCACTCCTCCCCTAGCTCTTCCCCTCTCCACCCCTGACACTCTACCATTCACACAACCAAACTCACATTCACGTTTCCCTTGCAACTTTGGCTCATGCAATGCTAGTACATCCAACTTTCTTTCAACAAACATATATATATTCCAATCTCCTTCCTCTTACTTACAACCATATTACATCCACGCACATTCATTGTCCCAATTTTTATGGTCGTGGAGTTTCGGGAAGTACAAATACTTCCTTCCCCACTTTTCCTTTGTATGTGCTCCATGACGAAATTGCTAGGGAAATCTTACAGAGGAGGGGTTCCCCTTGCACCTCGCTCCGAGGCCATTGCACCGTTAACAGTGGGCGATGGAGTCGTCACATCCCTACGCCTCATCAGTAGGAAAGAAGAACACTAAGTAGTAGAGAAAACAAGAGTGAGCTATGGAAGGTAGAGGACGCTCAATTTTCACTTCGGTTTCTTCCCTGGCAAGCCGCTCCTCCTGATCTGCCAGCTTCGCCATTGATTGTGTCGCTGCATAGACTCGATACACCATCTCGTCTCCTACGTTTTCCTGAATCTCCACAGGAGGGTCTGCAGGGCTCTCTGATACCACCAGGGGTGTCACTGTCCTGCTCTCAGACACCAAATCGTTGCCCAGCAATAGGTCCACACCATCCACAGGCAACGATTCAGCCACCGCCACCTTCTGTGGTCCTGTTACGAACTCAGTTTCAAAGTCTAACATAATATAGTTTAAATGTTGATCTGTGTGGAGTCCTCGAACTAGAACGTATTCCTTAGACCGCACTCTATTATAGGTTATGTTTCTCAGCACTGACACCTCTGTTGCAGTGTCCCTCAACACAGTCACTAGGTAACGTATTCCATCCACTGTAACTGTACCCTTACTAATGTACCTGGTATATGAGTGGGTCCCATTTCCAGCTGTCACAGCTATTGACTTTATGACCTTATATGACCTTAGCTGTTGCGCTGCCAGATGCTTAGTTGCATCAAAATCAATCAATCAATCAATCCTACCTATTTGTTAAACTTCACTGCTTATATACATTCTCTACTGGAGTTGACAGCTGTGTCTGGATACAATAATACCAACGTTACCTTGTGGTCATGTGGTAGGAGGAGTCATGTGGGACTATGGTCATGAGGTCTGAGTCATGCCTCAGGTAGCTGAAAGGACCCTTGCTTCTATCTCCAGGTACCTATACTGATATATAGTTTGTGATACCTGGTTATATTACTGCCTATCTCTTGGTTATTTATTTTATGTCGGCTCTGGGCAGGTAGTCTGTTTATACCTGACCCTAGCTAATCTTATCTTTTACCTGCCTTGCCTCTTGGTGCTGTACAATTGCTCAGTCCCGCTACCCAATCTGTCCCAGATTATAACTTTATTGTGGCAACAAATTTTACAATACTTGGTATATCCAAGGATGATTCATCCAGAGGAAAGGGACAGAGGAGCTAGGAAATTAACAATGAATACTTAAATATTAATACAAAATAGACATCAAAGACATAGGCACACCATAAGCTTAAAATTAACATTACCAGTAATACATGAATATAAATACATTGGTACATGAAATGTCATCTTAAAATTCATGTGTTTAGCTAGGTGCATGTTATTGTGTGTATATAAGCTAACCTATGCTAAACATTCACATATTAATGAGGGGAGGGGGGAACCATGTTGCTATGTTGTGGCTGTGAAATAACAGTCTTATCCTTTTCAATACGAGATAATTCAGTATACGTCGATAGACTTTCTTATACAATGCAAAAATAGTATAGTAGACTATCTTATACAATATATAAATATTATAGTACATGCCAGAAAGATAAGACATGGGATAATAAACATTGGTACCAAGATTTAGTTTGATAAATATATGGAGGCATCAAATGATATAATAAGGATGTTTGAATCCCAGTCTCATTGAGTAACTTAATAGTTTCATTTTTTCTGAAACAACTGATAATTAGGAGATGTTAAATAAGTCGACAGTATATGAAATATGTTGAAAAGTGGAGGAGAGTGTGTTATGTTTTCAAGCAATTTATATTTACTAGGCAAGGTAACGATTCCCTTGGATCATATTTCCTATGAGTTTGCTTCTTTATAGTAGCCTTGAACCATACCATGTGTAGGGTGATTAGGGTAAATCAGTGTTAATTGTGTATCAGCAGGTAAGTATAGATAGTGGAAATTAAAAAATGATGATGAAAGAGTTTGATTAGTAATAGATATGAATGAACAGTCGGCAAAAAAAGTTTCGTTACCATCCCTAAAACAGTGTGATGTAATGTTGGTATGCCTGACTGGTGAGTGTTGTACCTCCGCCACCCTCCAGCCTCCATAAAGGCCGTATCACACGGTCGCTCATTTCCTGCCACATCGTGTCCTGCGACACCATTTTCAACGACATCTCGCGGGAAACAATAGCACACGGCAAATTCTCAAGAAAGACAACAACGACGACCGACGACACCACGCGGGTTGCGGGACAAACCAAAACACTTTGTCACAAAAGCGAATTCACCAAGGATGGACGCCATTAACCAAGCAATTTTAGCTGTTGGAGCATGTGCAATTGCTTTGGAAGAAGAAGAAAGAGGAAAGAGGTTTGGACCAGGCGGCAGGCGAAAGCAGAAATGTAAACAAACCCCGAAATCAAATAAATGTTCCATGCTCATATTTAACAGTTAAATTCGGTGTATATGTTACAGTAGAATCTTCAAAACAGTAAATTTGTAAATTTCCTTGATTTTCCAGAAAATTTACAAAGTGACTGTTTCAATCAGTAAATTTACAAAATTACTAAAATTTGTAGGAAATTTACAAATATACTAATTTCAGGAGCCAGTAATTTTTGCAAAATTACTGATTCATCGATTATGATTTTTTATTATGATTTTTTACACAAACGAGCAGAAGCACACATCATCTAAAGTCAAATGATCCAATTTATTCACAAAACAGGATTAAAAAGAACATAATGATCTAATTTATTCATAAAACAGGATTAAAAAGAACATAAAGGGTGTGTGTGTTGGGGGGGGGTGGTGGCTTGCACTATGGTAGTGTCAACATACTAGGCTACTTATTTGGACATGTCAGACTGGAGTGACATTTGGAGTTACACTTGAGGTCGTTTCTGAAACAAGAACATTTATTTGTTACGCATCTCTTTGCCCCACGCACACAGTTACATTTTGTGAAACCTTGCCCACCTGATGCTGATTCTGCTATGACGGCAGAACGCAAAGATTTTGTCAAGACAGATATCCTCATTGTTCAACAGTCTTTGAGGGCATAAATCAAACTGATTTCGGGAAAAGCCCCCTTTTAGCACACCAGCTTTCACCCTAATAATGGTTCATGATTCATCGATAACAATCAGTAAATTTGTAAATTTCCTACAAATCTTAGTAATTTTGTAAATTTACTGATTGAAACAGTCACTTTGTAAATTTACTGAAAATTCTAGGAAATTTACAAATTTACTGTTTTGAAGATTTTACTGTAACATATATAATATATAAGATCTAGGAATACAATTTCTATATTCAAATAATGATACCTAACACTACTTAAATCATAATATGCCATAATAATATATTCCATACAATATTATTTACCATAGACTTTCAACGACTTTCTCCATGTCGCAGGAAATCACCGACAGTTTTCGATAGTTTATGTGGACACCTCATCGTCCGAAATCTCCCGTTTCCCACGACATGTCGTCGAAAATCGTATCGCACGACACGATGTCATCGGTAAAAGTACCCGTGTGATACCCGCTTAAGTCCAACCCCTGGCCATGGGCAGCCAAGTAGGAATGACGTTCTTTCAACCAGTGCTATTTTTTCTGGGTATTTCATGGTTATTCTTGTTCTAAAATACTCAAACGCATTTCCTTATGTTTAATAATGAATAGTTAAATAGTAAGAGTTCTTCAACACTCAAAATTTAATTTAAAATCAGCTAAACTTTTGATATACAAAAGTTGACACTACCGGAGCAATGACGATTTCCGTCCAGCATGTCCCGGATGACACGAGTCGCAGCTGCATATCGGTGGAGTACCAACCCTACCGGGCTTACCCATGTTAAAATTAATGTAGGGGTGGTAACGAAACTTTTTTTGCCGACTGTACATGCATATAGTGTTTGATTAGTATTACTTTGATCCCAAGCAAGTGGAGATTTTGCACCATTTGGAGAATTAAATGCAAATAAATATGCAGGACAAACATATAAATGAAGATATGCAGGAGTTGCGTGTCACTGATGACATCATCACTAAGTATAATACTGATTGGATGAAAATCGAACATTAAAAGATTACTTCCATTTTCATTGGGAATTGTTGAAGTACGTAGCTTGTGAAATTTTTTTTACCTTCTATGGGAATAATAATAATGAGGATATGATCTTATGTTAAAATACTACGCATGACTGTATAATAATATTTCAAGTAGATATGAAAGATAGTAAGAAAGATGGTATTTCATCATTGATTGTACCATTGCATCTCGTAGCTGTTGGAGTGGTAATAATTGTGAGTTAATCTTACCTTACCAGCAGTAAATACACTCTTAATAAATGGTTGTCAGTCCTCTCTAAGTTCCTCACCTGCAATTCAGTTTCCTGCCAACTCACAAAAATAAATAGAAGCATAAAAATATGATGTGATTATTCCATATAATATGTAGTTGTTTTCTTTTGTTGGTCATGTAAAGTTATATAAATCGTATGTAATTTCTTGCAATTATTTACATTCTAATATATATCTGTTACACTAACTTATGGTGATTTGCAACGGCTTGTCCCGCATTATTTTATTTATGGGATAATGCTTGTATACCACTATTTAAGCAGTACCAAATAGTGCTCATGAAATTTCACTTAAAATATCTAAATCACGCTCTGGGCTGTGATGATGGCTCTAAGCCATTATTTGTTTGTATAATAAGCGAGCAATATTACCTGAGTTGCTGAATTCATTCCTAGGGCGCCCAATGGTAAAGGACATTACAGAATATAATGCATTTACATTGATTTATTTTCGTGTGATACCTGTCAAACAAAACTAGTGTATCATTAAATACCGGTATCTGTAACCACTGCTTAATGGCAGAAAATTTATGTAATAATTCATATATATCCTGTAAAGAAATAGTGATCATATCGTTCGTCACTAATATTTTATTTATTTTCCTTTTCTTTTTAACTGTTTGATAAAATAGTAAACGACAGCTCCCGGATTTAAGACGTCATCTTCATCTGCATTATGCACTTCGTCGGAGCTTGTAGCCGTCGCGAGTATAGACATGAAAACCGTTATATAGGTTGATTTGGGCCACATCTGTAAGAAGAAATAGTATATTTCATTGGAAACCGTTCAGAGTTTTTGTTTGTAGTTGTCTATTTTATTACCATCAATAGTAGGGATAATATTACTAGGAAAAGGAAATTGTTGATGTTCCAGAGATATTGATTGGTTTTATTTTGGATGTTGGGTTTTTTAGTGCATTTTACCAATCTCTTTATTCTGTTTACATAAACAATATCAACCGCCTGAGTAAAATTATTCTTTATTATAAGTTTATAGATTGCCTACTAAAGAAATGACTGTGAAGTTTCGATCGGGTACCCGTATTATTATGTTATCACCTGGAGTGAACATTTGAGTTATTGACTTTATTATGTCGACCGATTACGCATTATTTCCCTTCAAGCCTATAATTTGTTTTGTTATGTCGGTGATTACGCATTTTTTCCCTTCAAGCCTATAATTTGTTTTGTTATGTCGGAGATTATGCATTTTTTCCCTGCAAGCCTGTAATTTGTTTTGTTATGTCGGCGATTACGCATTTTTTCCCTGCAAGCCTGTAATTTGTTTTGTTATGTCGACGATTACGCATTTTTTCCCTACAAGCCTGTAATTTGTTTTGTTATGTCGGCGATTACGCATTATTTCCCTGCAAGCCTGTAATTTGTTTTGTACATCATGATGAATTGTTGAAATGCAACTCACTGTCGTTCAGCGTAGTTGTCCATGTTGTAGCATGGCTTCTGTGTGGCAATTTTATATCATATGAAAGACGTTTCTATACGCCCTATAGTATGTCATGTGGAGTTTTTCCTTATATTTCCATTTTTTTGTTGTAGTATTAATAGACTCATATCGATGCAGTCTTCCCATGTGGAGGGATTTTCATTGTTTCTGTGCTACGAAGTACTTCTAGTAGTTTTACGGTTTTGCCGTTTGTTAACCCATTAGACGCTGGGAAATATGTTAATACAAACATTTGCTTAATGTCGTAGAAATCAGATACCTTTTTATAATATCGGCACATGTATATGGGCATATGAATTTGGTTTTAAATATATGTGCACTTACTTTTGCGGTTTTTATCGTAGTGGTGCCGCCACTAGATATCTAGAAAATGGTTAACTATAGGTAATAACTTATATGCGTCCTGATTCGAAATTGGTAAGGAAAGAAGATCTACTCCTACTATGTCCCATGATTCATCCAGGATTAGGGATTCCCGTCATGGAGCAGGTCCAAATGTATGGCCTTTATTTGCATTGCATGTTTCGCACTGAGCGATATATGTGTTTCATCATCTACCCTTAGTTTATGCTAATAGTATATTGTATGGAGAGTGGTCAGGTACTTACCTCTCCCAGGATGTCCTGCTGCATTATGATATAAGGGTTATTAATACTGAGGGAATTATTATTTGTTGTATCACTATTTGATTGGTTTGTACGTCACGTTTCCTTAGTTTTCTGTAAATAATATCATCATGAAGGGAAAAGATATTTAAGTGACTTGGTAATTCTGGTCCATCATTTTCATCTTCAATTTTTAATGAATATCTATTTATCATAGAATCCATTTGCTAATGTTTACGAACCGCATCAAGGTCAAAATCTATGGGTGTCCTCGGAACTAAAAGGACAAGATGACTGTTTGAGGGATCTACTACTTTATTTAATCGTCCTGGAGGTAGTTAATATCGATATGCGGGAGAAATTCCTGAATGGTTAGATATTTGGTATAATTTTCCCGTTAGGGTTTGAGGTTATAGTAAGCCAAGGATCGTTTGATAATTCGCGAAAACTTGTAACGGATAGCCTAATACAATTTCTCTAAAGTACAAAGTGCCCATAAGATTGCTAAAGTTTCCTGTTTTGTTACAGAATAACGAGTTCCCTGCGCATTTAATATTCTTTAAGCATAAGCACATACCTGACATAGACCCATAGCTATCTCTTACATAAATACAGCGCCTAAGCCTACTGAAGAAGCATCTGTACACGTGCTATAAGGTAATGAATATTTGGGAACGCAAGAATTGAAGATTACATTAATTAACCTTTAATAATTCAAAGCTCAGTTATTTCTCTGGCATCCATACAAAATCTCGAGTTGATTATTTAGGGGTTTAGCTCCTTGGGAAAAATTCTTTACAAGGATTTTATATAAGAACATTAACCCAAGAATGATTTTATGTTAGTAACATTTATTTAGAGTAGGGACTACTTTCATTGCTCGTATTTTATAAGATTGTGTATGGAGGACAGTGGCGGTTAATGTATAACCTAAAATTATAATTTCCTATTAAGAAAATGAGACATAGACATTTAAAGTTTGATGCCTACCTAATGTAAACTCTGTATAACCTTCTTTATTGTTACTTATTATGAATGTACGTTTTTAGAAAATAATCAAATCGTTGAGATTAGCGATGACTACGTTATTAATAACGTCAAAACGAAAATTGACCATATGCTGAAATGTGGATGAAGCATTACATAACCCAAATGATCTACGAATATATTCATAATAACCATGGGAAGTATTAAATGTAGTAATGGGTTGACTTTTATCATCTAATGCTACTTGCCAGTTTCCACTGACCAAGGTGAAGGTGGAGAATATCATAGGTGTTGTTTCACCAATGTTAGACAAAACATCTTAAAGGAGGGAGGGGATATTTATCTTTAATTGTAGCATTATTTATTTTTTTGTAATCAATGACTGGCCTAAATTCACCATTATTTTTTTAAAACCAAAAACATTGAGCTGTTAAAAGGGGAGTTAGAATTCTTAATAATGCCTTCATCCATCATTTTATTTATTATTTCGTTTACAACTTTCTGCCTACTATGAGGTACGGTAGTCTATGTGCTCGAATAAATGGGTTGAGGGGATGTTAGTGTAATGGTATGCTTTATCATGTTGGTTCATCCTAAGGATTCACCAGGTAGGGCAATCGCATTTCGATATGTGGCTAGTATGGTGATGAGATTATCACGATAAAGTGGAAAATCGTGTCCACTGACAAAATTTCTAAGTTGCTCCCTTACGTGACTATCACTTTATATCCTTCGGTTAGAACCGATACAATATTTCCTTGTGGTATTGGTCTAACTTCCATCTGTACAGATCACATAGATATGTTCCTTCTTTACATGAATATTGGTAGATGTTTTATTAATATCAGTGATATTTTCACTGTTTAAATTGGTTAAAGTATATTAATCCCTGGTTATATATTATTTTACTAGTTCTATTAAGGATAGAACTGTAGTTTGTGGCTGTACATGAGAGGGAAGCTTTACCTTCAATTTATGGATGAAATTTGAAGTTAACATAGTATTATATGCAGCAATGGCCTTTATGATAATAGAGTCGTTTCCCTCATTTTCAATACGTATAGGGTTAACATTACATGGACTTATATATTGGCCTGGACAATCCTGTATTGGAATACATTAATTCCTAAAATGTATTATTTTATGTTTAGGGTTAATTATTATGGTTTGTTTGATAAGGTATGATAAACCTAGTTGATAATTTCGTATTATATAAAATACAATTTGTATATTGTTAGTTCCCTTGTCTAACCGTACAGGAAGGGTTAGTGTCCCTAATACCTGTAATTAATTGGCTGTCATGGTTGACAATTCTATGTCACCTGCTCAATCTTGGTTTGTAAATGCCGCTGGGGACCTAATTTGTACAATATGTTAAAGGAATTATTCGATAACAAGGAAACTGTCGCGCCTGTGTCTATCATTAAGTGGGTGTTACTATATCATATTAGGACAGGGAATAATAGTACATTATCGGTAAATACGACGACAGGGCCTACAGTTTTATTTTCGGGACGTTTGATGCTATTTTAATATTGTGGCGGTCTCGTTTCATACATCATGTTTCGATTGTGCAAGTCCTGTTTCATTCTGTTAAGGATCATGTATTCATCTAAGGAATATGAATTTGACTCATGTAAATGATAGTATTTATGATTACTTTTTCCTTGATAATTTCTTTAGTATTATGTAAGTAATAACATTCACTGGCAATATGACTATTTCCGTTACAGTGTTTGCAACGTTTTCCCTGTGATTCCCCTTGAGTAGATGTGGCATCAAAATAAAAAATCTTCGTCCCCATGGATTGAGTAATCTGTAATTCATGATGTATGATACGAGATTCCTTCGAATTCAAAGCTTGAGACCCTGATAATGCAAGAGCTTTTGCTGGTTCACTTGTATTTATATTGCCTACCTTTGTTTTAATCATTCTTTGAACCCATGATAATGAATTATGTAGTTTACCATCCCCAAAAACATCAATAAGTGACTGTCTGAATGTAGCATAAGACGTTAAATTCTTTGGATCAGAAAAAGCACTTGTAGTTAACATATAACTGGCTATACTATCTGGTGCAATATGCTCTCTCACGAATCGTATCTTATGTGCGTCCTGCTCTATATTCGCTTGGTAAAACACCTCCTCCAAATAACGCAAGAAGAGATGAATCCCATATCTCGGATTATATCCCGTATAATGCTTTGAATAATTGTGGGTGGGTAAGATTCTCACTGTTTGCATAGAAAAGGTAGTGGGGTCAAAAGAAGTTGTATGAAGAGCAGAGACAGTAGGAGATTGTGGAGGAGTAGCCATTGTTGGAGAAATAAAGGTTGATATAGTATGACAGATCAAGTCTTTAATGGAGATAAGGTTGGAGAAGCAGAAGAATGTACTCGAATGTGTTGGCACCACAAACGAGACTTAGCGAGGCAGGGAAATCTAGCTTGGAGGCTAATGAATCATTATCAGGGATATTCGAAGTTAGTTGTGATTCCTTTGGATTAATTGGGAGACTATTTTTTTACTTTGTATTAATTTGGCACTTCTTTTCTTTCTTTCTGGGCTGTTAATGAGGAACCTAATTCTTTTCTAACATGTTCGTGGACAAGTGAAAAATAATGTAATGTAACATGCAATGTGTACCTACTTTTAGTTGACTGTAGTTGCAACGACGATGACAACGATATGAAGTCTTGTTGGGATGTTGTCTGACGAGGCGACGATGTGGTGAAGAGGTTACGACGGTGAAGCGACGAAGCTATGACTTAGTTAGCTCGCACACTAACACACTAACAGTCGTTATTGGAGTGAAGATGATGAACGTTGACTTGCCTTTACGAGAGAATTTACGTAACGAGGCGTCAGCGTGGTGGTGATGGAGGTCGTGGCGTTGTCCTTACGAGAGAATTTACGTAACAGGGACGCCGAAGTGGTGGTGATGAAGTGATGATTGTTTGTTGTGAAGTAGATGAGGTCGCCTTGTAAGTCGAATTGCAGTTATGTTGAAGCAGGTGGCTCTTGTATGTTCCGGTTAAACCTACATTTAAGAGACTACTTATAATCACTTATACTCACTCACAAGAGTGAGTCACACATCGCATGATGCCTTGAAACTGCTAACATAAGCTTGAATACAAGACTCTAGCTCACTGTGAGAACCATTAACACGTTAGCAGATAGTGACAACATAGGTCATGTGACCTACCAAGCGACGCCCTTTTCTCGCTCCTCCAGCCTCTGTTAGCTATTGATAATCATACCCTTAACAGGTTACTTTAGCATATAATCTCTCTGTAAAGTTAGCTCTCAAGTCTAACTTAACCCAAAAATATTTGTGAAACTGTATTCACTCGGGTTATCAATAAAGTGTGTAAACTACAGAAGCTTGCTACTGTAGTGCCCACGGGGTTAAGAACAGCGACACATTAATTTTCTTTAGTTTATTCACAATTCACCACCACCATAATTTATTCCCAAGAGGTAAATGCACTTGTATAAAGTCACTGGAGAATTAAAGGGACGTAGAACGATTAAACTTTCCACAATGGCAAAGAGGCTTGTCAGGAGGACGACTTGGGGGTCGGTCGAGAGAGAGGACCGGTTGTAGTGGTGGTGTGTGTTGCTCTCTGCCTTTTTCCAGATTTCCAGCGCTTATATACTTTTGAGTCGAAGCTTCACTAGCCCGATTGGTTTCACAAGACTTTGAATGAACTAACTGATGCGCACGCTTGAAACCTGTGAATTGCCGTTGTGGTAGTTCAGTGTGTTGTGGTGGTCGAGTGTGTGTGAATTGTTGTTTTGGTGGTTTAGTATATGTGAACTGTCGTTGTGGTGGTTTAGAGGCACCACACAAGGAGACCATGGACGTATAACGATCCGGGGGACGAGACACTCTGCCACTCCTGGTTGTTACTTCTTGAGGACATTGCGCTGCTCCTGCACTATCAGAGAAAGAAATATCAGATTCAGCTTTCAATGGAGATGCTACCAAGGGTTCTATCTTAAGGGGGTCAGTTTTTAAATCAGTTGATGTGGAAGAGTGGGGCAATTCAGGTGCTGGAGAGGGAGGTGGAGAGGGTACTGAGATGTAGATTTCACCTGGGGTCTGAGAAGAACCGACAGGACCACCATCATTGGTAGTTAAAGGTACAATTGCTGGTTTCAGCCTATCTATAGTTACTGTCTCCTCTCTGCGAGGTCCTTGTATTGTGAAGTACTTACTAGACTTCGAGATCACCTTGAAGGGGCCATTGTAGGGTCGCTGCAGAGGTCGACGATGCCCATCATGGCGAACCCACACATACTCTGCAGAACCCAAGGCTGAAGGAACAAAACATTGTTGATTACCAGGAGTGCGAGGTGGAGATGCTAGAAACTTTGAAACAGTTGACCTCAGAGTGTCAAGGAATTCATTTTCACCAACAATACTATCTTTCACCAAGTCTCCACAAAATTCCCCTGGTAGACGCAGGGATTCTCCATAAACTAACTCTGCAGGACTGCACTGAAGATCCTCCTTTACCGCAGCTCTGATACCCAAAAGGACTAGTGGCAATGAGTCTACCCACCTGTATGGATGAGGTTGGGATTTCAGAGCATCCTTAAGGTGGCGATGAAACCTCTCTACCATTCCATTAGACTGAGGATGGTAGGAGGTTGTTCGATTGCGAGTAGTACCCAAGAAAACTAACATCCTGTGCCACAGTTCAGACTCAAACTGACTCCCTCTGTCGGTAATGATGGTCGCTGGGGTACCGAAACGAGCAACCCAACCAGTGAGAAACGCCAAAGCAGTCGATTCAGCAGATATATCAGTCATAGGTATAGCCTCAGCCCATCTCGCAAACCTGTCAACACAAGTAAGAAGATAAGTAAATCCTCGTGATGAAGGCCACGGTCCCAGAATATCAACATGTACTATCTGGAACCTATGTGATGAAGATGATATAGATCCAACTGGGGTTTTGACATGTCTGATGATTTTAGAGGATTGGCAGGGAGAACATAGCTTGACCCACTTTCGAATATCTGCGCGAATACCTGGCCAAACTACCCGTTGTGATACTAGACGTTGTGAAGCCTTAACACCAGGATGACTAAAATTATGTAAATATGAAAATATTGCGTACCTCCAGGACTTAGGTATAAAAGGGCGAGGTTTGCCGCAAGACACATCACACCACAGCTGAGATCCAGAACCAAGTACATCGAAGGGTTGAAACTTCAATGCAGTAGATGAGGAACTCTTCAACGTTGCTAACTCGTCGTCATCAATCTGGTCACGTGCAATCCGTGCGTAATCAAGCTCAGGAAATGCATGAACATCAATAGACATGACTCTTGATAATGCGTCAGCTACTGTATTCTCCTGTCCTTTAATGTGTCTGATATCGGTTGTGAATTCGGAAATATATGACAAATGGCGCATTACTCTTGGAGAATAAAAATCAGATTGACTGGCCATTGCATGAGTGAGAGGTTTGTGATCAGTTAAAATGTGAAAATCCCTGCCTTCCAAGAGATGTTTAAAATGACGTGTAGCAAGATACATCGCCAACAATTCTCTGTCAAATACACTATATTTTATTTGAGAGGTCTCAAGGCGTTTTGAAAAGAACCCAATAGGTATTACCTCTCCATGGACTTCCTGCTGCAAAACTGCGCCCACTGCTTGAGAAGAAGCGTCGGTCACCAACACCATCTTTGCTACTGGATCAGGATACGATAGAAAAGTTAGGAGAGATACTTCCTTCTTAATCCTGTCAAACGCTGCTGAAGAGTGTTCTGTCCAAGGTAAAATATCACTATTCTTCTTCAAAGGTTTCTTCAATAGATCATGTAGAGGACGTAAGATATCCGCTGCATGAGGAAGAAATCTGTGATAATAATTAACTATTCCCAAAAATTCACGAAGTTTCTTGACAGACTTTGGTTGTAGAAAATCTCTAACTGCATCAATCTTTTGAGGTAGTGGCCTAATACCTTCCTTGGAAACCCTATGACCAAGAAAATCTAGCACAGGCACCCCAAAAATACACTTGCCTGGGTGAATTTTCATACCAGTTTCCTGAAGTCTGCCCAGTAGTTGTCGCAGGTGAAGATAATGTTCCTCCTGATTTGCCGATGCCACCAAGATGTCATCTATATATACTGTAACAAAAGGAAGGTCATGAAGGATATGGTTCATGTGACACTGAAACGATTGGGCTGCATTCCTTAATCCGAATGGCATATAACAGTATTCAAAGAGCCCAAAAGGTGTAGTGATTGCTGTTTTGGGAATATCAGAGGGAAATACAGGAATTTGATGAAAAGCTTGTGCTAAATCTATTTTCGAAAATATAGTTTGTCCATGTAACTTCAAATGAAAATCCTGTACATGTGGTATAGGGTATCTATCAGGAACAGTAATTCTATTTAAAGACCTATAGTCCCCACACGGACGCCATTCTCCCACTGCTTGCTTTGGGACCATATGGAATGGAGATGCCCAACAACTGCTGGATGGTCGCACAATTCCTCTCTGCAACAAACTGTTAAATTTTTGTTTCGCTGCTTGCAGTTTCCCTGGATCGAGGCGTCTTGGACGAGAAAACACTGGAGGTCCGGTAGTCTCGATGTAGTGGTAAACTGGGGAATCCACTGGGGTGGTTGCATCAGTTGCTGGTTTGGTAAGAGATCGAAATTCTTGTAATATAGTATCATAAGTGGGGTCAATAGTAAGGCCCATGATACGAGGAGAATCAATTTCTACATTCAGGCTGCGAATGATACGGTTTGATGGTTGATGTAACAAACAATGTCTTACTGGGTCCACTGATAATTTATGAAATTTAAGAAAGTCATACCCAAGAATTAGTTGTGTAACTTCTGCCACTACAAATGTCCACATAAATAACTGCTCAAGACCCAAATTCAAGCAATATGTTACAGTACCGTATGTAGCAATAGGTTTACCATCAGCTGTTAGCAAGTCATAAGATGGAAATTTCTTATTTCGGTTTCGAGAATTAGGTGGAAAGATACTTACTGATGCTCCAGCGTCCACTAAAAACTTGCTACCCGAGCTTCGATCGATGACTTGTAGAAGCGGTGTTGTTTCAGAGACTAAAGCGGGAGGTGGCGCCTTCACCACCTCCCGCTGTTGAAGTTTCCCTGATAGCAACAAGGTGGAGAACACCGTCGAGCTCTGTCCCCGAATGTGAAATGATACCAACAGGTGTCATTAACTCGATTTTCTGAACCACCTCTGTACGAAGGAATTCCTGTGCGGCGTGGTAGCTGTTCTGAAGCTGAAGACAATCGCTGTTCAAGGCTCTCTAATCGCTGAAGTATACCCTCAACAGACTGGCTTAAATTACGACCAGTATACTGAGCACGGCTCTCTAATCGTTGAAGTATACCCTCAACAGACTGGCTTAAATTACGACCAGTATACTGAGCACTTGCAGCCTTATGCCCTGTAGGTTCTAGTAGAGTAATATCAACATTTGAACACGAAGATGTTGCCGGCATAACACTGCCCGTTCCACTTTGAAGAGAAGGATCATTCCGAGGCACAATTGCAAATGTCTGACTTCCACAACAAAAATGACTCACCGAAGCAGCATTGTTTGAAGACACTCGTGCGGGATTAGTTGGAATCTCCACTACTACCCTGTCGGCTGCAGTTATGTAATCGTTGGTTGATGCATTATGTAGTGTTGCTAGGGTAACTCGTGCTTCTGCAGGTAGCTTCGGAAGATGCATGTATCTCAAAATATCGTCTGGTAGTGAAGTCACACAGCGAGAGTTAATGAGTTTCATTCTTTGTCACAACATTGACGGTTTCAAATCACCCAAAGTTATGTCTTGTAATTCTTGAAGATGTTGGCGATCCGGTTTCCTGTAGCATTCCGTTAGAGCAGTTTTGAGAGCGTCGAATTTTCCTGTAGATGGTGGCGAAGTAATTGCTAGTCGAACCAAAGAAGCTACTTCGGTAGGCAGGGCGCCGACCAAAGCATTAAACTTCTCACAGTCCGTAGCTGACGTATGAGAAAGGTACGCTTCCACATGTATCAGCCAGTCGGTAACATTATGATGAAATAAGGGTAATTTCAACCGTGTGTCTGGCATTTCGAATCACGAGTGTGTATCGCACAACCGGGTCACTCAGGGGTCACCAAATTGTAGTGCCCACGGGGTTAAGAACAGCGACACATTAATTTTCTTTAGTTTATTCACAATTCACCACCACCATAATTTATTCCCAAGAGGTAAATGCACTTGTATAAAGTCACTGGAGAATTAAAGGGACGTAGAACGATTAAACTTTCCACAATGGCAAAGAGGCTTGTCAGGAGGACGACTTGGGGGTCGGTCGAGAGAGAGGACTGGTTGTAGTGGTGGTGTGTGTTGCTCTCTGCCTTTTTCCAGATTTCCAGCACTTATATACTTTTGAGTCGAAGCTTCACTAGCCCGATTGGCTTCACAAGACTTTGAATGAACTAACTGATGCGCACGCGTGAAACCTGTGAATTGCCGTTGTGGTAGTTCAGTGTGTTGTTATGGTCGAGTGTGTGTGAATTGTTGTTGTGATGGTTTAGTATATGTGAACTGTCGTTGTGGTGGTTTAGAGGCACCACACTACATCTCCTACACCATATGATTATAGAAAAACCATATAATTAAAATCAAACTTCGAAGAGACTAAAAAGACAGCAAAGACACTACAGCCACAACCAGTTGCCAGCCACCACGTTCATCTACTGTCACATGTCTGGAGTAAGTAAAGTCTTTCTTGCCCCCAGAACATGTAGGTGAAGAATTTGTGGTTTATCTCCCTCGTTAGAGGTCGTAAGATTATACTCACAGAAGAAATAACTTGAGAGAATTTACAAGTAGATTCCTTCAACTTGTCCTGGAACTATGTTAGTCACTGTACTCCCGTGAAGTCTTTACCTTGCAATTTGCCTTGTTGCAAAAACACCAGTTCTGAAGGCTTGAACTCCGGGCAGAAACTGGTAACTAACTTGTGTGTAATTTCTTGGAGTTGCCTTTGTAGTTGATGTGGAGTTGATGTATTAGGTAACGTGGACGGTGGAAGACGGGGTGCTTTCTTAGGTAATTAACTTCACAAGTTTCTTAAGGCTTAATTTATTAATATATACTTGTATATATACAGGAAATGATAATGATGTGCCTTGTCTTATCTGTATGGTCTCTCTTTGTGGATACAAGTGTATAGCCCTTGGAGTCAGTGTTAAGTATCCTACCTATGTAGTGTGCCATAAAATAGGTCGATTTTCTTTGATTGAGTGTGTAACCATTCTCTAATTATCTACCAGCCCTGTATTGTGATTCATTTACCATTACATTCCTTCATGCAGATAGCCTATGCAATTTCTTTCAGCATATTCTCTTTGCCATTTTGTGTAATATCATTGTCTGCATACTTTTGCAAAATTTCATGTATACAACATATGTATTATACATTTAATACCATAACCAAATACTCTTAGCTTTGTTAACGTCAGGTACGCAGAGAATTGTATATACTGTTAACTATTTTTTGACATTAAATATTGGGAACTATTCACCGCATCTCTCTCTTCCTTGAGCACTTCTTAAAGAGAGTTATAGACACTAACACTTCTTAAAGAGAGTTATAGACACTAGCTCCTGAGGCTGAGAAGTGTAGTGGAGAAACCCTGACAGTGGCCCTTACACAGGAGCCTTCTTTAGGTAGCAGCACAACTTATAGTTGGTGGCTACACCACCCACCAACACCTATTAGTTAAACTTCACTGCTTATATACATTCTCTACTGGAGTTGACAGCTGTGTCTGGATACAATATTACCAATGTTACCTTGTTGTCATGTGGTAGGAGGAGTCATGTGGGACTATGGTCATGAGGTCTGAGTCATGCCTCAGGTAGCTGAAAGGACCCTTGCTTCTATCTCCTGGTACCCATACTGATAAATAGTTTGTGATACCTGGTTATATTACTGCCTATCTCTTGGTTATTTATTTTATGTCGGCTCTGGGCAGGTAGTCTGTTTATACCTGACCCTAGCTAATCTTATCTTTTACCTGCCTTGCCTCTTGGTGCTGTACATCGGGGATTTGATACAAAGTATTTATCTAAGCAACGTTTGAAGCTGTCTACGGTGTTACAGTCTATTACGTTACGGGGAAGCCCATTCCATAAGTTAACGACTCGGTTAAAAAAGAAATTCTTGGATTCGTGTGAGTTAAAAGATTTATCTATGATTTTGCAACCGTTTCCTCTCGTGTAGTTTGATTGGTCGATAGTGAAATATTTACTGCAGTTCATATTATCTATGCCTTTGATTATTTTGATTACCTGGATCAAATTGCCTCTCAATCTACATTGTGTTAGTGGGAATAGATTTAGTTTGCTTAGCTGCCCCTTGTACACTTTATTTCTCAGACTTGGTATCATTTTAGTAACTCTACATTGGACTCGTTCCGTTTCTGACAGTACGGGCACCAGGCTTGAACACAGTATTCCATAAGGGGACGGACCAAGGAATTATACAAAGTGAGGATTGTGACTTTAGACTTATACTCGAATGATCTGACAATAAAGCCAATAGAAAATTTTATTTGCTTTCTTAATAACTTCCATACACTGCTGACTGGATTTTAGGTTACTTGATACTGTTACCTCTAAGGCTGTCTCTCGATCCACGCTTTTGAGTTGCTTACCATTTAACGAGTAGTTTGCTGCTACGTTACGATGTCCGATGTGGAGCACTTTACATTTATCTGCACTGAAGGACATTTGCCACGTTTTCGTCCAATTTGACAATTTATCGAGATTATCTTACATTTCTTTAGTCTGCACATTAGAGAGTAATGTATTTACAATTTTGGTGTCATCAGCAAATTTCGATATTATGCATGAGAGGCCTTCATCTATGTCATTTATGTAAACTAGGAATAGGATTGGCCCTAAAACTGACCCCTGTGGCACCCGGCTCATAACATCAGTCCATCTAGTTGATTTTCCGTTTATTACCATGCGTTGCTTTCGGTTGCTTAGCCAGTTCTCTATCCATCTTACGGTATCGCCTAGGATTCTGTGTGATTTTAGTTTAGTTATTAAGCATTTATGGGGAACTTTGTCAAAGGCCTTTTGGAAATCTAGATAAATTATGTCTACTGCTTTACTCTTATCATATTCATTGAAAATGTCATTTAAAAATCTAATAGGTTCGTTAGGCAAGAGCATTTATTACGAAAACCGTGTTGAGTGTCTCTGAGTAAGTTGTTTTCCTCTAAGTGATTTGTAAGTTTATCTCATATGATTGTCTCTAGCATTTTGCATACGACTGTGGTTAGGCTGATAGGGTGATAGTTGCTAGGTAGATATTTGCTGCCTTTTTTAAATATTGGTGTTACGATAGCGAGCTTCCATTCGTCAGGTATTGTTCCAGTGTGTAAAGAATAGTTAAAGAGCAGAGTCAGAGGTTTTACTATTATACTTTCTGCTTTCTTTAATACGCGAGGGGAGATCGTGTCTGGCCCAGGTGACTTATTTGCATTTAATTTATCAACACATTTTATTACGTCACTTTCTGTAATGCTGATCTTACTTAATACCTCGGTGTTTTCATTTTGGACTGTTGTTACTGCTGGTATATCGTTCGGGTTTTCTGTAGTAAAGACTGATGCAAAGAAAGTGTTAAGGATACCACTCATTCGCTCTTCATCTGTAGTAAAGTCCTCATTCTCATCAAGTAGTGGTCCGATAGTTGACGTGAGTACTATCTTATGCCAAATATAACTGTAGAACTCTTTCGAGTTAGTCTTACTTTGATTTGCAACGTGTTTTTCAATGGTCTTTTTACTCTGTTTGATTAACTTTTTGGCTTTTCTTTGTAAGTCTGTAAACGTGGCCCGCTCGTCATTGTCGTCTGTGATTTTTACTCTATTGTGGGCGTTCTTTTTGGTGCGTAAACAGTCGGCTATCTCTTTAGTCCACCACTTGGGCTTTAAATTTTCTGCTGAACGTCGGTTTTTTAACGGTATGCTATCTTTGACCGCTTTTGTGTATGCATTAGTGAAAAAGTTCCATTGTGTATTAATGTCAATAGTGTCTCGCAGACATTTCCAATCGGTATCTTTTAGTATCGCTCCGAGTTGGTGAAAAAAAATTCGTAGCTGTAATTTATTTCGCTTCTATTGAAATTTATACTGAATGTGATTATGCGGTGCTCGCTATTAGTAAACTCATCACCCACGTTATTATTCTCTATCAAGTCTTCTTTTGTTGCAAATACTAGGTCAGGAACGTTATTTCCACGAGTTGGGCTATTAACAAACTGGATAAGGGAGCTCTCTTGTAAGTTAGTATAAAGGTCTTGTCCATAGTGAGCTGATACTGGTTCTCCCCATGTAAGGGCCGAAATACTCAACAGCTGGATTCATACTCCTGTCTCTCACATCAACTTATGTTTCCTTGTCTGTGTACCCTGTTCATACACATTTATTCCCTTGTACCAGTAAAGTAATCTTTTCCTGTTTCCAAGATAGTAATGTGGTGCATTAGTGGAGGGCGAGAAGAATATAACCGCTTGTTCAGCAGTTTCTTCGTCTCCCCCCCCCCCCTCCTTGGGATATCGATGGCAGCGTCATCTACACTACTCAACGCTGACAGCGCCATCTAACCGAGGTTTCGTCTAGGATGGACAACTGACTGGTGGCAGAACGGAGCTGCTCTTTGAACAGTTAGGAGCTCTGAGCCTCCTCTGCCTCCTTCTCTCGTGGAGCATATCCATCGCTTGGGCAGCGACTGGTCTGCCTCCTACAATTGTGTAACTTTTGTACTCTACTTTTGAGACACTGCTGTCTCGTAATTGTTACTCCTACAATTGGGTAACTTTTGTATTCTACTTTTGAGACACTGCTGTATCTTAATTGTTACTCCTACAATTGTGTAACTGTTTACTCTACTCTTGAGACTCTGCTGTCTCTTAATTGTTGTGTGGAAAGGGATAGTCTCCTTGATTGGTGGTGTATTGTATATTGGGGTAGTGAAGTGATTAATATATTTGTCTTCTTCAAACTGTGTTTGTTACAATCCCTTTGATTTTGGTGGTGCTAGAATCCTTAAAAGTTCGAAGAAGTTCGATTCGAGCCTTAACACCCCACTTGTTACTGGTAAATTAAAATCGCCAAGAATTACGGCCTCTTGCGTGTTACTCATTTCGTTGATTTGCTCATAGATATCACGGTCGGTTTGTACTGGTCTGTATAATAAAGTTAACAAAAGTTTCATACCGCAATTATTTCTAATGAGTATATATAGTGTATCTACGTTATCGATATGGGGCTTTGATAATAGGATCGGTTTGAGGTCATCTTTAATATATAATATATATAATAGATGCAACTAAGCATCTGGCGGCGCAACAGCTAAGGTCATATACCACCCAACATAAAATTGTCATCTACATAATTAATAAAACATGAATACCCGAAAGGAATAGGCACCATGATTAAAAGACACACAAACTAAAAAGCACATTATTAATAACAGAACCCGTCGACATAAAAATGAAACCATCTAAAAACCATAAATATCATAAAATTATATTTTGTGGAGAAGGCCAGCCTCCTCCACATAGGAGAGGGTATTCCCTCCCACACTACAAACCTCCTCCCCGAGCACCTGGGAGAGACTGTAAGAACCGTCACCCTCCCGGTACTCAGAGAGGTGCCTACGACGAAGGTCGCCAAGGCTGGGACACATGACAATTAGATGCCGCACTTCCAAAGGGACCAGACAATCATCACAGTAGGGAGGGTGAGCCCTCTCCATTAAAAAGCCATGAGTAAATAATGTGTGGTCAATGCGGAGACGGACAAGAGCTGTCTCCCACCGGCGGGACAGGCAACTGTAGCTTCACAAACCAAGGAGCTGGCGGATGTCACGGAGCTTGTTAGCCCCGACGGCGTCCCATCTGTCCTGCCAGCAGGAACGAACGGTCCCATCCATGTAGGGTCGAAGGTCCACTGCAGGAACAGGATGACGCCTGGCAGGAGGCTGGGAATTGGAGACCACAGCCTTAGCCAGGGCGTCAGCCCGCTCATTCCCATCAACACCCACATGGGCCGGGACCCAACAAAAAGTGACTTTGCGGCCACGACGACCCAGGAGAACAAGCCACTCAAGAATGGCCAACACCAGGGGATGGGAAGAGTTAAAATTGCACAAGGCCTGCAAGGCACTACAGGAATCGCTAAAAATAGTAAACGAAGGCTGAGGGAGAGTGAAAATCACTTGGAGGGCATATAAAATGTCCGAGAGCCCAGCAGTAAAAATGGACATGACAGAAGGGAGCCTGCCGCCACGGCAAAAGTCAGGAAAGACAACTCCAAAACCAACTCCAGCATCAGACTTTGACCCATCAGTGTACACAGGGAGTGACTCCCTACGAGTGAAGGCATGTTCTAAAAAGAGGGAAAAGATTCCTTTTTGTCTGTAAAGCAGGTGCAGGGGAAAACTTCTGGAAGAAGCCATGGAGCAACCCTGGGGACCCTCACAGGACAAATCTGAAAGTCATCAATGACCATCTCCTCCATAGCCTTCCTGACCCAGAAGCCAAAGGGCCATGGTGTACGAGAATGTAAAAGGTAGTACTGAGACATGATATCAGATGACACCGCCAAGCTGGGTAGGGAGTCAGGAAGTCGATGTAATCGATGCCAACAATGAACCATCAAGGACTGGCGACAGAGATCAAGAGGTGGCTCATTAGTGTCCACCAGGAGATTGGGGACGACCTGAAGGCTCCGGTCGCCAGACGTACTCCAGCATGATGAACAGGGTCTAAAACTCTGAGACGGGCATCGGTGGCAGAAGAGTACACCTCACACCCATAGTCGAGTTTTGACCTAATAAGAACAAGGTATAGGCGGAGGAGGGTGGCCCGATCAGCCCCCCAGGATGTATGGCCCAGGACCCTCAACAGGTTAAAAGCCTTGAGGCAAGAGACCTTAAGTGTACGTAAGTGGGGAATCCAAGTCAAACGTTTGTCAAAAAGGAGACCCAAAAAGCGAGTCTCCTCGACACAACGTATCCGATGACCATACATAAATAAGTCTGGATCGGGGTGGACGCCTCGGATGCGGTAGAAGTGCATAGCAACTGTCTTGGAAGGAGAAAATCGAAACCCATGAGAACCAGTTAACGTGACACCCTGTCAAGGGCAAGCTGCATGCGCCACTCCACCACTGACATACGGGAAGCAGCAAACCAGACTGCTAGGTCATCAATGTACATCGAGTTAGCTAAACCGTCTGGAAGCAATGAGGCAATAGCATTAATTGCTACTGCAAACAATGTGACACTGAGAACACTTCCCTGGGGGATGCCCTCCTCCTGTGCAACATATGCTGAGTGGGTTGTACCAACCCTCACAGAAAAACTTCGATCACTGAGAAACTCCTTAAGAAAGCGTGGAAGGCGACCTCGCAGGCCATTTAAATGGAGTTGCTGTAGGATGCCATATTGCCATGTAGTGTCATAGGCTTTCTCTAAATCAAAGAATACACAGACAAGGTGTTGATGTCGTGTAAAAGCCTCACATGCAGCAGCTTCCAACCTGACCAGAGCATCTGTAGTGGAACGGTGTTTACGAAAGCCAGACTGGGACGGTGACAGAAAATCACCCCGTTCCAAGAAGTAAACCAGTCTGACATTCACCATCTTTTCAAATAGTTTACAGAGACAGGAGGTCAAGGCAATTGGTCGATAATTGAGGGCAACACCAGAGTCCTTGCCCGGCATGAGGAAAGGAAGAATGGTAGCAACCCTCCATCCAGAAGGGAAGACACCCTCCAGCCAGATTCTGTTATATAAAGCAAAAAGAAATAAGATCGCCTCCTCACCCAAGTGTCGTAAGATTGCATATGGGATGTTGTCTGGCCCAGGAAAAGTGTCGCCGCAGAGAGAGAGAGAGAGAGAGCAGAATGCAGGTCTCTCAGGGTAAATATATATTTATAACTTTCATTCTCGTTCCCTGAGAAATCCAGGACAGTGCACTCCTTGGCTCTTAACTCATGCCTGACAGCCAGAGGTCGAGAGTCACGGCTGAAGACTCTTGCAAAAGCCTCCGCCATGGTATTGGCCACTGTCAAACCATCCATGATCTTAATTCCATTGACATTAAGTACAGGTAGATAACTAGGAGAAAACTTCCCCGCCATCTTACGGACTCTCCTGAACCCTTGGGTGAGTGGAGTTTTATTATTAATTGAAGACACATAGGCCTTCCAAGATGCACGTCGGGCCTCTTTTAAAACTCGTCTAGCCCGAGCCCTTGCCCGTCGGAAGTCCTCTAAAAGAGTTGGGTCCCCACGATTGCGAAGAAGGCGAGAGAAAGCAGCGCGCTTCTCCCGCACTGCAGTGGTGCAGACTGGTGACCACCAAGGGACAGGACGTTTGGGAAAGTAGCCAGAAGTTCTAGGTATATAGTTGAGAGCAGCAGAGTGGAGCATATCAGTGAAATATGTTACAGCCTCGTCAGAGCTACCAAAATCGGCTACAGAAGAGACCAAAGAAGTTAGCTCTCTAAAAAACTGCCAGTCAGCCTTCTCTAATTTCCACCTAGGAAGACGAGACTGTGGTTCGTATCTGTTACCTTCTAAAAGTATAGGGAAATGGTCAATGCCATATAAATCAGGCAACACTCTCCAAGTAAAATCCAACAGAACACTGGGTGAGCAGAGGGAAATGTTAATGGCGGTAAAAGTCCCAGTAGGGCTATTAAAATGTGTCACATCTCCCGTATTTAAAACCCCTAATCCCTCATCCTCAATAAAAGAAGCCAATAAAACACCCCTGGGGTTGACCAAACTGTCACCCCACAGAGGATGACGACCATTAAAATCACCCAATAAAATAAAGGGAGAGGGAAGGTCCCGTACAAGAAGGTCGAGATCACCCCTCTCTACTGTAACACTGGAAGGAAGGTATAGACTGCACACAGTGTATGGGCGGTCCATAAAAACCTTAACTGCAACAGCCTGGAGTGGAGTGTCAAGCTCCAGGCTCGTGCATGGAATATCTCGATGAACTAGGATGGCAGAGCCACCATGGTGACCCTGCCCTTCAAATGAATTGGAATAAAATGCAGAGTATGCTGGAGGACTGGCAGGAATGTAGTCCCCATGCATTGTCTCTTGGAGAGAAGCTAGAGAGAAGAACGCGCAGTTCCTCCCAAAAAGCACGCAAGCCACGGCAATTCCACTGAAGGACCTTGAACAGTGTTACTTTAGTACTGATTTTTGGGAAGCCTCACGGAGATACTTCCCACTACCACCTCGACCTGAGGGTTTACTCAAACAATAAGATATGTCTAATTCTGGGCCACTAGAGGAAGAGCGAACCCGAGGAGTAGTACTTGGGGCAGTAATTGGGACCCGTAGGCGAGTCCCTGAAGCATCTGATATGTTAGAAGAAGATGAAGGTATATGAGCTAGGATATTCTTTGAAACAATTACATTGGTATTGTCCTGTACAGCAGTGGTATCACTGACACAGGCAAATACATCAACATCCATAATACAGGTGGTAGAATTACTCCGCTGCTCAAGCAGAGGAGAAACTGAATCTTTTGAAGTCACAACATCCGTGGCATCCACATTAACTTCACGCCCCTCTGATGATCCAGAAGGAAGCTTGCGAGGAGGAACTTCTGTTGAATCAAGAGATTCATCAGAGCCACGAGAACGCTTCTGGTGAAATTGAGAGGAAACTATGGATGAGTCCACAGAGATGGTTGCCTCACAAGGAGGAACATCTATAGAGTGAAGTGCCTCAGAAGAACCACGAAGGCGTCTCTGTGGCAGTTTAGGTGACTTAAGTTTCCTTTTGGGAGAGCGTATGGCAGCGTGAACCTGTACCACATGGACACCTTTAGCTAAAGTTTGAGAATTGTCATCAGTTGAAGGGTCACCAGAATGAGTGTCTGATAAATTTTCCAAGACAGAGAAACTATTATGTAGATTAACCTTAGAAACGCTCTCACTAGAGCAAAAAGCAGCTGCCTCTTGAGAGGGTTGAGAGGGTGCTGCAACCAATTTATGGCGAAGGGAGGAGGCGTATGTCTTCACACCACCATCCTTCTGGCGCCTGAAGTTGAGTTGCCGTCTGGCACTACCTATGCTAATGAATTTGGTATTAGCCAAGTGGAGGATATCCTGCTCAAGTAGGTACATCTTACATTGGCGAGAACGCAAGGGGTGAGCATCTCTGCAGTAAAAGCAGTAACTCTCTGACCGACACTCAGAAGTAAGATGTGAGTCAAGAGCAGAACAATTACCACACCGGGAACGGTTGTTGCAGTTCCTCCTCCCATGACCAAACTCATAGCAATAGAAACACTGTAGGGGACGCTCAACAAAAGGCTTCACCTCAAATGAGGTGAGGTTAATGTTAATGCGATCTGGGATATGCGAGCCATATTTTTACTGCCTTCCATCTTCGTTACTCGTTGGACACTCTGGGCACATAGCGAGAATGTCCTCTTCTGAGAATTCATACAGGTCCTCATTATATATGCGCCCCTTGCTATAATTAAATATTCGGTGTTGTATAATAGATTCAAAAATGCAATCAGAAGGACTGGGATATTGAGGAGCATCATGGCCTGTGTAAGATCTTTGGCTCTGATTAATTCGCCCTTTCCATATTTCTTTATGTGGCCCACCCATTAGTAATATTCCAATTTCTTTCTCCAGATACCGGGAAGCATGGATAAGGTTACCACGTCCCTCCCTGTAGTAAGCCACAAACCAAAAGGGTGTAGGAACCCGACGTTCCTTTGGGACATGCTCTACAGAATCTTCAAATATATTAGGGCAGTAGTCATTGTTACTGTCAACTACATTGGTGGACCGCATCATCTGAACTTTTCAATGAGTATCCCCCACCGTCAGAGAATCTTTTGCCTCAAATGTTTCTTTGGCAGCAGCATTTGTATTGAAAGTAATATAGCACCGATTACACCTACAATCACTGTCATATGTGATTCGGATTCGTAGAACTACTCCAAAACACTTAAATATGGAGTGGATAGCGCCATAGGAAAAGGATGCAAGTACATTCGTTAACATTAACGTTTCCAAATCGCTAACAGGGTTCTTCGACACAACACCCGCCCTGCTAGGTCTAGTCTTATTTGCAGCTTTCTGCATATTACCACGACCAGAGAGTGACGTCTCGAGGGCCTGGTCGACCACCGCTCGAGGTAGAGATTGGGGCTTTTCTTTATCGATATATCATTGGTTTAGTGTTGTTGGCCCCAGGAGCCAAGAGCTACTACCTACCGGGCAGATGAGGGGACCGAGCGCTGGTCGCCGTGGGCGGGGTACCTCTTCCCCCACGGGGCCACTCGTTTCAAAAAGCAGCCCCAATGGCTCGAAAGTTTGCCCACGACAGTGCTGAGACCCCCTTCCCCAACATCTCCCGGCCCAGACACCCAACCATCCAACATAGGACGGCCCCTAGAGGGCAGTCCCCCCGTTGAGGGGGATTTGAGGAGGAAAAAATGCCGCCCTAGACCTGGTAGTCCCTGAAGGAGAAGGTGACAAAGAGGTGAAAAAACAAGCAAGAAGGAACTAGAAGGAAAGAGTAAAGATAGAGAGGTGGATTCATAGCTATATATATGGTCACTTTAAGAAAAAAATTAATAGAAGAGGAAGAATAAAGTTTGCGCTAGTCCTGGAAGACTAAGTGGAACGAGAAAGAATGTGATGGAGAGGTGGAACAGCAAGCACAAAGGAAATAGAATGAAGGAAGTGACATTTGAAGACTTGAAAGGGAGTGGCTGGGATTCGAAGGGGCTCCCAATCCCTTAAAGTACTGCCCACATCAACTCAGGAAATACGGAGAGAGAGAGAAGGGGGAGACCTCCTTACCTTGCGATATCTAGTTGTTGTCTGCGTGTTTATCTGTGTGTGTGTGTATGTGTAGGGTTTTCAGCTGTCATGGAAAGTACGGTGCTCCCCTCTCCTCTCTCTCTCTCTCACCGAACTTGGTATCTGCAACTTAATAACCCTGGAATGTACGCCAAACATGTATCTAAGGTCACACTACGTTTTCAGGCCTAAGGAGGTCTTTCATCCTCAATCTAATCTTAACTCACCTCCTCCTGCCATGTCTTCCACTACGGCCTTTATACATGTGTAACCCCATCCAGTCCCTCCTTTCCATCTTTAACATTTTAATTACTTGAACCTCGGGACTGTAAGCTGTCAAGAGCCTGTGACACTTATGAGGCCTGAGATTATTTCACTAAAGGTTGAAAGTGTTGGCTGCTTTACTAGATGACGACCCCTTATTTACTTTATACACGTCCCTATCTGGAGAGAGCAGCTAAACTGTCATTTCTAGCATCTTGGAATATGGTCAGACATCTTCTGTCATTTGAATAAGGAACACCACTGTATGAGGAGGAGCCTTTATTGAAGACATTTCACTACTGCTCCTTTAGGTTAAAGGCAGTAGCGAAACGTTGTCAATGAAGGTTCCACATATATGGAGTTCTTACATAACCATTATAGATGATTGATTTCAAAATGAAATACAACATCCCAAGGCCTGGAAGACCCTGAATGACGAGAAAAACAGAAGGAAAGGAGAGACAATGGAAAAATTGGAAGGGAGTGGCTGGACCCGAAGGGGCGTCAACACAAATAAAGTACGGTACTATCTTCATCACCGCAGACAACATTAAGAGGATGAAAAAAGACCGCCTTAGGGGAGGAAGACCCTGTAGGACGAAGGAGGTGATAAAAAGGAGGGCGAGAGAAAATCAGGGACAGCTGAATGATTGGAAAGGAGTGTGGTTGGCTGTAAAGTCGTGTCGTGAAATATAAAGTGAAAACATACAACGACGGGCTAAGCGTTTGTTGTTATAGCCTTATAGAAATTCTGAGTATTGCTGGGCTCTCCATTTGATCTAGGAATGTCCAACTGTTGTCATGACGCCTTTCAAACCTATAGAATGCTTAATGTTGCAGCTATAGTTAGCAATCCATTAGGGTCATGATAACTGGAGATGTGTCATTGAAAGAGGTCGAGGTGAGGTGAGGATGTCATCCAAAAGTCCACGGTGACAGTTAGCTGTGGGTTGTTAGGTGGGCTTTTTGTTCTCCTCATCCTCTTCCTCTTCCTCACCGTTTGCCATTCCCATTCATCATCCAGGTCCATGTTGATGTCGATGGTGGAGGTTGAGGTGAAACTGGTGTCGGTGTCCTGATGCTCCTCCTCAGTCTCGGGGTCTTGTTGTGAAGGCTCATGTGGTGATGATGGTGGTGGTGGTGCCTTCCCACAATTCCCCTGGTTGAGTGGATGTGGGTTAACCGGCGATGAGGATGGGCCGCAGGCGGGGTTGGTGATGCGTCCGCTCTGCTCCTCCCTCGTCGTGCCATCTTGCTGCGTCGTTTCTTGGTGGTGGTGTTTGTAGTAGTGGTTGGTGGTTGTAGATCAGGAGAAATGGCTATTGGTGGTAAGCCATTTCTCCCGAAGATATCCAAAAGGAGGTCAGAAAGACGACCTAGCCCTTCTGCAGCTAAGACACCAGCAGTCTTGGTGCAGATGGTGACGATTTCTGCCTGCTGCTGCCGCCGCTGCGGTGGTTGGGCGTCGGCCGTTCTCCTTCCATGGGCACGGAGTGAGCCTAGGACGAGCCCATCATCAGGTCCGGTTATACGTTAGTAGCCTTCACGCCCTTCCTCCACAGTGAAGGACACCTCCTCTCCATCCCCCAATGATGGTGGTGACGTGGTGGCAGCAGAGAGAAGGACGAAGTAATCTCGCTAGTTGCAGGTAACAAAGCCTTCAAATGGTTGAACCACTTCACCCTGCCAACAAGACGGTCGGCAGGGGAAGTGGTGGTGTTGTTAGTAGGTGTTGACTGGACCATAGCTGGTTGTAGAATGTGCCTGTGGAGGGAGAAACTGGAGGGATTATCAAGTTGAACTGCGGTTGGGCTGATTGGACAAGTTGAGGGAAAGAGAGAGATAAGGATTTACGTGGGAAAGCGGCAGGAAGCTTTTTTTATATGGAAATATAAATAGGTCCCCAGGAGATGAGGGGGAGTAATTACAGGTACCATTACTCCTACCTGCACGGTGAGGCAGCCATCTTGATTGGTGGAGCTTCTCTGACTTTTTCTGGCGGTTTTGACGCCGAGCGATGTCTGTGGTCATTGTGTGATGGTAATGCGTAGATATTTGTGTATGTATAAGTGAGTTTGTATTTATATTTTTGAATTAATGATCGTGTGTCTAGGTGTGAGCTATTATGTGTGTGTATATGTGTTTATGAGGAAATGAGTGTATATAAGTGAATGGGTATGTGAGTGATCGAATGAGTATGTGTGAATGAGTGAATGGGTACTAGTGTGTATCTTTCAATAAGTATGCAAGTGAATATCCATGTGATTAAATGAGAGAGAGAGAGAGAGAGAGAGAGAGAGAGAGAGAGAGAGAGATTGTTATGGAATGCACTTCCTTAAAACTGGTTTCCACCAGTTTTTAATCCTCAGTCATTTAATTAAATCCAACTGTTACAGACACTATATAAATAAAGGATGCCAATAGGAACAAGGACTTTGTTTTCATTGTTATTATTTTTCCTTCCTTATTTCTGATATAATAATAATAATAATAATAATAAAATGACGTCACAGTGGCTGCACGAGAACTGACTTGTTAAATGTGGTCCGTGGGTGGAATTACTCCATTCTGTTGACGCTATGTTTTCTTTAGTACCGATGTTCAAAACAAACGAGTTCTATAAAAAGTGGAAAAAAACAACCATAATATCAGAATAACATTGTCCGGACAACTGATATCGGACACTAATATGTATACAGCTTTGGTTGGAGCCTTGAACAGTCCAATTAACCAGCGAACTAATTCCAATAGAGATCATATTGTGCATTTATTTACTGTCTCTATAAGAATTCGAAGCAAACCTGAATACTCATTAGTGCTCGTGACTGTACCTCAACAAAAAATCCTATTAATAAATGATAACAGTTATGGTTGCAAGCCGTGGTCCAGAGAGGGAGGGGGAGAGGTGTAGTACAAAGGGCAGTGGTGTACAACGACCTGTCGAAAGGTTGGGAAGGGATAAGGGGTTGGAAGAGGAGGAAGGGTTAGGGAGAAGGAGTTGGAAGGGGGGTGAGAGAGTGGCAGGTGCAACAGACAGACAGACAGACAGACCCAGACCATCAAATCTATTACAGACACGTTTTAACCAGGTCCAACACACACACACACACACACACACACACACGCACACAATGGTCAAGGTGGATGGATCAGCGTGTGTCCTCGTGTATACTACAGTGTTAGCAAAATTTATATCGGTGTTGGCCTAACATTGCATGATAATCCAACCTTATATCACGCTGTGGTATGAGTCGCGGATGTCCTTGCATACATATAAACATTATACATATTTATAAATTAATACAGGTAGTTATACATTGTTTACAGTCTTAAGATAATCATACTTTTATTACAATTATAGATACTAATACATTGATACAGGGGATTATATATTATTTATAGAGTTAGCAATACAAGAGCTTAGTGAATCATTGTGATATAAATATTCAATAACATGTGTGACTAAATCACACTTACTGTTTTTATGGTCACGGAAGGTCACTTAAGGGGGTAATTCAGTTTTGTTACATTGGAGTGCCATGATTCATCCAAAATATGCCAGGAAACAGGAACAGATGAACAAAAATAATGGTGTTGTGTTGCTTGGAATAGTTCGGAGGATTCAGTTGCTCCAGATTTAACAAACACATGATTTCCTCCTTAAGGGGGCGACATTTGTGTTGGGTTGAGTGAAAATGTTTCCTCCAAACTGTGCCAGGAAACAGACCACTTCAGTATACAAGCAAAGTATCTTGTTTTGTTGTATTGTTTGGAGGAATCAGTCACCCTATACTTAATATACATGAAATGACTCTAATATTTGGAGAGAGAGAGAGAGAGAGAGAGAGAGAGAGAGAGAGAGAGAGAGAGAGAGAGAGAGAGAGAGAGAGACATACATATTGTCGACAAAATATATACAATCATAAACTATTTGAACCCGTTTGTGTTGTATTTTGAAAATTTCCATTCCATTCATTTAGAGACTTTGTGTGAATTGGTAGACAACAGATTCCTCCAAACTATGCCAGAAAACAGACAACCTCCATCTGACTTTTGACTTCGTGTGAATTGGGGGACTAAAGATTTCTCCAAACTATGCCAAAAGATAGACAACCTCCATCTTACTATTAGGGGATCTTTTAGTTTCGTAACAGAGTTTGAAGGAATCAGTATAACTCCTTCGTGGTATAGACTGGAGGAATTAGAATTAACTCCTCACTTGTGTTTGTTGTCCCACCTCACTATCACCTTCTCTTTCGTTCTACAGGGTCTTCCAGGCCTAGGGCAGCCTCCTTTCATCCTCAGCTCCATAAACCCACCAATATAAACCACAATGATTAACAGTGAAGATCCGATTAATCGTTCAAATATTGTTGATTTTGTTGTTATTGTTGTATTTGCAGTTATAGTTGAATTTGTTGTTGCTGTTGTTATTGTTGTTGTGGTTGTTGTTGATGTTGTTGTTGTTGTTGTTATGGTTGCTGTGGTTGTTTTTACTATTGTTACTGATGTTGTTGTAGTTGTGGTTGTTGTTGATGTGGTTGCTGTTGATTTGTTGTTACTTCCACCAATGACGTCACGTATCCAATACCGTACACACACGAAGCTTCTTACAGACTGAATTATAAATAAGGGTTTGTGAACACACACACACAACAGCTAAACACAGATAGATACACACACAGTCACTACAGTTAAACACACACACACACACACACACACACAACAGTTAAACACAGATAGATACACACACAGTCACTACAGTTAAACACAGATAGATACACACACTGTCACTACAGTTAAACAGATAGATACACACACAGTCACTACAGTTAAACACACACACACACAGACACACACACACTACAGTTAAACGCACACACAAACACACACACTAATACACACACACACACACACACACACACACACACACACACACAGTGACTGGTTCATTAATATAGCTCGTTCATATATACCATTCTTTGCTTGAAAAATTTCTTCAGTTAAAAACATACTTTGCATTGGCGAACTTTTGGGAGCCTTCACACGATGCCAGAAAGTGTGTGTATGAATTAAAGTGTGCTGTTGAACGAAACTAAACATTATTTGTACCGATCTCATTCATTTTACCTCTTTGGACGAAATGAGCTTTAATAATCATACACATCTCTCACACGTTTTACTTCGCGGGTGAGTGTGATAAAAATATGGAGCGGATTTCTTTTCCTAGGTTCTCACTTATATATAGAATAAAATAATATCATTTAGATATTTGTGGTGGCGAGGCAAAAGTGTTCTCGTAAACCGTCAAGAATGGTGCACACACAAAATAAAATATATTCTGTGAAAAAAAAAAAAAAATCTTGTTAGTGACGCTATAGTAGTGATGTCGTGTGGAAAGGTCTTTAAGGGAACATACTATACACATATACACACACTGTATACGAGTAATACACACATACACTCTACATACACGAATAACATATACACACACACACACACTAGAGGGGTGTATGTGACAACGCTTTCTTCATAGAACTCTTATATTTAATATTTAACGGATGTATGATCTTTTATGTGCAAATTGGAGTTTACGTTGCCCTCCAAACCCTCCAACAAATTTATATATATATATATATATAGAAAGATGAGTACTAAAGGCTGTGAGCCCTCTCGTCGTCCTCACCTTCCTGTATTCATTAACTTCTTTCTTTTTTCCCGCCTTCCTTCCTTCCAATATTCATTACTTCTCTCCTTCTTCCCTACCTCAGTCCATTACCTCGTCTCGTCCCTCCTTGGTTTTTCTCCCTCCTTTCCCATTTCCTCCATTTTTATCCTGCTTTCCTCTTCTCTTTCCCTCCTTCCTTCCTCTTTCCTCTCTCAGTTCATTACCTCTTCCTCCTTGCCTTCCCTCCCTCCCTCTAACTCCTTTTTTCTGCTTTTCTCCTCCCCCTCCAAATCATTCTTTCCATTCCACTTTCCTCATTGCATTGCCTCTTCACTCATTGTCTTTTCTCCATATTATTTCGTTTCAAACCCTTTTAACACCATTAAGCCCAAAGGAATTATTTATTACGAGGACAATCATGGGAATGTAGAAAGAAGTCAAGGAGGACAAAGGTAAATGATCAAACTACAGATAAAACCTATATATGAGGTAAAAGAAAGGTATTATTATTATTAACTTTGAATATTTGGAAAGTAATGGATGACCAAGACGTACAGTAGAGTACGAGGGATAGTGGCGTTCAAGGTTAAGGGAATATGCGTTATTCATACGGTAATCACTATCGTAAAAATAAAGCTTAAATTCTACACTACTGTAAACCTAAACCTGATCTATCTTAAATCTAATGTGACTTAACATAACCGAAATTAAGGTATGGATAGCAGAAATGTAACGTGTATACGGTGCCATACATGAAATCACACTCCCATACATTTATTTGCTGATATCCTTATATTATCCAATATTTACGTACCTCTTCTTATCTTTTGAAAAGAAGTGAAAACGTAGCTCAGGTCCAGTTTTCCTATTGTTCCCAAAAACAACACAGATATGTTTAGTGAACCTACAAATGTTTATTGCAGTTTCAATTTCAAACTAACTGTCGCACCACGCCGAGCCACATAAATATGAAAAGGGCTCGTGGCGATTGTGGTGCCATATATTGCCTAAGCATTATATAACTTCTGCTCTCGGGTATTCTCATAGAACTTGTCACTCCGTATTGCATGCTCTGTGTGTAGAGGTATGGTGTGGATGTTAGAGAGAGTCCACTACTACTGCTTGGCTAACTTGCTATCCCTTCTTTCCTTCCTGTTGGCTGTCCCTCCATTCTTTCTATTTCCTTTCTGTTTACTGTCCCTCCTTTCCTTCTATTTCCTTCGTACTTGTTGTTCCTCATTTTTAAAATAAAAATTTATCCTTTCTTTTCGCCACATTTTCCGGCCTCATTTTTTCCCTTTCTTGGCCTTCTTCTGTTTCTTCCCGCCTGGCGTCCATGGATACCCTCGCCATGACAGTAGTTCCTGGACACTGTGACAGATATAGAGGGCGTTCTGCATGGCGGTCTCCCCAAGAATATCCACGTGTATTCTACCTGTATCAAACGTCTGAGTATTAATATTTTATCCATCCGTATATTATCTCTCTCTCTCTCTCTCTCTCTCTCTCTCTCTCTCTCTCTCTCTCTCTCTCCCTGTTTACATGTTTATTTATTAATCTAAATTTCTGTAAATCATTGATGTACTCTGCATGTATATCTATCTGTCCCAAAATATTTAATACTTCTTTTTATCCAACTATATTTTATCTCTTTCTCTATTATCTGTCTGTCTGTTTTTACATAACTGTACTTCATTGTATTATATGTACGGTCGGCCTCAGGTATTCGTACACAGAGAATCGGTTAAAAGAGGTCTGTATTCTGCACATACTGTAGGGATTGTTCTGCTGACTGATTCAAGTATTAGCCAAATAACATTACTAGAAACGTTTTGTGTTAGGAAAGTGATGTACTAATTTTTCCAGTTGTTATGTACCCTTGATATCACAGTGGTGTATACTATTTCCTGAGGCCGACTGTACCTGTATGCCCTAAAAGGTTTAAAAATACCCATTGTATTATTATTATTATTAGCCAATCCTTTCCCTATTGGGTTGTCAAGTTAGTAGCCTT
Organism: Petrolisthes cinctipes; assembly: GCA_033782935.1. NCBI lineage: Eukaryota > Metazoa > Arthropoda > Malacostraca > Decapoda > Porcellanidae > Petrolisthes > Petrolisthes cinctipes. The sequence continues at coordinate 325,438 of JAWQEG010000327.1, forward strand.
CGGTTGCCCCCTCACCAGCTTGTATATTCCCCAAGTTTCTTAGAGTATCGCATCCAGAGAAATTAGAGCCAATCATAGCGCATGGTTCAGCTCCGCCCAGTGCACTATGGATGTATTACTGTACGAGTAACTATAATGCATACTCACTTTTTTTTCTCCTTTGCTTCTAGGCTCGTTTCTCGAGTTTCATCTCTTTATTCTTACCTCCCTTTTTCACTGAGGTACGATATTGAAACAGACTCTTATATTGTTGACCCAGGAGAACAAGAGTGATAGAATTCTTCTTCATCTTTGTATTATTATTATTATTATTATTATTATTAACTTCAAAGTTCTTGCCATCCTTAGTGCATTGGGCAGAGCTGAGCCATGCGCTGTGATTGTCTCTGTGTGCAATACTCTGCATATTCCCGCTTACCCTCCCACACACACTCCCACTCTAACATATAGACGAGCACTGTTTGTCTAGCAGTGGTAGTGTAGATGTGTAGTGTGTAGTGACGATGTGCTAGAAATATTCCATCAACATACATCTGTATGTACTGCTTAACAATTTGTAGGCCTAACTAGTTTTGCCGTGTGACCAGTAGTTCATATATACATACAAAGTTACAAACAACTCTACCTTAATTATTATTATTATTATTATTACCTCCAGCAGAATCCTTTGATGCTCTTTTCTTGCTTTTCTTTTTAGTTTGTTTATCGTTTTTCTTTTCTGGATTCTTAACGGATTTCTTTATGGATTCGCCTGGATTTCCTTTATTTACATCCTGTCGTCCTGCCATCTGTTGGGTCAAAGTATAATAATTATTAATATTATTGGTTTTAGTAGTAGTTGTTGTTGTGTGAATAAACAATTATTGAATGAACACACACACACACACACACACACCGTCTCTTGACCTCACAGGGAAAGGACGGTACTCCGGCGCTCTCACGAGCAGCCTAGGTCAGCCTGTTGACCCTTCCCCCAACACCCCACGTTCTTAGCTACAACGACAGTGTACATACCTAGAAAAACTATTCTGCACGAGGAAAATGTCCAGCCCTAACTACAAATATAGACTCAGTGAACTTTGGCGATACAAGAGAGGGTCAGGCTACCCCCCAAGTGAAGTGATTCAGAAACTAAAATCACTGAATCTCTTCCACAACCGCGGAACACGGGGAGGAAAAAATGTGATACGAAATATACCAGTGCAGACCATCACGAGGACCAGGAAAATACCAGTAAAAGAAAAGGAATACAAACATTTTGAGGTACCGAGAAACTGGTATAGTCTTCCCTCATTCCTACTCTCTAATGTCACATCATTAGCCAATAAGATTGACGAACTAACAGTGACAGTGAAATCCATCAGTGCAAACATTGTGGCCATCACAGAGGCGTGGCAGATAGTTCCTGAAGTGTGCAAAATTCAGAACTATGAACTTTTTCACCACCTCAGGACTAACCGAAGGGGAGGTGGAGTGGCGCTGTTTTGCCACACCGACACCAGCCCCTCACACCTCAGTGTTGATAACCCGGACGGCCTGGAGACACTGTGGGTGAGGGTGACCCCCCCTTGCCACCCCCGCAACACCGCTTCCATCATAGTCTGTGTTGTATATCATCCACCACGTGCCACTACAGCACAGCTACTCACCGACCACATTATTGACACAGCTGACACTCTGAGGGTGAGATATCCTGCTGCTAAGTTAGTAATATGTGGGGATTTCAACCGCTTGGACGTGAGTGACATCCAACACCAACTCAACCTCACCCAAGTCGTGGATTTCCCCACCCACGGTCAGGCTACTCTCGACCTTATTTTGACTGACCTGGACCATCAGTACTCAGCCCCCCGCCCCCTCCCCCCCATAGGACGAAGCAACCACGTCTCCATCCTATGGTCACCCACACCTACCACATCGGTGCCAAGGGAAACTGTCACCCGATCCTATCGGCCAATACCTGACTCTTCGATAAGAGAGTTTGGACAGTGGCTGGTACACCACCCATGGATAGAGGTGACTGAACCACAAGACGTCCATACTAAATGGCGCAACTACGTCAACACCACTACAGAGGCCTACCATCACCACTTCCCCATCAAGACCATCCGTGTGCATCCAGCTGACACCCCATGGATGACGCCACGAATAAAGCGGCTGTTACAGCAGCGAAACAGGCTTTTCTACACCGACCCAGCCCAGTACAGAAGCCTCAGAAACAGGGTAATCAGGGAGATCAGGACTGCCAAGGCTAGCTACTACCCAGAAAAAGTGCAACACCTAAAACAGGCCAACAACAGACAATGGTACTCCAAGATTAAATCTCTCTGTGGTTTACAAAAGCACTCCCTCTCCTTCCCCTGTACTTCACACCTTTCCCCTGATAATGCGGCCGAGGCGCTTAACGGTCACTTTGCCGCTATCTGTCAAACCCTCCCCCCTCTTCAGACCAGCCTTCTCCCTGCCTACCTCCCCTCCCCATCCCCACTCCCCTCTGTCCATGAGGCTGAGGTTGCCAAAATGATAACCTCATTTAAATCTAACAGATCCACCACACCTGATGACCTCCCCATTAAAATTTACAAAGAATTTGCCCCTGAACTAGCCACGCCCCTCTGCTCCATAATCAACGCCTCCCTCGCTCAAAATGCTTGCCCTGCTGACTGGAAAATTTCCTATGTCACTCCCATCCCTAAAACTCCCACCCCACAAACCTTTAATGACCTAAGACCGATTGCCATCACACCTCTCCCTAGCCTCCTTTGTGAAGATTTCGTGTTCAACTGGTCTTATTCACAAATTAGCAAACAGCTAGACACCCGTCAGTTCGGCAACATCAAATCCACCTCCACCTCCCACTGCCTAGTCAGCTTCCTTGATTTCATCCACAGCCACTTGGACAAACGTAACACATCTCTCGCTCTTGCTTTTGTAGACTTTAGGAAAGCATTTGATCTTGTAGACCACACTGTTGTCATCAACAAGGCCATTAAGCTGGGACTCCACCCCAACCTGGTAGCTTGGCTGGCTGACTTCCTCACAGGAAGGCAGCAGGCGGTCCGTTATCAGGGCTCCATATCTCCCCTGCAACAGCTGACTTGTGGGGTTCCCCAAGGAACTAAATCTGGACCACTATGCTTCCTCATGCTGATTAATGATGCCCTCACCGACACCCAGCATCGATGGAAATACGTGGATGACTGCACGGTTGGCATCCCAGTCAACACCAGGACACCAGATTATAATCCACTGCAAGCCACCCTTGACAGGCTGCAGACGTGGACAGAGCACAACAACGTCTCCATCAACCACACCAAGACCGTGGTGATGCACGTCTGCACCTCATCTGCAGCTGTACCGCCCCCCCTGCTCACAATAGGCCCTCATCCACTCCAAGTCATCCACTCCTTTAAGCTTCTCGGCATCACTGTGGATGACCGATTATCATGGAAGCAACATGTCGCTAGGATGGTCAAGGTTACCTCATACAAACTGTACATGCTGCGCAGACTCAGGTCTCTGGGGACTCCAGCAGGGGATTTGAAGGCAGTCTACACCTCCTTCATATTACCCTCACTGCTGTACGCCTCCCCAGCGTGGTCTTCATCTCTGAACAAAACGCAACAACAACAGCTTGAGAAGGTTCAGAAGAGGGCATGCAGAGTCATACTGGGCCCTGCCTACACCAGCTATAATAATGCCCTCACCACCCTGAGTCTGCCCAGGCTGACAGCCATGTATGAGCAAGCCCTTAGCAAGTTCGGGGAAGGCTTGCTACGTAACCCACGCCACCGTCACCTCCTACCACCTGACGCCCCTCCACCAGCCAGGGCTACCCGACACCAAAACAAACTGGTGCCGCTCAGAGCCCCTCGCACTGACCGCTATCGTCAGAGCGCTATTCCCACTTTAGTGCGAAAAATAAACACATAGATTAGTATGTCTCTAAGTTGTAGCATAAGATCTTAGAATTAATATTAATCTTCCCCCCTGTAAATTTTCAGTCTCTGACTGCCATGTAAATAAACCGTTAATTATTATTATTATTTTATTATTACACAGAGGGAAGGAGGACATTCAGCGGTAGAGTTGAATTAAACTAATGTCAAATATTTAACATGCGTTAATTCTAACCATTTTACCCATAGTTAATAAAAATTTCCCTATACCTACCTTTAATAATATATAGTGGTACCCGCTGAGTACTTATAGCCGATGTTGTTAGCCTGATATATATATATATATATATATATATATATATATATATATATATATATATATATATATATATATATATATATATATATATATATATTGGATAGGAGCCGTTCATTAAGGGGGAAATACAGTGTTGGTAAATCTAGAGCAACTGATTCTTCCAAACTATACCAAGCAACGTCAGGCCAACAATATTTTTTTATCATGACCTATTTGAGGCTGTTTCCTGGTATACTTTGGAGAAATTAAGGCACTCTAAATGCGTCTTCTATTTATGCCAGAGCAACACTGGTCAGGCAACCCGGTTGCTCGAATCGTCGATTTCGCATGTTCTATATACACCAGGCAACCCTGGTCACCCCAACCCGGGTTGGTCGGAGGGCAACCCGGAGCAACCCATCTCGATAGCAGGGTTACGTGGCTGTATCTGGCAACTTTTATGGGTTGCTCATCAGCTGATGCTACCAAAACAAACACTGGTAAGGCCTCTTACAGAAATATATATGACATTTTAGCATAATATGAGACGTTATCTTCAAAATACATAAAGGAAATATGATTTTGAAGTGGCATGAGTACCCTAATCAGTAGCATTTGAGGGAAATATCTATTATTATGCACAACCAGCCACAACCAACTCAAGAGGGGGAGCTGGACTGAAGTACAGAAGAGTCCTTCCTCTTCCTGTGAATGCAGTTTTTCCTCGCAGATATCAGCCTGACATGTTATAGAAATTGTTGATTGAAATACTGGACACCAGAGTGTGGGTAGAGTAACCAAGAAATATTATTGAAAGATGTGCCGCTTTTCTATATCTCTGATTTGTATTCCATTATATTTATGATGAAATTAAAGGGTATCAGTTCATTTAGACCATGCTTGACCCTCTAATAACTTAACTTAAAAGGCTCCACACACTGTTGTTTGTCCAAGATAAGTCCCAGTAGTCTGCCTTTGTAAGATCTTGGTAATTTACCCAGGTTAGGTCCCAGTTATTTGGTCAAGTCCAGTTCAGTTAGCATGGGTTAAGTCTGGCTGATTCAAGAACAGAAAAATATTAAATATTTTATGGATTGCTTGCCAATATTACCCATCAAACTTCAAATAAGTAGAACCTGATATTATTTAAATGTTCAAAATTGTTTCGGTTAAATTATATATTCCATATATTTTGCTCTACTTAAAGTACCCGGTTGTACTTTTGAGGTGTTTCTGTGTTAAATTTGTAATACCCTATATATTACCCACAGGATTGTTTTTATGAAGTTGGTTCCAGCCACAAAAGCTATGCTGCAAGAGGAACTTGTGTGTTGGAACCAGCATATCAAAAACCCGATTTGGACCCTGATGACCCTGGTGTGCCATTACCTCCCATACCATCACCAGCTGTACCATCATCAGTGAATATACAGCCACCTACAACAGCTCCAATTCTCCCAACAACAGAAGCAAGTGCTTCCGCTGGTACTTCACAACAAGGGGCTGTGCCATCACATCAACTGCGGGTAGTAGGTGGAGGTTAACTTCCACCATCCCATAATACTGAAGTGAGAAAGCTACTCACTTAAGATGTAGACTTACGTAAAGAAAATATTCAAGTGGTCAAAGACAGTGAAGCCATCAGGGCAGACAATAGAAAAGAACTTATAAAAGAACTGCAAAGATTTAATGAAAATTATGAAAAATCAAACTCACGATTAAGATCAAAGCAGAAAACGAGGCAACATGAGTCTGACAGTGAATAAAGAAATATCATCCTTGATGCAATATGTATATATACTAGTTTATTCTGAATGGCCCTAGTTTGTGTTGTATTTTTATATACTGTACTGGTTTATACTGGCCCTAGTTGCTGGTTTATTGTCACAAGAGAATATTGTATACTAATGTCAGATATTTAACATGCGTTAATTCTAACCATTTTACCCATAGTTAATAAAAATGTCCCTATACCTACCTTTAATAATATATAGTGGTACCCGCTGAGTACTTATAGCCGTTGTTGTTAGCCTGATATATATATATATATATTGGATAGGAGCCGTTGATTATGGGGGTAAGTACAGTGTTGGTAAATCTAGAGCAACTGATTCTTCCAAACTATACCAAGCAACGTCAGGCCAACAATATTTTTTTATCATGACCTATTTGAGGCTGTTTCTTGGTATACTTTGGAGAAATGAAGGCACTCTAATGTACTAAAAGTATAATATTATCCCTTTAAGTGAAAAAAATCGAGTGGGAAACACAAAATAGAATATAGACGTGTTTGTTTGTCCGCAATATTAGTCGTTGCCATGTTAACCGCTTCGTCATATTAGTTGTCATGGAACTCGCATCATATCCTTCGTTGGCCTGGTAACTGCGTCGTCATATATTACTCGTTGCCATATACTTTGGGGTCGATATTTATTCCAATTCACAGATTTTTCTATTGCCTGAGTATTTGTAAACCTCATTAGCCGTATAATTTAATAATAACCTAAAAATAACTATATACTGTATCTTGTGTTAGGTGTATACCTCTTGTATTAGGCTACGTTCACCTATTTGTCTCCATTTACTAATTTCTTAACCATACAATTCCCCTCAACTTCACAGCTCTTCCCACTATAAATAGTGGAAAAAATCACATATTTGTATGAATAAAGGGGGAGGTGGAAGCAGATAGAGCCCTTTATTGAATTACCGAAAAAGGAATACACAAGACTTTGTTTACAAACGAGAGTCTAGTACTGTGATAATCAAAGGAGAAACTGAATATCTACTTCATATTGTTCATAATGATTAATAGATATATAGAGTCAATTAACTACAGATAATAAACAAATTTATATGTAAACAATAATTTGCATGCTCAATTCCACTTATTTATAATATAACACAAATGGTGGCTCATTTGAGCGTTCTAAATGAAGATCAAAACTTGCTATTCAGTATTCATTTCTCCCAGCAGCAAGATTCAGCTGCTTGCAACTCATTTTGGATCACAAAACACAAAGCGATTAGCAAAAGCAAGTAGCATGCTGCTGGTGAGAAATGCCCATTGTGTCATTACCTTTATCTGACAGGTTTTGACCATCCACTCAAACAGCCCTTGTCTCACCTTCCTACTTACACAAATCAACCCAATGTCTTTACTCTCATGTATTTACTAAGCTATCTTTAATCTCTTTTCTGTGCTCAGCTCTTTTCACTCTATTTACTTTCAGCTTTGTAGGCTACTCCTCTTTCTTTACTCTTAGATTTCTTTGATCTTATTAGCAGCTGTCCCCCGTTCTTTCATTCACTAGATACTGGAGTACTTTGCCAATATTACATGGTATGTAAAACTAAGTTTAAATATTATTTCCAATATTGTGGTATCTAATTCCCAGATGGCACTTTTCTAATTGGTTGAATAGAAAATGATCACAGTGAATACGTTTGCTGCACCTCTGCCTCATCCCAGGCGTCCACCCCGATCCAGACTTATTCATGTATGGTCATCGGATACGTTGTGTCGAGGAGACTCGAAGTTTGGGTCTTCTTTTGACAGACGTTTGACTTGGGTTCCCCATTTACGTTCACTTAATTAAGGTCTCTTGCCTCCAGGCTCTCAATCTGTTGAGAGTCCTGGGTCATACATCCTGGGGGCTGATAGGGCCACCCTCCTCCGCCTATACCATGTTCTTATTAGGTCAAAACTCGACTATGAGTGTGAGGCGTACTCCTCTGCCACGGAGTCTTAGACCCTGTTCATCATGCTGGGGTACATCTGGCGACTGGAGCCTTCAGGTCGTCCCCAATCCCCAGTCTCCTGGTGGACGCTGATCTCCAACGCCAGTCCTTGATGATTCATTGGTGGCATCGATTACATCGACTTCCTGAGTCCCTTTCCTGCTTGGCGGTGTCATCTGATATCATGTCTCAGTACTACCTTTCACATCCTCGCACATCATGGCCCTTTGGCTTCTGGGTCAGAAAGGCTATGGAGAAGATGGGCATTGATGACTTCCAGATTTGTCCTGTGCGGGTCCCCAGGGTGGCTCCATGGCTTCTTCCAGAAGTTGTTGTTGTTGTCGTTGAAGTTCCTCAAGCTGTCTGACTGAGAAGCCCCGAGCTCTTGAGGAAGGCTATGGCTTGAACCGGGCTTTCCCACAGTGCCCTCATTGAGTGTATCTTGTGTTGTTGGCGAGTGTCGCTGTGTGCGTTGCAGTCTTCCATAATGTGTTTAATAAATTGGGGTGCTGTGTTGCATCCTGGGCAGGTAACTGCGATGGCTCCATCTAGTTTCCTTTGATATGTCCTCTTCGCAGCCTGGCCAGGTAGACTCTGTCCTCACGGGGAAGGGAGGATTCTGCTGGATAGATGTCAGGGGGTCGTGCATGCAGCAGGGTGTTGTTCTTAAGATTTTTGATGGATTGGTGAGTGATTTGAGTATGAATATGTTTCTGGAGACTGGTTTGACGTGGGCAGGGTGTAAGAGATGATAGTATTTGTGTATGGTACAGTCTCCTCCACTGCTGCGTTCATCACTCCAGCGTTGTCAATGTGTGTAACCCACAAGGTGTGGACCTCCAGTGTCGTCGACTCTAGTATCCGAAACACACACCAATATGATTCATGTCAGTGGGTGGTTGATTGAGGGGTGGTGAGTGCTTGGGTGTGATGTTCTATGGAGCCTATGGAGGCAATGTAGGGAACTGTAAGCTGTAATGCAGAAGTCTTGGCTTGGTGCTATTTTTATGAATGCTCAGTAACACTTGGTGGAGTTTTTGTTTCATGTTCTACATCATAACGATAATGATAGTTACTGCAGGTAAGAATAATATCACTAGTGTGGAATTTAAGCACGTCACCGTGTTGCTATAATATCCCACTCCACCATTAGTCCCCACAAGACAATATAAACTCGTTCCTTCAAGTTAGTCATTGCATATTAATATGGTATTTATTTTGTGACGATGACGCAGATTTGTCAGTAACAACAATGTCCAACATTTGATGAACATTAAAACAGTAGTACTGGTGTACTGACAGTTGTCATTAAAAGTTGTTTCTTGACAGTTTCGACTAAAGATAATTCATTATATATTTTTCATTATATAGTGAACCTTTCACAACCTTTATTATTCACATTACTTTGTGATCATAGATGGATTGGGTGAGGATGGAAACATAAATCACATATTTAAGGTGTTGGAAGCTTCATATGTGTCGGAGTTGATGAATACAGTCAAGCTTCAAGGTGTTGGTTGATTCAGGGCATACATAAGTTAATATTCAGATATTTCACTATGATACAGATTGACTTGCACCTTATATGTGATTTACAATACCCTATTTACACAAGACAACTTATTTCATTAATAGTAAGTGAGTTTAGGCCGTGACGATATGATGCAAGTAACCACAACTGTGCTCGCCAATTAATGTGTGTGAAGAGAGAGAGAGAGAGAGAGAGGAGAGAGAGAGAGAGAGAGAGAGTGAAAGAGAGAGAGAGAGAGAGAGAGATGACTTTAACTTTGAATGTATGAATTTTGTTGGCATCCTCCCTCAATCCGTCTATAACCGCTTAGTAATGTCAAAACTGAAGTGTGTGAAAGTTCAATATGTAATGATAATAAAATATTACCTCGGTCGGAGTAGTCAAATTTCATCGTAAAATATCAACAGTCATGACACTACTACCAATGTTCACAATGCTCGTAAATTGAAGGTATTTGTTATAATTGACAGAAAATAAAGCCATCGTCATCACAATGATTAACTTGGTGGGACCAACCTATGGAAATTTATGAGGCCTGATTTTAATATGTTATGTTCTAGGAACATTGTGACGTTTAAAACTTCACATTCAATATAATTTACTTATTATGTGTAATAACTATCATTAACGTTATGATGTAGAACATGAAATATATATTAATTAAAACCAAGATGCGATGCTGATAGCTGGCATATACTAAACACTGATAGAGAAATCTGGCCGAGACTAGCTACTGCCTCACCAACCCAGCATTTATTTTACCGTTTGAGAGCATAATGTACTGATAACAAACAATAACTAATGACTTTACTAACCATCACAATGTTGTGGTCTTCCAATGTCATGTTTGTTTTGAAACAGATTAATATAGTTGACATATAATTTAGTACATCATTACTGCTTACAATCCTCTCGCTAACTTTACTCCGTAAAACATGAACCACACCATTCCCAAGTCTACACCCCACCAGTACCATACCCCCGATTTACTCCTGGCATGTGTGTCGGATATGCGAGTCAAAACTCGAGGTTCATACCTTGTGGGGTACAAACATTGACAACGTTGGAGTGATGAACGTGGCAGTGGAGGAGACTGTACGTGTACTGGGTGTTGTTTTGATGTTTCTTGGCATCCCTGGGTGTTTTGCCATGTAGTGTAGTGGGTGGCGTAGGTTTCTGGAGGCTACAGCAAGTGTTTGTGTGCCTCTCATGTCAAGGTGGTCCTTAATCTTGAGGATTTTGGTTTCGTGGTGTAAATGGTATGTAGGTGTAGTAGCTGTGCAGCCTGTGAATATCTTTAGGGCTCTATTTTGTATGGTCTGTAGGGTGTTGAGATGAGTCTCAATGAGGTTTGAGGCCCAGGTGGGGCTTACATAATCCATCACTGATCGGATGTATTGTTTGTACACTGCAGTTGTGGTTTCTTTGTTGTGTCCAAATGTTGTGCTGGAGAGTGCATGGATTTGTGTTTGATGGTTGTGATGTGTTGTTTGAATGTCATAGATGTGTTGCATGTTTTGCCGAGTACTTTGGGTGTGTGTGTGTGGTATAGGTGTGTTGTTTATGGTGAGGTGTGTAGCGGTGTTCGGTGTTGTGGTTGGTGAGAAGGGTGACTGTTGACTTAGTTGGTGCTTTTTTAAGTCTGTTTGTGATGAACCAGGCATTGAGTGTGTTGAGGTAGGGTTGGAAGATGTGAGTGGCTGTGTCTGCATTTCTGTGTGTATATGTGAGTGTTATGTTGTCTGCGAAGGAGGCTACATGTATTTGTGGTGTCTGGGGTATTGGTAGGTCATGCATGTATAAGGCTGGGTGACAGTACAGAGCCTTCGGGGATGCCGTTGGTGAAACTTTTTATGTTAGATGACTGACCAGCATGTGTAACATGGGCTATTCTTCCTCCCAAGAAGCTGGCCAGCCATCTTTTTGTATTGTTGTGCATATTTGTGTTGTATATTTTGTTTGTGAAGTTGAGGCGGGGGATGGCATCAAATGCTTTACTAATGTCCAGTGTGACTAGGAGTGTTCTATGTGGGGGTCTATCTGAGTTGATGCCATCATAAATTCTTTGTGTGAGGTCTATAAGAAGAGTGTTTGTTGAGTGTAGTGGTCTGAAACCATGTTGTGAGGAAGCAAGAGGAATGTGTGGTGTGATTTGGCTGATGATGAGGCGTTCAGTAACTTTGAAGGGGGTGCAAAGGAGGGTGATGGGACGGTGTGATGAGGGTAGTGTGGGGTCTTTGTTGGGTTTCCGTGTTTCCAGGCGTTGGGTATTGTGTTGTGTGAGTAGCTGTAGTTTGCTATGTTAGTAAATGCCTGTATGCCTTGTGGTCCGAGGTGTTTAAGGTGAATGTTACTGATGTTGTCTGGACCACAGGCCGATGAGTGTTTGAGGTTGTGGATGATGTGGTTTGTTTGATGGTTTGTGAATGGTGTATGGACTGAATCAGTGGGGAAGCGTCTCCTGTGTCTGATGACTTGTCGGTCTTCAGGGTGTCTTCCTGAAGTTTACGCCTGCACTTACTTTTCAGACAAGAAGGAATCTCTTCCTCTTCCAGTGGCTCGCTCCCTCTCTTTAGAACATGCCTCCTCTCACAGGGTGTCTCTCCCTGTGTACACTGATGGGTCAAAGTCTGATGCTGGAATTTGTTTTTGGGCTGTCTTTCCTGACTTTTGTCATGGCGGTAGGCTCCCTTCTGTCATGTCGAGCTCTTGGCCATTTTATATGCCTATGTGATTTTTACTCTCCTGCAGCCTTCTTTTACTATTTTTAGCGATTCCTGTAGTGCCTTGCAAGCCTTGTGCAATTCTAATTCTTCCCATCCCCTAGTGTTGGCCATCCTTGAGTGGCTTGTCCTCCTGGGACGTCGTGGCCATAGAGTCATATTTTGTTGGGTCCCGGCCCATGTGGGTGTCAATGGCAATGAGAGGGCTAACGCCATGGCTAGGGCTGCGGCCTCCAGTGCTCGACCTCCTGCCAGGCGTCATCCCGTTTGCTGCTTTCGACCTTCGACCCTACCGTTCATTCCTGCTGGCAGGACAAATGGGACGCCGTTGGGGTTAACAAGCTCCGCGGCATCCGCCAGCATCTGGGTTTGTGGAGCTGAAGCGGCCTGTCTCGCCGTTGGGAGACGGGTCTTGCCCATGTGACTTCTTAGATAGTTCAATGTTTTTATTTTTGATTCTTTAATATATTTTACTTAAGTTAATCAGGTCTTTCTGGCCTAACACTAGCAAATTCTTACCCTTTTTCCAGATTACCTTTAGGCTGGATTTATAAGATTAGTATTTGTGCACAGTTTAGAGGCATTTTGCTAAAACCATATCGTGTAACGATATCAATAACTACTGGACAGCCTGGCACAGCCGGTGGTGTGTGGGAGATTTTTGGTGCAGTGCAGTTCCTGACAAATCAGTGATACGTGGAATTGAAACACCTTTGCAGCCAACAAACAAAACAGTGCTGCTCTTCGTTACCGGGGTATATGCCTGAATGAGGCTCAGTTCCGATTACATTGTATTCAGCCTTACTTTGACTGGTAACGACAGAGTGGCAAACACAGTGGTGAGTTCCCTGCTCCGCCCCCATACTGTGCCATTGATCCGTTTGCTTCATTCGGTGTACTTGGAAAGTGATCGTTTAAAACCAGGAGATATCTTAGGCAAATTCTTGAAACTAACCAGATCCTGCAGGACCTCCTCGGGTTACAAAATGGAATTTAAAATAATGTCTTCCCAAGCGGTGGCCGAGTGGTTAGTGTTCTGGACTCCTAACCTAGAGGTCGGGTGATCGATCCTCTCAGGTGAGGGCCTGAGAATATTTACTCTTCCGATTTGAGTTTGAGGCACTAACTATAAGGTCATCGAACGTCGTAAAACACCCTCACTGGTACCATAACAGCTGCTGTATTTGGGAATAACCCTCAATTCCCTCCCTCTGTGGCTGGGTACCAGTTCGGAAGTCGTGACGTGTGTGTGTGAGCAGCAGTTGACCTGGGCCACGGTAACGGGCTTGATGAAGCCTATGTCCAGTGTCGGAACATAAAAAAAAAAAAAAAAAAAAGCTACACCAAGTAACTACTTTAATCACTCGACTCACAATCATGGGAGACCAGAACGTCTCGCCACAATTGCAGCTCTCCTCCCTCCACAGATGATGGTGGCATCAAGACCACAACTACCTACAGCAGTGACCCACCTACTGCACAACAGCAATGTTGTTTGTGACATGTTACTTGGAATGATTGAAAATGTTGTAACACTAGCTGTATAGTCATGCAAGGTAGATTAGGTTGTAGTGTTGCAGCAAGTGTCCAATCAATCAGCCAGGCATGAAGGTAGTGGTGAAGTGATGGTGCTGCTGGAGCGTCCACACAACAAGATAATAGTGACTGTTGGGGCGTAACGGCTACCACACAGCTACTTGACTACCAGGCAAGGAGGTGGTGGCGCAACAACAGCAGCGTCTACACGACTACTACGTAATCGTGTAAGACATGGGCAGTAAAAGATCAGTACCTTGGTATAATCAATATGAATAACGTGATCCTCACCATGCCTTAAAGATTTGTTAATAGTGTTTCTTGTTTCTCCCTCATCGTATCCAAAGATATTCAATACTTACCTATTCCTACCGAGAAAATTGATCCATTTTCTGAAAAAAAAGGAACCACATGTGTAGATTAAACAAGTGTGCCTTTCAGACGTGTTGCCAAGTTGCGGGGTAACCTTTTGGGAATGAGAAACACACTTCGCCAGGACAACCTTCCTCCGCACAATGTAACTCCATAGCATAATATCCGCACAGCCATTTAAAAGTTTATACTCAATAGCTTAACTTGATACACAGAAATATTATACTTTGACTGTGTTAAGGAGCAGCATGTTTATTAGGGCTCACTTATGCGTAAGGTATCTTAATTATTCTATCTGTGTCAATGACCCACACGCATATTACAGCACTATAACCTGTAGATCCTCACACAGTGTGTCATAGCTCCTTAGCCGCAGTCATAAGTGTACATTGTTTTTTGTTCTATGTGCCCTTATGTGCCCTCAAATTGCATTAGGAAAACTTATAAGCCTTAATTTAATATGAAATACAAACCTTCAGGAGCCTTCATATGAGTCAGTTTTATTGCCAAACCTCTTCTAATAATGCAGCTCTCTAGACAATGAACAAAGTAGACGGAACAACAAGGTATGAATGAACTGGACGTGGAAGGTCATATACGATATGTACTGGAAGTACTGTAAGGAACGATAGTCGCTACAAGTTAACGCAATGGTACTGTACTTTCCTGATACAACATTTCTGATCAGGGACTTAATATTAGACTTAGTCATGGCCAGACGCAGTCCATACTCTTAACACATATATTAAGGTATATATCTTGAAATGCATAACATTTTCATTATATTTAGACAATAAAAGTAGTCACTAATATATTTTTTTTATATGAAATTCAGGTATGGACGGAAGCGAACGTGAAGCTTGTAGACATCCTGGTCAGAAAATATGTATCACGGGTGTCCTAGAATTAAATTACAGTTCATTATGAAAATACGATTTCTTAGTCGAACCATTTTTATAACAGATTATATATATATATATATATATATATATATATATATATATATATATATATATATATATATATATATATATATATATATATATATATATATATATATATATATATATATATATATAGAGAGAGAGAGAGAGAGAGAGAGAGAGAGAGAGAGAGAGAGAGAGAGAGAGAGAGAGAGAGAGTTACATAGAGTTACATAGAAACACAGACCACAACAGACCTTACGGTCCAAACGAGGTGACCTGATTAGAAGGTTACTGGTAGAGAATGAATTACTCCCCAGTGATAGTCGTAGGTAAGGATAGCAAAGTAGAAGGCTCTCTCCCCACCCTCCACTCCCTCCGGCCTGAGCCGTACAGGAAATAAAGTCAGGAATGGGAACCTTGTGGGGTTGGCAGAAATACTCCACAAGGAAATTTTTTTTATAGGAAAGATAGAAAGTAGGTGAAATTTGGCTAAGTTGCCACCTGTAATGGGCAAAAATTATTCATTAGTAAACATTGTAAGTCGGGGATTAGACGCAAGGTGTTTATCTAAGCAACGTTTGAAGCTGTCTACGGTGTTACAGTCAATTACGTTACGGGGAAGCCCATTCCATAAGTTGACGACTCGGTTAAAAAAGAAATTCTTTGATTCGTGCGAGTTAAAAGATTTGCCTATGATTTTGCAGCCGTTTCCTCTCGTGTAGTTTGATTGATCAATAGTGAAATATTTGTTGCAGTCCATATTATCAATGCCTTTGATTATTTTAAATACCTGGATTAAGTCACCTCTCAGTCTACGTTGTGTCAATGGGAATAGATTTAATTCGCTTAGCCGCTCATCGTACGTTTTATTTCTCAGACTTGGTATCATTTTAGTAACTCTACGTTGGACTCGCTCCAATTTTGCTATATCTTTCTGGTAATACGGGCACCAGGCTTGAACACAATACTCCATAAGGGGACGGACCAAGGAATTATACAAAGTGAGGATTGTGTCTTTAGATTTATACTCGAATGCTCTGCCGATAAAGCCGATAGTTTTATTTGCTTTCTTAATTACTTCCGTACACTGCTGACTGGGTTTTAGGTTACTTGATACTGTTACCCCTAAGTCTGTCTCTCGATCCACGCTTTTAAGTTGCTTACCATTTAACGAGTAGTTTGCTGCTACGTTATGATGTCCGATGTGGAGCACTTTACATTTATCTGAATTGAAGGACATTTGCCAAGTTTTCGCCCAATTTGACAATTTATCGAGATTATCTTGCATTTCTTTAGTCTGTGCGTTAGTGAGTACTGTATTTGCAATTTTGGTGTCATCGGCAAACTTCGATATTATGCATGAGAGGCCTTCGTCTATGTCGTTTATGTAAACTAGGAATAGGATTGGCCCTAAAACTGACCCCTGTGGCACCCCGCTTGTAACGCCTGTCCAACTAGAAGATTTTCCATTTATTACCACGCGTTGTTTTCGGTTTCTTAGCCAGTTCTCTATCCATCTTACGGTATCGCCTTGGATTCTGTGTGATTTTAGTTTAGATATTAAGCGTTTATGGGGAACTTTGTCAAAGGCCTTTTGGAAATCTAGATAAATTATGTCTACTGCTTTACTCTTATCATATTCATTGAAAATGTCATTTAAAAAGTCTAATAGGTTCGTTAGGCAAGAGCGTTTATTACGAAAACCGTGTTGAGTGTCTCTAAGTAAGTTGTTTTCCTCTAAGTGATTTGTAAGTTTATCTCGTATGATTGTCTCTAGCATTTTGCATACGACTGAGGTTAGGCTGATAGGGCGATAGTTGCTAGGTAGAGATTTGCTGCCTTTTTTAAATATTGGTGTTACGTTAGCGAGTTTCCATTCGTCAGGTATTGTTCCAGTGTGTAAAGAATAGTTAAAGAGCAGAGTCAGAGGTTTTACTATTTCGCTTTTTGCTTCCTTTAATACACGAGGGGAGATCGTGTCTGGCCCAGGTGACTTATTTACATTTAATTTATCAATACATTTTATTACGTCACTTTCAGTTATGCTGATATTACTTAATACCTCGGTATTTTCGTTTTGGACTGTTGTTACTGCTGGCATATCGTTCAGGTTTTCTGTAGTAAAGACTGATGCAAAGAAAGTGTTAAGGATACCACTCATTCGCTCTTCATCTGTAGTAAAGTCCCCATTCTCATCAAGTAGTGGTCCGATAGTTGACGTGAGTACTTTCTTATGCCGAATATAACTGTAGAACTCTTTCGGGTTTGTCTTACTTTGATTTGCAACGTGTTTTTCAATGGCCTTTTTACTCTGTTTGATTAACTTTTTGGCTTTTCTTCGTAAGTCTGAAAACTTGGCCCGCTCGTTATTGTCGTCTGTGATTTTTACTCTATTATGGGCGTTCTTTTTGGCGCGTAAACAGTCGGCTATCTCTTTACTCCACCACTTGGGCTTTAAGTTTTGTGCTGAACGTCGGTTTTTTAACGGTATGCTATCTTTGACCGCTTTTGCGTACGCATTAGTGAAAAAGTTCCATTGTGTATTAATGTTAATAGTGTCTCGCAGACATTTCCAATCGGTATCTTTTAGTATCGCTCTGAGTTGGTGAAAATTAGCTTTTCTAAAGTCGGGGATTTTTTCGTAGCTGTAATTTATTTCGCTTCTATTGAAATTTATACTGAATGTGATTATGCGGTGGTCGCTATTAGTAAACTCATCAGAGAGAGAGAGAGAGAGAGAGAGAGAGAGAGAGAGAGAGAGAGAGAGAGAGAGAGAGAGTATGGCATTATGGAAGGCTAAATTTTACATAATATTGTTATTTATTTAATTCTTACGGTAGTACTGTATATTCATGTATATTTCCACTTTCCAAAATACACATAAATCAAAGGAACTTGGAAGTAACGAGCCGAAATAACAAACAATAGAGGTACACAGACGTGATATTATCGTTCAAGACCGTCTTCTTCAGACATATTATATAATTAGAGCACGACTTGGACAGCGGTACTTTGTGAATCATATGTAAGTTTCGGAGCAGTACCTATTAAAGAGGAGAGTCAATAAAAGGCGCGGCAGGATATATCACCTGGAAATGCAGCCGCAGCATGTACTATTGGCAACATGAATTGGTACACACACTATTGTTTTCGAGGGTTTACAACATAATACGGTATAGAAAATGTAAGACTATGTAACTTCAATACAACGTTATCATTTGGTTTGTTGATTTGCTAATCACCGAGTCACTTGGTAGACCATTGCAGTACTTTCAGAATAATGACCTCTCTTTCCATATAGCCTGTGTAAGAATTCCTGTGGCCAACTGTACAGTACAGCCATAGTCATAATATTTCATCCACTCTTTTCTTTCCCTCTGATCCTGAATATCGTCATATTGCATATTGGGGTGGAAGCTTAAGATTGGTGGGAATGAATGAGGGGAAGGAAAGCAGAGGTTTCGAAAGGGAGGGAAGAGGGAAATAAGGTAACATAATGGTACCTGCACATCTAGTAATCACTCCTTTGTAATAAGATGTAAAAGGTTGTACGAAGATATTTCAAGATAACAGAATGAAAAATATTCTTCAAAATAGTTTTTATAAGAAAATGCTCTCCTGGAATGAGTCTATACAGTTTATTTTTCATGCGGTCTTGGTGTTTGTTTGACACTGACGAACCTGACGTTAAATGTAGTTAGCAATTAATATACCTTTTAATGCTGTAGGATAGTGGTATACTTATGCAGTTCATGTATATATTCTGCCGCATTGTTTTTTAGGTTCTTATTCGTTGAGGAAGAATAATATATAAACTATTATAGAGCCGTTTGCACATATATTTGTGGAGGTGACGAGCGCGTGTTTTTGTTTTTATCCTTTTATGTTCCAACTCTTGACATAGGCCTCATAAAGGCTGTTGCTGAAACCGAGATCAACTCTTATCCACACACACCAGCACGCCATGACTTCCAAACTGGCACCCGGCCACAGAGATGTGAAGATATGCTATATCCTAATTTGCAATGCTGTTTTACGACGTTCGGTGGCCCAACAGTTAACGCCTGATACTCCATAAGAGAAAATAAATATTTCCCGTCTCTCACCTGAGAGAATTTGATCTCTCGACATTCAGGTTACAAATCCCGTATACATTAACCACTCGAACACCTTACCTCTGACGTCACCGGCACAAAGACTCCGTACAATAGTGTGAAAATAGATGATAAACAAAGAATTGCTTATGTTATCAGTGTCAAATACTCTTACGCCAAAAGTCACATTATGGTCGGTTTGTGAGGTAACAGTTAGCATCGCCTCAGTGCCGTTGTATACATATTGACCCCTTGGGAATGTTTCCTCTGTTCTTTAAACAGACGTCATGAGCTGGCTGACGTCCTGGCTAAGGCTGTGCAGCCTCCAGTTCACTGCCTCCTGCCAGGCGTCATGCCGTACCTGCAGTGGACGTTCGACCCTACATAGATGCTGCCGTCCGTTCCTGTTGGCAGGACAGATTGGACGCCGTCGGAGCTAACAAGCTCTGCGGTATCCGCCAGCGCCTGGGTTTGTGGAGCTACAGTAGCCTGTCACGCCGGTGGGAGACGGCTCTTGCCCGTGTCCGCATTGGCCACACATTATTGACTCATGGCTTTTTAATGGAGAGGGCTCTCCCTCCCTACTATGATGATTGTCTGGTCCCTCTGACAGTGCGGCATCTTATTACTGAGTGTCCCAGCCTTGGGGACCTTCGTCGTAGGCACCTCTCCGAGTACCGGGTGGGTGATGGTTCTTACAGTCTCTCCCAGGTGCTTAGGGAGGAGGCTTGTAGTGTGAGAGGTGTTACAACCAGGACGTTGAAAACTCTTAAACAGTCAAAAGTAATTATTTAATTCCAGGCTCTAGTCCTACGGCTATAACAATAAGTTGAATTAATAAAGAACTTGAAACATTTAGATAATATGATGTAAATAAAGACAATAAATGACAAACAACTAAACACCTTATAACTATAAACTTAACCTATACATATACAAGAATAACTGGTGAGACATAAGAGAAAAGAACAGAATATGTAATAAACGATACGTATGTGAATGTAGACAGATTACTGGCAGACACTCGTTATGGTGGTGGTATCGAGTGTGTAGGCTGAGAGGAGGTGGATGGAGGAGGAGACCCTTACAGGGTGAGTGGGGCCTTGATACTGACTGTGTGTCTTGACGACGACTGGAAGTCACCTCTTCTGAGGCCTCATGATCCCCCCGAACCCAACTCCATAGTGAGTTCGGATGATTTAGGCCAATCTTGGTAGTGGTAATTGAAGGTAGTTAGGAAGTAGAGTGGTGTAGAGGAGAGGGTCGTAACAGACCCCCCTGCCGAAGACCTCCACAGGGCTTGTCCGTAGGAGGTTATAGAGGGTTACGGGAAAGAGTGTCCGCGATGAGGTTGTCATTTTCTGGATGAAGGCCAGGGGGTTATGGTCCGTGTACACCTGAACCTTGTGTGGAGCCGACTGTACATAACATTCAAATTTCTTGACTGCTAGTATGAGTGCCAGGGCCTCCTTCTCGATGGTTGAATATTTGGCCTGATGTGGTTTCAGTTTGGCCGAAAAGAAGGCGACAGGATGTAGTACAGATGATGTGGTTGCTGGCTGCAGGAGTACCGCTCCAACTCCTACTCCACTGGCATCCACTTGGAGATTAAATGGCTGGTCGAAGTCTGGAGTTTTTAGTACTGGCTTGGATGTGAGGAAAGTTTTGAGCTTGTTGAAGGATTCTTCGCAGGCAACTGTCCAATTGAAAGGTGCCTTAGGACTGGTGAGCTGGGTTAGGGGAGCTGCGATGGTTGCAAAGTTGACACAGAATCTTCGGTAATAACCCACCATTCCAAGAAATCTCATCACTTCCTTCCTGGTTCTGGGAATGGGAAAGGCCAGAATTGCTCTGATTTTGGCTTCTTTTGGTCGTAAGCTGCCACCTCCCACAACGTGTCCTAAATAGGTGACTGTGCCTCTTCCAAACACAGACTTCCTCAGATGGATGGTCAAGCCCGCCTCTCGTAATCGTTGAAAGAGGTCGTTCAGGCGGGAGAGATGTTCTTCCCAACTGTCGGCCACCACCACCACGTCATCCAGGTATGCAGCAGTCCCTCGCAGTGACTTCGTTAAGTTTCCTGTAATCAGTGCACATTCGGTAAGAGTGGTCTGGTTTAGGAACTAATAAACATGGAGCTGCCCAAGGAGAGATGCTAGGTTCAGCTAAATGATAGTCTAAGAGATACTGAACTTCCTGTTTTAGAATGGCAGTTTTAGCAGGATTTAGTTTATATGGTGCAAGCCTAATGGGAGCTTTGCACTCTTCTGTAAGGGAGATGTCATGAGAAATGATAGTACACAAACCCGGACGATCAGCTGTGATTTCAGGATACTTTGACAACAGGGACTTAATATCCTTACAGAAGGAGTTTTCTAGTTCTGAACAATGGTATTGAAAATTTGATAAAAGGTGACTGTTGGGGAAAAATCCATTGGAGGTTGGGAGATCCACAGTAAGGATGCTTTCTCCATCAGTTTCCTCATCAATCTCCTCCTCGTCAGTCACCGTCTGGGGAACCATCGTCACACATAGAGCCACCACTGGGTCTCCTGGTTCATCACCTGATGTTCTGGAGAGATAATCGCGAATGAGATTAATATGAACCAATTGGGACTTTTTCCGCCTATCTGGCGTTTCTATTACATAGTTGAGAGGACTGAGCTTTTCTTTTATAACGTAAGGTCCACTATAACGCTTCTGTAGGGGATTACCATGGCTGGGCAGAAAAGCTAGAACCTTTTTTGTCCTACTTTAAACGTTCTAAGGACTGCCTTAGTTCCCCACAACTGGGTTGTCTTGTCCTGCAACCGAGACAAGTGGGACTTCGCAAAAGTGCGGACCGATTGCAACTTCTTGCCTAATTCAGATAGATATTGATTGACTGTTAAAGGATTTGGTTGAGAGTCGAACCATTTATCCTTAAGGATCTTCAAGGGACCTCGGATAGGTCGTCCAAATAAAAGTTCAAATGGGGAGACCCCCAAGGCATCATGGTTCGCCTCTCTTATGGCAAACAAGAGCCAATCCAAATGAGTGTCCCAGCTTGTTCCAGCCTCATGACAGTATTTTCTCAACATAGTTTTAATGGTTTGGTGATATCTCTCCAGACACCCCTGAGATTGAGGGTGGTAAGCAGAGGAAGTGACATGTTTTATCCCCAACTCTGCCAGGACCTGTTGGAACATATTACTGGTGAAATTAGTCCCTTGGTCAGACTGAATGATTTTGGCACTCCCATTGACGTGAAAAGATGTAGCAATGGTTTTACATTGGATTTAGTTGTTATGGATTTAAGAGGAAAGGCTGCAGGATAGCGGGTAGCCGGATCAACAACCGTTAGGATGTATTGATTTCTCTGTTTACTTACAGGCAAGGGTCCTACACAATCTATAATAATCTTTTCAAATGGCTCATTAATGATAGGGATGGTTTTGAGAGGAGCAATAGGAATTGGTCTATTTGGCTTTCCCACAATCTGGCAAATATGACAGGTCCTCACAAAGTCAGAGATATTCTTTCTCATTCACGGCCAGTAGAAATGTGCTAACACCTTAAGATAAGTCTTCCTCATACCAAGATGTCCTGCATATCCATCATGGGCTAATTTCAGTATGCTATTGCGGACAGAATGAGGGACAACAACTTGGTGTGTTTCTGACCAAGCATCTTTGTCTGAGTGGTGTGGGGGTCTGTAAGCTCTCATTAGAATACCATCCTGATGATAATAATTAGGTAATGTGTTCTCTTCGGCTTTGTCATCCGCAATGTGAATCAACTTAGCTAGTGAGGGATCACGTTGTTGGGCGGTGATCAGTTCCTTTTTAGATAAGGTGGTGTTAATTAAATCCTCTGGGACAAAAATGAAGGAGGGTTTAAGGAAGGGAGAAAGGAGGGTGACTGAGTGAATTTGGTTTGGGATCGAGTGACAGCACAAGCTGGAAATAAAGAGGGAGTGGTTTCATCCACACTGGAGGTTGGGTTTTTCTCTAAGGGAGATTCTACAGTGTTTATTGGAGGAAGTACCGAGGATCCTGCCAGGTCGTTTCCCAATAGAAAATGCACTCCCTGCACAGGTAATGTCTCACTGACTGCAACACGAACAATGCCAGTGATGAGGGGACATTGTAAGTAAATCTCAGCTAATGGGTAAGAATAACTACTGGTCAGGTCAGAAACTACCACTTTCTCTCCTGTATACGTCTCCGCTATATTCGAGAAGACACTTGACAAGATTATACTCTGTGCACAAGCTGTATCTCTAAGGATATTAATTGGAACTTTTGAATCATCAACAATCGAAGCAACTCCTGTGAAAGTGAATGGTTCAAACAAGGCTTATATCGGGGCTGGGATATTAGTGGCAGCAACGGGTCTAGGATGGTTGATGGTTTGTCGATTGGGATAAGGAGGTTGGTTTGTGTCATGACATCCTGGATGAAGACATTTTCTAATAGTATGACCCATCTTTTTACAATACCTGCATTGTACTCCTGACCGGGAATAAGATCCATGCCCCCCAGAATCACCAACCGGTCTCGAGAAGTAACCATCAGGGGACGGCCTTACAGATTTTCCTTCTCCACGTCCCCACCCATCCACCATTAGTGCATGGGCATCTGCCAGCTCCGCCGCACGACACAACTCTGTCTCACCTCTCTCATCTATATGTCTCACCAGGAAAAAGGGCAATTTGTTTTTCCACTCTTCCAGAACAATAAGGTTGACAAGCTCTGAAAAAGTTGTAACATTTAGAGAATTTAGCCATTTTTTACAAAACCTACGTTTTTCGGTGGCGAATTCCACATATGTTTGATGAAAAGCTTTTGTCAGGGATCTGAAACGTTGGCGATAACCATCCGGTGTAATCGCATAAGCATATCGAATTTGCTGTTTGACATAATTGTAATCTTCAGGTTGGTCTAAGCTGTTGTACACTCGTTGAGCCTTTCCTATGAATTTAGGAGCGAGCAGAGACATCTGTTTTTCTTCTGGCCACCCGTGTTTCTCAGCTATTCTCTCAAAAGAACTGAAGAAACCATCCACATCATCTTCATTAAAATTAGGAACAAGACTAAAAAGATTCCCAAAATTTAATTCAAGCTGTTTTTCTTGTATTTCCAGTTCCCTAGCCTTAAACTGTGTGTCATTGTTTATTTCCTTATCTAATTTAAGTTTTTCTACTTGAAGCTTCTCTCTTTCAACCTCCCTTTCAAACTCCAACTCCATTTGCCTCGTTTTGAATTGGTACTCTAGCTTCATTTTTTCTAGTTCAAACTGGTTTACAGCACCAGGACTCTCATGTTCGATTAAATTTACTGAACCCTGAGTCTCACGAGACTGGTCATGGGGATCAACTAGCTGTTCCACTGGTGATGAACGGGGACGAAAACCAGCTGGTGTCATTTCCTCAATGGCAGAAGCCTCTACAACTCCTGATTCAACTAATGCCTCGACCACTACATTCTTAATTACTTCTTTTGTCATAGTATAATGAATGGACACTTGGTAGTGCTGTGCTAACCTCTTCCAATCCTCTTTCTTCAGCCATCTTTGTAATTTCTCTTTAGAAGGATTAAGAATGAAATCTTCTATATCAAATATCTGTGACATAATGAGAATATAATAACACGATAGTATGGTTCAAGTGATACAACCAGTCACAAACCCACTGAGTAGGGGATTTCTCTTATTTTAGAGGATGCCTCCTACCGATCAAGACAACGGGACAACGTACGTCTTGATGAAACAAAACAAAACAAAAAGATGCTAATAAGCGACACAGGACTATTATCTCAGTATGACACAGGATTATTATTACCTATCATCTCTGTGTGAGGTAAAGATAAACGCGATAGTATGGTGATAATGATACAACCAGTCGAGGACAACCGGAATAGACCTCAGAATCTACCCTTGCTGTAACCACACCTAACCGTTTATGAGTACCGACAATGTCTAGGGGAAGAAAGGAGAATATCCTCGAGAGAGTGTACGTGGAGTCAAGACACCCACTGGATAATGATATAAGAGACACGGAATAAATGGTACACTCAGATTATATATATGATTGACTAGACACTTGTTCGATACTGATTCTTGAGAAACAGAGGGAAAACCAATACCCTCTACTTGATACAGTTTTTAGAGCAACTGGAACCCTTAACAAGAGAAAAACTGTATGACCACTCACCTCCTTCCTACTACCAGTTAACCAATACCAAGTCAATGAACTACTCAACAAGAATTTAAATTGGTTGTCTCCTACAACACACACGTATCCTGGCGAGGTCGCCAATTGTTACAACCAGGACGTTGAAAACTCTTAAACAGTCAAAAGTAATTATTTAATTCCAGGCTCTAGTCCTACGGCTATAACAATAAGTTGAATTAATAAAGAACTTGAAACATTTAGATAATATGATGTAAATAAAGACAATAAATGACAAACAACTAAACACCTTATAACTATAAACTTAACCTATACATATACAAGAATAACTGGTGAGACATAAGAGAAAAGAACAGAATATGTAATAAACGATACGTATGTGAATGTAGACAGATTACTGGCAGACACTCGTTATGGTGGTGGTATCGAGTGTGTAGGCTGAGAGGAGGTGGATGGAGGAGGAGACCCTTACAGGGTGAGTGGGGCCTTGATACTGACTGTGTGTCTTGACGACGACTGGAAGTCACCTCTTCTGAGGCCTCATGAACCCCCCGAACCCAACTCCATAGTGAGTTCGGATGATTTAGGCCAATCTTGGTAGTGGTAATTGAAGGTAGTTAGGAAGTAGAGTGGTGTAGAGGAGAGGATCGTAACAGATGGAACACCCTCTCCTATGTGGAGGAGGCTGGCCTCCTCCACAAATTGTGAATTTTATTATATTTATGGATTTTTGATAGTTCAATGTTTTTAATTTTGATTCTTTTACATATTTTACTTAAGATTACGTGTCTTTTTTAGTTAATATGTCCTTTTAATCATGCTGCCTATCCCTTTTGGGGTAGTGAAACCTATTTAATGTGTGTACATATTTTATTAGTGATGTACAGTCTGCAAAAAAAGTTTTGAAACCATCCCTTTAACAGTGTGATGTAATGTTGGTATGCCTGACTGGGGAGTATCATACCTCCGCCACCTTCCCAGTCCCTCTGGCCTCCGTGCCCCAGGCCAATGTCCCTCAGTGGCTCATGGGCATTCAAGGAGGGATGACGTTGTTTCACCTAGTGCTATTTTTCACGGTTATTTTTGTTCTAAACTACTCAAACGCATTTTCTTATGATTAATAATGAATAGTTAAATAGTAAGAGTTCTTGAACACTCAAAATTTAATTTAAAATCAGTTAAACTTTTAATATAAAAAAGTTGTCACTGTCGCGGCCCGAGTATTATCGGCCGGGGAGAACACCATGCACGTCTTGGATGACGAGGCACCAGCTGCCCAGTCGGCGGAGTACCAACCCTACATCATTTACCGATGTTAAAATTAACGTAAGGGTGCTTCCAAAACTTTTTTTGCAGACTGTACATGACCATTTTATGTTGGGCAGTTTATGACCCTAGCTGTTGCGCAGCCAGATGCTGTGATGGGAAAGTTGGATGTTATATGAAGATTTAAAATTATTACTATTTATTCTTACATTATCCCAGACTTATTTTGGACATTCGTTGTTTTGGCTCAACGGTCATCAGTAGAGGTTTAATCTATCACCTTATTCCAACTTCCATTAACAATTAATCTATTTATCGGGTTCGTTTTTGTTATATATGCATTATAATAGTAATAGCAGAATCGTAAGGTGTACAGAAACAACCAAATTATGTTACTTTACTATATTTATCAATTTCAGTCAAACACCAACAATAATTAATTAAACAATTAATAAATTAATTTCCACACGCATACACTTTAACACGAATTGAATACTAGCTTGCTAATAATATAGCAATAAATCGATTAGATGCAGTACTCGTTTTCTATAACGGTTTCGTAACGGACTCGTTGATCCTCGTTTATCTTCTTCAGTTTTTCTACGATTTACTCACGGAATTCTTTCGATAATCCTATCTTACATAATTCCAATGATTAAGCAAGTCTAACACTGTAATTAATTATTTGTTAGGTGTTATTTCAAGACCTTCCTACTCAATTACTTTAATTAATATTCAAATTAAAACTAACACTGAGTTCGCTATGTCTGAAAGCAAGATCGCTACATAGACTTTAGTTAAAGACTGTTCTTCACACTCTGCTGTATTTTTCAATGTCAATTCGCACATGTATCACCCTTGGTTATCTACCTTATCAGAGATTCGCTTCATAGACTCTGATAACCCCAGCCAGCCCTACGATGAAGAGCCGGCTTCCTCTCGTTTCACACTCGTTACCTGTTAATCAACCAATTGTCTGTTGCAACCGGTTAATAAATAGTCATTGAAGTCTTGGAATAGCTGGTTTGCTTATTCGACTTCAGACCATCGTCTTTGTCTGCGATAGACAAGGGAAATTACGAGGTGAAGAGACCGAGGGACGAGATACACGCGTGTTCACTAATAAGCAGAGTTTTGAGGCACACTGGTTGTATGGCGAGGCGTTACATGGTATGGCGCCACACACACTTGCTCAAATGCCTATGCTGACTATTTTAACATCATAATATAATTATACACATCAGTCATACATGCAATTCTAGTTAACAGCGTAAAAGTAATTATCTATAATTTTTTCACCTCATGATATCACATGCAAGTACGCAATCAAGCTTTTTACGGTATGATTATTTCCATCGATAACAATATTTCCAGGACGTACGAACAAATTGACAGTTGAGTGATGCTAGCTAACGTACCAGCGGAAATTTCCACAGTTGCCTGGCTTAGCTAGGCCCCACTTTCTATGCTACGACATGATATTATAATATGCCACGATCATATACATGGAGTGGCTGCAGGATGCCATATTGCCATGTAGTGTCATAGGCTTACTCTAAATCAAAGAATACACAGACAAGGCGTTGATGTCGTGCAAAAGCCTCACATGCAGCAGCTTCCAACCTGACCAGAACGTCTGTAGTGGAACGGTGTTTACGAAAGCCAGACTGGGACGGCGACATCGGCCAGTATCTGGAGAAAGAAATTGGATAATTTTTCTGCTCTTGACTCACATCCTACTTCTGAGTGTCAGTAAGATAGTTACTGCTTTTACTGCAGGGGTGCTCACCCCTTACGTTCTCGCCAATGCAAGATGTACCTCCTTGAGCAGGATATCCTCCACTTGGCTAACACCCAATTCATCAGCATTGGTAGTGCCAGACACCAACTCAACTTCAGGCGACAGAACGATGGTGGTGTGAAGACATACGCCTTCTCCCTTCGCCCTAAATCGGTTGCAGCACCCTCTATACTCTCTCAAGAAGTAGCTGCTTCTTACTCTAATGAGAAAGTTTCTAAGGTTTCACTACAGAATATTTCTCTGTCTTGGAAACTGTATCAGACACTCATTTTGGTCACCATTCAACTGATGACAATTCTCAGATTTTCATTAAAGGTGTCTATGGGGTAGAGGTTCACGCTGCCACACGCTCTCCGAAAAGGAAACTTAAGTCAATAAAAGTGCAACAGAGACGTCTTCGTTGTTCCTTTGAGGCACTTGACTCCATGGACGTTCCTCCTTGCAAAGCAACTGTCTCTGTAGACTCATCCATAGTTTTCTCTCAATTTCACGAGAAGCGTTCTCGTGGCTCTGATGAATCTCTAGATTCAACAGATGTTCCCCCTCGCAACCTTCCTTTAGGAACATCAGAGGGGCATGAAGTGAATGTGGATGCCTCGGATATTGCGACTTCAAAAGATTCAGTTTCTCTTCCGCTTGAGCAGCGGAGTAATTCTTTCACCTGTATTATTGATGTTGATGTATCTGCCTGTGTCAGTGATACCACTACTATACAGGACAATACCAATGTGGGTGTTTCAAAGAATATTCCAGCTCATCGACCTTCACCTTCTTATAACATTTTAGATGCTTCTGGGACTCGTCTACAGGTCCCAATTACTGCACCAAGTACTAGTCCTCGGGTTTGCTCTTCTTCTAATGGCCCAGGATTAGACAAAACTTATCGTTTGAGTAAAAGTTCAGGTCAGTGTGGTAGTTGGAAGTCCCTCCGTGAGGCTTTTAAAAATCCGTACACAAGTAACACTGTTCAAGGTCCTTCAGTGGAATTGCCGTGGCTTGCGTTCTTCTTGGGAGGAACTGCGTGTTCTTCTCTCTAGCTTCTCTCCTGCATGTGTTTTTCTCTCAGAGACAATGCATGGGGATTACATTCCTGCCAGTCCTCCAGCATACTCTGCATTTTATTCCAATTCATTTGAAGGGCAGGATCACCATGGTGGCTCTGCCATCCGAGCTCGGCGCGATGTTCCATGCACGAGCCTGGAGCTTGACACTCTGCTCCAGGCTGTTGCAGTTAAGGTTTTTATGGACAGCCCGTACACTGTGTGCAGTCTATGCCTTCCTCCCAGTGTTACAGTTGAGAGGGGTGATCTCAACCGTCTTGTACGGAACCTTCCCACTCCCTTAATTTATTGGGTGATTTTAATGGTCATCATCATCTGTGGGGTGACAGTTCGGTCAACCTCAGGGGTGTTTTTTTTTTTGCTTCTTTTATTGAGGATGAGGGATTAGGGGTTTTTAATACGGGAGATGTGACACATTTTAATAGCCCTACTGGGACTTTTACCGCTATTGACATTTCCCTCTGCTCACCCAGTGCTCTGTTGGATTTTACTTGGAGAGTGTTGCCTGATTTATATGGCAGTGACCATTTCCCTATACTTTTAGAAGGTAACAGGTATGAACCACAGTCTCGTCTTCCTAGGTGGAAATTAGAGAAGGCTGACTGGCAGTTTTTTAGTGAGCTACCTTCTTCGGTCTCTTCTGTAGCCGATTTCGGTAGCTCTGACGAGGCTGTAACATATTTCACTGATATGCTCCATTCTGCTGCTCTCAACTCTATCCTTAGAACTTCTGGCTACTTTCCCAAACGTCCTGTCCCTTGGTGGTCACCAGTCTGCACCACTGCTGTGCGGGAGAAGCACGCTGCTTTCTCTCGCTTTCGTCGCAATCGTGGGGACCCAACTCTTTTAGAGGACTTCCGACGGGCAAGGGTCCGGGCTAGACGAGTCTTAAAAGAGGCCCGACGTGCATCTTGGAAGGCCTATGTGTCTTCAATTAATACTAAAACTCCACTCACCCAAGTGTTCAGGAGAGTCCGTAAGATGGCGGGGAAGTTTTCTCCTAGTACTCCACCTGTACTTAAGGTCAATGGAATTAATATCATGGATGGTTTGACAGTGGCCAATACCATGGCGGAGGCTTTTGCAAAAGTCTCCAGCCGTGGCTCTCGACCTCTGGCTGTCAGGCATGAGTTAAGAGCCAAGGAGCGTACTGTCCTGGATTTCTCA
The DNA here is from genome assembly GCA_033782935.1 of Petrolisthes cinctipes. Taxonomy (NCBI): domain Eukaryota; kingdom Metazoa; phylum Arthropoda; class Malacostraca; order Decapoda; family Porcellanidae; genus Petrolisthes; species Petrolisthes cinctipes. The sequence continues at coordinate 356,025 of JAWQEG010000327.1, forward strand.
GGGAACGAGAATGAAAGTTATAACCATATATTCACCCTGAGAGACCTGCAATCTGTTCTCTCTCTCTGCGGCGACACTTCTCCTGGGCCAGACAACATCCCATATGCAATGTTGCGACACTTGGGTGAGGAGGCGATCTCATTTATTTTAGCTTTATATAACAGAATCTGGCTGGAGGGTGTCTTCCCTTCTGGGTGGAGGGTTGCTACCATCCTTCCTTTCTTCAAGCCGGGCAAATACTCTGGTGTTGCCCTCAATTATCGACCAATTGCGTTGACCTCCTGTCTCTGTAAATTATTTGATTAGATGGTGAATGTCAGACTTTTTCTGTGCGGGTTGGTACAACCCACTCAGCATCTGTTGCACAGGAGGAGGGCGTCCCCCAGGGAAGCGTCCTCAGTGTCACATTGTTTGCAGTAGCAATTAATGCCGATGCCTCATCCCTTCCAGACGGTATAGCCAACTCGATGTACGTTGATGACCTAGCAGTCTGGTTTGCTGCTTCCCGTATGTCAGTGGCTGAGCGGCGCATGCAGCTTGCCATTGACAGGGTGTCACGTTGGACTGGTTCTCATGGGTTTCGATTTTCTCCTTCCAAAACAGTTGCTATGCACTTCTGCCGAAAAAAATAAAACAGCTGGGCTTGGGAGAAGGTGATAAATAGCGTGGACTACAAGCACGAGGGATTTGATTTATATTAGGTGGCGCAACAGCGAGGTCAAATAGCACCAGGAAAAGGTGATAGAGAGGTGTGACAGCAAGCAAGAAGGAAATAGGAAGAAAGGAGGGACAGTTGAAGAAATGTAAGCTAGTGGCTGGGGCCGAAGGGGCGCCCAAACCCTTAAAGTATTGCCCACATCATTACAGGCAATATCCCGCTACGGGGCAAGCACGAGGGATAAAAGGAATACAGGGATAGCTGTCTAATATCCAAAAGATAATATATAATCAGTAGTCTATCCCACTACGATGGTGAACAAAAAACAGTGCCTTTATTTAAAGGATATAATGTAACAGATATTCTAATTATATTTGTTTGTTATTACTTTTCAACTAATCACCTTCATTTTTCTTACCCTCTTCCCCCTCACCCTCGCCTCAAATCATCACATTTCTTCTCTCCTATATCCACCTACGTTAATGCAGTATGCACTTCTTTAAACCCGGGCTCTTCAAACAACGGGTACCGAATTCCTCCAAACTGGGTCACAGGCTCACAAAAATAAATACATGAATAAAATAGAATAATAATGTTCGTGACAATAAAATAAGTATGAAGTTTATACATGAATCCACCTAACATATTTCTATAATCGAATATTCATATATTTAATTATCAATAAAACAAAATCATTGCACAAATATTAGCCTTCTTGAGAGAGAGAGGGAGGGGTAGTTGAGGCAGTGTTTATAATTCTGGTTAGAATGTCTTTTAATCATAAATATTGCATTTCAGTTTCTGGCCTTGTATTTTCTTGGGTTGATAATTCTGGTCATTTGTAAAAGATCTTTCTGTATGGGTCGCGAGAATGATGTCATAGTAAAAACTGGGTCACGACTGAAAAAGTTTGAAGAACCCTGCTTTAAACTATTGGTGATTCGATACCGTTCACAGTGTATGCTTCATTCATTCCTCCTGACACACGTCCTCTCTGCGTGATCATTCGTTACCCTCCTATATAGCTCCGCCCACATTTCTCTCCTCCTCTCCCACTAACATCTCCCCTCCCTCCACCTGCAACTGTTGCCAGATCCGACGAGGCCCAAACCAAGTCGCTGATGGATGGGGTGTGGATCCTTGATCTGTCCGGAGCTGTACATTGATGACCTGGTGGTCTCGTTTGCTGCTTCCCCTATGTCAGTGGCGGAAATGCGCATGCAGCTTTCTCTCGACAGGATGTTGCATTGGGCTGGTTCTCATAGGCTTCACTTATCTTCAACCAAGATGGTTGCTATGCACTTCTGCCGCATCCGTGGCGTTCACTCCGATCCGGACTTATTCATGTATGGTTATCGGATACGTTGTGTCGAGGACACTCGCTTTTTGGGTCTTCTTTTTGAGAAACGTTTGACTTGGGTTCCTTATTTATGTTCACTTAAGGTCTCTTGCCTCCAGGTTCTTAAGTTGTTGAGGGTCCTGGGTCATATGTCCTGGGGGGCTGATCGGGCCACCCTCCTCCCCCTATACCATGTTCATATAAGGTCAAAGCTTTACTATGGGTGTGAGCTGTACTCCTCTACAATGGATGCCCGTCTCAGAGTCTTAGACCCTGTTCATCATGCTGGGGTACATCTGGTGACTGGAGCCTTCAAGTCGTCCTCAATTCTCAATCTCCTGGTGGACGCTGATGAGCCACCTCTTGATCTCCATCGCCAGTCCTTGATGGTTCGTTATTGGCATCGATTACATCGACTTCCTGACTCCCTTCCCGGCGTGGCAGTGTCATCTGATATCATGTCTCAGTACTACCATTCACATCGCCGAACACCATGGCCCTTTGGCTTCCAGGTCAGGAAGGCTATGAAGGAGATGGTCATTGATGACTTTCAGATTTTTCCTGTGCGGGTCCCCAGGGTGGGTCCATGGCTTCTTCTAGAAGTTTACACCTGGACATGCTGGCTCGATCCCTCTTTTTAGAACATGCCTCCTCTTACAGGGAGTCCCTCCCTATGTACACTGATGGGTCAAAGTCTGATGCTGGAGTTGGCTTTGGGGCTGTCTTTCATGACTTTTGCCGTGGCGGCAGGCTCCCTTCTGTCATGTTCATTTTTACTGCCGAGCTCTCAGCCATTTTATATGCCCTCCAAGGGATTTTTACTTTCCTTCAGCCTTCTTTTACTATTTCTAGCGATTCCTGTAGTGCCATGCAGGCCTTGGGCAATTTTAACTCTTCCCATCCCCTGGTGTTGGCCATTTTCGAGTGGCTTGTCCTCCTGAGTCGTTGTGGCCACATAATCACAATTTGTTGGGTCCCGGCCCATGTGGGTGTCGTTGGGAATGAGCGGGCTGACGCTCTGGCTGAGGCTGCGGCCTCCAGTTCTTGGCCTCCTGCCAGGTGTCACATCGTACTTACAGTGAACCTTCGACCCTACATAGATGCTGCCATTCGTTCCTGTTGGCAGGACAGATGGGACGCCGTCGGGGCTAACAAGCTCCATGGCATCCGCCAGCACTTGGGTTTGTGGAGCTACAGTAGCCTATCCCGCCGGTGGGAAATGGCTCTTGCCCATCTCTGCATTGGCCACACACTATTGACTCATGGGTTTTTAATGGAGAGGGTACCCCTTCCCTACTGTAAAGATTGTCTGGTCCCTCTGACAGTGTGGCATCATTTTGCCGAGTGTTCCAGCCTTGGGGACCTTCGTCGTAGGCACCTCTCCGAGTCCCGGGTGAATGACGGTTCTTACAATCTCTCCCATGTGCTCGGGGAGGAGGCTTGTAGTGTGGGAGGGAACACCCTCTCCTTTATGAAGGTTTCTGTCCTCCACAAATTGGGAATTTTATTATATTTATTTATTCTTTTATTTATTTTATTTAAGTTAATCAGATTCTTTTAGTAAAACTGTGCTTTTTAGTTTATATGTCCTTTTAATAACGCTGCGTATCCCTTTTGGGGTAGTGAAGCCTATTTAATGTTTGTACACATTTTATTAATGATATAGATGATCATTTTATGTTGCGCGGTATATGACCCTAGCTGTTGCGCCGCCAGATGCATAGTGGCATCTATAAATCAATCAATCAATGTTGCCTGACTGTTGATTGATGCCACGGTGCAATAAAAAAAAATTATATGATTATTATGTTAATAAAAAAATTGAATTAATGATCCTGTCATCTGACTTTTATTAGTCACGTACAGTCCATCATAATTGAGATAATAAACTCATGACTCAAAACAATTCATATTGATTTACCTTTTGCCTAGTCCTACCATACCTATTGGGTCTTCCAAGCCAAGGGCGGTCTTCTTTCACCCTTAAACAATCAATGGGCCTTATGCAAGAACATTGGTGGTGTTTACGATGGTGTGGTACCGGTACAATGACTCCACAGACACACTATAGAGTCATCGTTCTGGTATCACACCATGGATATTAGTGCATGATGGTATTGTACTGATACAATTACTCCATAGACACACCAATGAGCCATCGTATCAGTACCACACCATCGTCAACACCACTGATATTATTACATACGAACCAATACATCATTCAAGGTATTTAAATGGATGTAAGGGATAAACATAGGTTATTTTTTCAAAGGGTGTGAGGGTAAATCTACATAGCATCTGATTATTTCATATCACTTGCTAACCATCTCTTTACAAACCTTTACAAGCCTATCCTTAGATCTATAAACTTCAGTTTGTTTCACAATTTTGCCTTTGATATCAGGTTTAATTGCTATCTAGACAATATCATCAGCATAATCCATATTCAAACGTTTATGACTAACTTTCCATAAGATTCCTCCTTGTTACATAAATTGTTACATGAAAGATATTCACCGGGCCCAAACATGTATAGATCATGAAGGTCACTAAGGTTCTAACCCTCTCCTCTAGGCTTTTGTGCACCAGGGAGAACCGAAGCCCCAATATTGTGTTGATTTTAATTCTTATTACTTCTAAATACAATCTGATTTAAGGCCAAGGACAAGCAGCTGAAGTGGTACAGCATTGTTTAAAGTCGTTCAGTATGTGTCTGTTTCTGGTACTGATACTTGAGTTTGCTGATGGTTGGTGAGGGAGTTAAGAGGAGAATCTCTATTTGGTAATTTGGAAGGCTACTGATTCCTCCTAACTATACCTCGAAATAGATTCCCTATTAGTACCATTGAGGATGTCTGTTTTCTGAGATAGTTATTAGGAAATCTACTAGTAGCCTTCCAATTTTCCAACAAGAGAATCTCCCCTTAAGTGGTCCAACAACTAGCTTCTTATAGTACTGGGTACTACTAGAGTATGGGAGTACGGTAGTAGATCTAGTTCCAAAGGTTGAGTGTAACTGGTTCTGGTAGTTAAGTGATAAAAATAACTGATAGCAACTAGTGATGGTCGTGGAAAGAAGGGAGTGCTCGAAGTTGTATTGGTTGTCTGTCTATCTTCGCCTCTTGTGTCGATAACTACTTGTGGTTTTTGTGGAAGTGAAATGGCCTGCCACCTTCCTGCTTCTGTTTCCATGAATTCCCTGTGATGACGGTCACTGTCAACTCTAACATAAACACCAGAGCTGCCAACACCACACCTGAAATGATAATAATAATAATAATAAATAAATAAATAAACATCTGTTAATGTAACTCATTCAGGATGAAAGCAGTTTTTACTTTTTAGTCGTGGAAAAAAGTTCTATATCACTAACAGCCTGGCTATTAGTTGATTATGGGAAAGTAGGATATAAAGCCAAATTTATATAGATACACATAAGTAACATATACATAATGTTTGCCCTTTCATATTTTATTCTTATGTAAAATGATTTAGCGGGGGATATAATAGGGATATAATATAATAATATCCATTACTATATATGATGGTCCTGGAGTGGCAGCGTCTACGTTGTGGGACCACCCCCCAAGGCTACCAAGGAAGGAAGCTATGAGAGCCAAATCATCACAAAATCCCCCCGCCCTCCACCAGGTGGCGCGAGTCCATGGGAACGGCTTTGGTCACCCGGGCAATACCACACCCTTCACACAACACACACAGCTACACATTTTTCATCACCGAGGAATGACTCTCCGGCTGTCATTTCTCGGCTTCTCCTTCTAGCTGGAGACATTGAAAGCAATCCTGGACCCACAAACAAATACACATATTCGACATTCTCTAAACCCATCACATCAAGAAGGCAGCCAAAGGGTTCAGTTCAATGCAACTCCTGTAAGAACCGGTCCCACTTACAGTATCATGTACAACATTAGCATCCATGAAACACTACACAAACACATGGACCTATCCCACATGTCCCTCACCTCTTCCAACACCACAACCTTCATCACCCTCATCATCACTCCCACCTCCATCACTCTCACCATCACTCCCACCTCCATCACCCTTACCATCACTCCCACCTCCATCACCCTTACTTCCAACACCAACAATACCTCCACCTCCACCTCCATCCGCCCCACAATCTCCTCACCCCCGTGCAGCAGCACCTAACACACACCACACACACAACATTAACATACTTAAACTAAACATAGATGGCATTAACACCATAAAACAAGAACTCACATACTTCATTATACAACCTAACATACACATTGCCATCTTACAAGAAACAAAATTACGCAACACACACAAAACACCTACATTCACCAATTTCACCACCATCAGACAAGACCGGGCCAACGGCTTCTGCTGCAGACGGCTGAAGAGTTCCCTCAGGTGCTGCTGGTGTTGAGTGTGAGTGTCTGAAGCTGCCAGGATGTCATCAATATACACATCAGTGTAGTCCTGACCACTAGGCACCTTATCCATGAACCGTTAGAACGTCTGGGCAGCGTTGCGTAATCCAAAGTTCATGGACGGGAACTCAAAAGGCTTTATGTCCTCCAGAGCAACAGGAATCTGGTGAAAGGTGCAGACTAGGAGAATACTGCACATCCTTGGAGCTTAAAGTATCGGGTACCTCTCTGGAATGGTGGCTGCGTTAAGGGTTCTGTAGTCACCGCAAGCCCTCCATTCACTTTCCTGTTGCTTGGGGACCATGTGTAGAGGCGACGCCCAGGCGCTGTCAGACTGTCGTGCCACACCTTGCTGTAGCATCACGTGGAACTCCCTCTTGGTAGCTTCCAGGCACTCTGTGGGCATCCTCCGGTGTTTGGCAAAGACAGGGGGGCCAGTCGTCGGGATCGTGTGGCGGATACCTGGGTTCTGTGTGTGCTGCGTGATGGTAGTGGAGAGTAGGTGTGGGTATTCGTGTATTAGGTTTTTGGAGGTGTTTGTGTGTGATATGTGTGTAATTGTGGGGGTGGAGTGTTGACGGTGTTTGGTGGGTATGATGGCCCCTGTAGGTTGGTGGATGAGCCGTTGTCTCTTGGCGTCTATGAAAAGGTCGTGTGCAGTGATAAAGTCTAGACCTAGGATGGGGGCCTGTATGTCAGCTACGACGAATTGCCATACCACGTACTCCTGTTTAAGTAGCGTGACACCCCTACTTCTTGTGCCTTATGTAGCGATGGGTGACTTGTTGGCAGCTTGTCTCTCTCACGGGGAGGAATGACACTGACCTCTGAACCTAAGTAGACGAGGAAGGTGGTAGAGATGCAGGCGATGAGGCTGGTGTTGGTGGCGTGGCGATGGTCTGTTGTGTTGTGTGGGCCACTTGCCTGCGTAGTCGAGGAAGGTGTCTATCAGGGAACTGCCAGCTTCCCGTAGTCGCGCAGGGTAAGTTCCGGTTTCGCCTGAAGGTGGAGTTGGATGGTGTTAGGAAGCAGCTTGGCATGGCGACTCTTGAGGACAGCATCTGTAAAGAGCTTGGTGGCCTTCTCATTCAGTTGCTGCATATATTTTTTATTCTATACCTCAAGCTCGGGGCTGTAGGCTAGCAGTAGCCTACTAGATGATGACACCTTATTTATACATGTCACTATCAGGGGAGAGCAGCTACACCGTCACTCACAGCGTCTTGGAATATGGTCAGGCATCTTCTATGTTGTGAGTTCACGACAATGTAGGGGGTATTTTCTTGATGTGTCAGCGTAGCCAGGATAATTGACGAACAGCTGGACCCAGTTCACCTCTGAAAAATCCCTGGCGTTTTCTCGTGGATTCGAACCCGGGCCATTGACATTCGCAATCCGTCTCTTTATCCACCCTGCCACCACGCCATGCCACCTCCATGTGGAGGATCCAAGAGAGGATGTCGAAGGTAAAGGACGGAACATAAGGGATGTGTGAAGAGGGTGTCTGTGCGGTTGTGTGTGTAGTCGCATTGGAGTTGTTAAGGAGATACATGTCTGGTGAGGATTGTGTGGTGTCAGTGGGTCCTTATATAAATAACACTATAAAAACATGTGGGGGAGAGCTAGGGCACTGGGGACGTAGTGTGTGTGTAGGGGCATGTGGAGGTAGTGAAACGAAGAGAAAATAAAGTAAGGAATGCCACGGGAGTAAGAAATGTGGTCTCGGAGGGTGAGGTGGGAAACACAGAAAACGGAAGCAGGGCAGACAAAGGTGTAGGGTGAGGGGATGTTGGGTGTGGGGAGAGGACAAAGGAATGAAGAAGAGGGGGAGTACCACGTGGAGGCAGTGAAACAAATTATATCAAGGGATGCACGGGTGGTGGGGGGAGAGAAATTAATACAGGGGGCCAAATATGGGGCCGTTGAATGGGAGGACGAAGATAAAAACATGTGGTAGGGTGGGGACAGCGAGGCAAAGTGAGGATTGATTGATTTATTTATTGATGCCATTAGGCATCTGGCGGCGCAACAACAATGGTCATATACCGCCCAACATAAAAAGGTCATCTACATCATTAATAAAATAGAGAGAAGCAGCATGAATAAAACCCACGTCTTCCAAAAAATCATATATTAATGAAATAACCTACTTAAGTTAGATATATAAAAGAATTGAAATATTAACGAAAGAAACATTAAACTTTAACTACTTAATAATTAATAGCCATAAATAAAATAAAATTCACAATTTGTGGAGAAAGCCACACTACAGGCCTCCTCCCCGAGCACCTGGGAGAGACTGTAAGAACTGTCGCCCTTCCGGTACTTGGAGAGGGGCCTACGACGAAGGTCCCCAAGGCTGGGACACTCGACAATAAGATGCCGTACTGTCAAAGGGACCAGACAATCATCACAGTAGGAAGGTTGAGACCTCTCCATTAAAAAGCCATGAGTCAATAATGTGTGGCCAATGCGGAGACGGACAAGAGCCGTCTCCCACAGGCGGGACAGGCCACTGTAGCTCCACAAACCAAGGCGCTGGAGGATGTCGCGGAGCATGTTAGCCCCGACGGTGTCCCATCTGTCCTGCCAGCAGGAACGAACGGTAGCATCTATGTAGGGTCGAAGGTCCACTGCAGGAACAGGATGACGCCTGGCAGGAGGCCGGGAATTGGAGACCACAGCCTTAGCCAGGGCGTCAGCCCGCTCATTCCCATCAACACCCACATGGGCCGGGACCCAACAAAAAGTGACTTTGCAGCCACGACGACCCAGGAGGACAAGCCACTCAAGAATGGCCAACAATAGGGGATGGGAAGAGTTAAAATTGCACAAGGCCTGCAAGGCACTACAGGAATCACTAAAAATAGTAAACGAAGGCTGAGGGAGAGTAAAAATCCCTTGGAGGGCATATATAATGGCCGAGAGCTCAGCAGTAAAAATGGACATGACAAAAGGGAGCCTGCCTCCACGGCAAAAGTCAGGAAAGACAACTCCAAAGCCAACTCCAGCATCAGACTTTGACCCATCAGTGTACACAGGGAGGGACTCCCTGTGAGTGAAGGCATGTTCTAAAAATAGGGAACGAGCCACTGGAGAATCCTTCTTGTCTGTAAAGCAGGAGCTGGGGAAAACTTTTGGAAGAAGCCATGGAGCCACCCTCGGGACCCTCACAGGACAAATCTGGAAGTCATCTATGCCGATCTCCTCCATAGCCTTCCTGACCTGGAAGCCAAAGGGCCATGGTGCACGAGAATGTAAAAGGTAGTACTGAGACATGATATCAGATGACACCGCCAAGCAAGATAGGGAGTCAGGAAGTCGATGTAATCGATGCCAACAATGAACCATCAAGGACTGGCGACAGATATCAAGAGTTGGCTCATTAGCATCCACCAGGAGACTGGAGATTGGGGACGACCTGAAGGCTCCGGTCGCCAGACGTACTCCAGCATGATGACCAGGGTCTAAAACTCTGAGACGGGCATCGGTGGCAGAAGAGTACACCTCACACCCATAGTCGAGTTTTGACCTAATAAAAACATGGTATAGGCGGAGGAGGGTGGCCCGATCAGCCCCCCAGGATGTATGGCTCAGGACCTTCAACAGGTTAAGAGCCTTGAGGCAAGAGAACTTAAGTGTACATAAGTGGGGAACCCAAGTCAAACGTTTGTCAAAAAGGAGACCCAAAAAGCGAGTCTCCCTGACACAGCGTATCCGATGACCATACATGAATAAGTCCGGATCCGGGTGGACGCCTCGGATACGGCAGAAGTGCTTAGCAACTGTCTTGGAAGGAGAAAATCGAAACCCATGAGAACCAGTCCAACGTGACACCCTGTTAAGGGCAAGCTGCATGCGCCGCTCCGCCACTGACATACGGGAAGCAGCAAACCAGACTGCTAGGTCGTCAATGTACATAGAGTTAGCTATACCGTCTGGAATTGATGAGGCAATGGCATTAATTGCTACTGCAAACAATGTGACACTGAGGACGCTTCCCTGGGGGACGCCCTCTTCCTGTGCAACAGATGCTGAGTGGGTTGTACCAAGCCTCACATAAAAACTGCGAGTACTGAGAAACTCCTTAAGAAAGCGTGGAAGGCGACCCCGCAGGCCATTTAAATGGAGTTGCTGCAGGATGATATATTGCCATGTAGTGTCATAGGCTTTCTCTAAATCAAAGAATACACAGACAAGGTGTTGATGTCGTGCAAAGGCCTCACATGCAGCAGCTTCAAACCTGACCAGAGCATCTGTAGTGGAACGGTGTTTACGAAAGCCAGACTGGGACGGAGACAGAAAATTACCCCGTTCCAAGAGGTATACCAGTCTGACATTCACCATCTTTTCAAATAGTTTACAGAGACAGGAGGTCAAGGCAATTGGTCGATAATTGAGAGCAACACCAGAGTCCTTGCCCGGCTTGAGGAAAGGAAGGATGGTAGCAACCCTCCACCCAGAAGGGAAGACACCCTCCAGCCAGATTCTGTTATATAAAGCTAAAAGAAATGAGATCGCCTCCTCACCCAAGTGTCGTAACATTGCATATGGGATGTTGTCTGGCCCAGGAGAAGTGTCGCCGCAGAGAGAGAGGGCAGAATGCAGGTGTCTCTGGGTGAATATATGGTTATAACTTTCATTCTCGTTCCCTGAGAAATCCAGGACAGTACGCTCCTTGGCTCTTAACTCATGCCTGACAGCCAGAGGTCGAGAGTCACGGCTGGAGACCTTTGCAAAAGCCTCCGCCATGGTATTGGCCACTGTCAAACCATCCATGATCTTAATTCCATTAACCTTAAGTACAGGTGGAGAACTAGGAGAAAACTTCCCCACCATCTTAAGGACTCTCCTGAACCCTTGGGTGAGTGGAGTTTTTGTATTAATTGAAGTCACATAGGCCTTCCAAGATGCACGTCGGGCCTCTTTTAAAACTCGTCTAGCCCGAGCCCTTGCCCGTCGGAAGTCCTCTAAAAGAGTTGGGTCCCCACGTTTGCGACGAAAGCGAGAGAAAGCAGCGCGCTTCTCCCGCACAGCAGTGGTGCAGACTGGTGACCACCAAGGGACAGGACGTTTGGGAAAGTAGCCAGAAGTTCTAGGGATAGAGTTGAGAGCAGCAGAGTGGAGCATATCAGTGAAATATGTTACAGCCTCGTCAGAGCTACCGAAATCGGCTACCGAAGAGACCAAAGAAGTTAGCTCTCTAAAAAACTGCCAGTCAGCCTTCTCTAATTTCCACCTAGGAAGACGAGACTGTGGTTCGTACCTGTTACCTTCTAAAAGTATAGGGAAATGGTCACTGCCATATAAGTCAGGCAACACTCTCCAATGTTACGCGTGCCCGAATAATTATTGTGTTAATATTGCTATCCATTATTGACGGGGACTGTGAGAGAAGGAGTGAGAGGGTAGTAGCTCGCGCCAGGATCTGTTGTGTGCGATGCTATCTTATCTAGTGTGTTCGAAGCTAGATTATATTCCATTTTCTTTAAGTATTCTTGTCATAAGAGTGAGCGTCCCTCGGCTAGCTAGAGTTGCTGGATGCGTACGCCTTCACCAGCTGCATTCTGTGATAAACTCTCCGATTCTATTCCTATTGACTTCCAATAATTTCTTGGGAGGGAACATATGAGTAATGTGTGTTTAAGTCAGGGTTAAAGAAACAGTTAGGAAACGCGCTTGTTTGTCTTTGTGAAGACCACAGTGTACCCTTTGTTTTGCCAATGGAATATAAGGCGAAGGGTTGAGCCAGTAGAATTCAGTTTACCAGTGGGACAGGGGTAACTCAGTTGGGTTTTGTAAGTGTTTGAGTGTATTGAGATTCGAAGGAGACTCGCAACGTTTGATAAGTATAATCCTGTATTTATTTCTATATTCTTCTCACAGTAACATAGGGTCACTCTCATATTAACTCATATTACTATTATTACTATTATTATATTATTACATGTGTGTTGTGATGCATTGAAGTGTATTTATTATATGTGCCAGTGAAGTGCTAACTTACTATTATTAATTCTGTGTTTACGTGTGCCTAGAGTCTTGTGTTATTGAAGTGTTGGCACAGTTGTAGTGAGTTATTGAGTGATTATTGCAAGTGCATTATATATTTTGGGAACTCTGTCTCACGTTCTGTCATAGTTGGAAATCCTTATTTTCATTTATTAATTCTTTTAGTGTTTATTGTTTGTCTTTGTGTTTGTTCTTATTTGTAATTATATATTATAGAAAATCCAAGTAGTTTCTCTATCATCTTTTATTCATTGTATCCGAACTTGGTTATATGTATGGACGGTCTCTTTGGGTTGTGTCAGCATTCTTTCATATAGGCTGGGTTTGTACTTTTACTTATAATTCATAACTTTAATAGTCAGATATTGCCACCCAGTGCTATTTTATTCTGTTGATAGCTAACTTTGGAGTAAGACTAGTACTGTACCGTATCTCAACCCTCCGTCCGTAACACCAAGTAAAATCCAACAGAGCACTGGGTGAGCAAAGGGAAATGTCAATGGCGGTAAAAGTCCCAGTAGGGCTATTAAAATGTGTCACATCTCCCGTATTTAAAATCCCTAATCCCTCATCCTCAATAAAAGAAGCCAATAAAACACCCCTGGGGTTGACCGAACTGTCACCCCACAGAGGATGACGACCATTATAATCACCCAATAAAATAAAGGGAGATGGAAGGTCCCGTACAAGATGGTTGAGATCACCCCTCTCAACTGTAACACTGGGAGGAAGGTATAGACTGCACACAGTGTATGGGCGGTCCATAAAAACCTTAACTGCAACAGCCTGGAGCGGAATGTCAAGCTCCAGGCTCGTACATGGAACATCTCGGCGAACTAGGATGGCAGAGCCACCATGATGACCCTGCCCTTCAAATGAATTGGAATAAAATGCTGAGTATGCTGGAGCACTGGCAGGAATGTAGTCCCCAAGCATTGTCTCTTGGAGAGAAACACATGCAGGAGAAAAGCTAGAGAGAACGCGCAGTTCCTCCCAAGAAGCATGCAAGCCACGGCAATTCCACTGAAGGACCTTGAACGGTGTTACTTTAGTACTGATTTTTGGGAAGCCTCACGGAGGTACTTCCCACTACCACCTCGACCTGAGGGTTTACTCAAACTATAAGATTTGTCTAATCCTGGGCCACTAGAAGAAGAGCGAACCCGAGGAGTAATACTTGGGGCAGTAATTGGGACCCGTAGACGAGTCCCTGAAGCATCTGATATGTTAGAAGAAGATGAAGGTATATGAGATGGGATATTCTTTGAAACAATTACATTGGTTCTATCCTGTACAGCAGTGGTATCACTGACACAGGCAGATACATCAACATCCATAATACAGGTGGTAGAATCTCTCCGCTGCTCGAGCGGAAGAGAAAGTGAATCTTTTGAAGTCACAACATCCGTGGCATCCACAGTAACTTCACGCCCCTCTGATGATCCAGAAGGAAGCTTGCGAGGAGGAACTGATGTTGAATCAAGAGATTCATCAGAGCCACGAGAACGCTTCTGGTGAAATTAAGAGGAAACTATGGATGAGTCCACAGAGATGGTTGCCTCACAAGGTGGAACATCTATAGAGTCAAGTGCCTCAGAGGAACCACGAAGGCGTCTCTGTGGCAGTTTAGGTGACTTAAGTTTCCTTTTGGGAGAGCGTGTGGCAGCGTGAACCTCTACCACATGGACACCTTTAGCTAAAGTCTGAGAATTGTCATCAGTTGAAGGGTCACCAGAATGAGTGTCTGATAAAGTTTCCAAGACAGAGAAACTATTATGTAACCTTAGAAACGTTCTCACTATAGCAAAAAGCAGCTGTCTCTTGAGAGGGTTGAGAGGGTGCTGCAACCAATTTAGGGTGAAGGGAGGAGGCGTATGTCTTCACACCACCATCCTTCTGTCGCCTGAAGTTGAGTTGCCGTCTGGCACTACCTATGCTAATGAATTGAGTATTAGCCAAGTGGAGGATATCCTGCTAAAGTAGATACATCTTACATTGGCGAGAACGCAAGGGGTGAGTATCTCTGCAGTAAAAGCAGTAACTTTCTGACCGACACTCAGAAGTAAGATGTGAGTCAAGAGCAGAACAATTACCACACCGGGAACGGTTGTTGCAGTTCCTCTTCCCATGACCAAACTCATAACAATAGAAACACTGTAGGGGACGCTCAACAAAAGGCTTCACCTCAAATGAGGTGGGGTTAATGTTAAGGCGATCTGGGATATGCGAGCCATAGAAAGTGAGGATGATCATATTTTTACTGCCTTTCATCTTCGTTACTCGTTGGACACTGTCTGGGCACATAGCGAGAATGTCCTCTTCTGAGAATTCATACAGGTCCTCATTATATATACGCCCCTTGCTATAATTAAATGTTCGATGTGGTTTAATAGATTCAAACATGCTATCAGAAGGACAGGGGAGATTGAGGAGCATCATGGCCCGTGTAAGATCTTTGGCTCTGATTAAAACGCCCTTACCATATTTCTTTATGTGGCCCATTGGTAATAATCCAACTTCTTTCTCCAGATACCGGGAAGCATGGATAAGCTTACCACGTCCCTCCCTGTAGTAAGCCACAAACCAAAAGGGTGTAGGAACCCGACGTTCCTTTGGGACATGCTCCACAGAGTCATCAAATATATTAGGGCAGTAGTCATTGTCACTGTCAACTACATTGATGGACCGCATCATCTGAGCTTTACAATGAGTATCCCCCACCGTCAGAGAATCTTTTGCCTCAAATGCTGCTTTGGCAGCAGCATTTGTATTGTAAGTAATATAGTACCGATTAGACCTACAATCACTGTCATATGTGATTCGGATTCGAAGGACTACTCCCAAACACTTAAAAATGGAGTGGATAGCGCCATAGGAAAAGGATGCAAGTACATTCGTTAACATTAACGTGTCCAGATCGCTAACAGGGTTCTTCGACACAACACCCGACCTGCTAGGTCTACTCTTATTTGCAGCTTTCTGAATATTACCAAGACCAGAGAGTGACGTCTCGAGGGCCTGGTCGACCACCGCTCGAGGAAGTGATTGGGGCTTTTCTGTATCCATATATCATTGATTTAGTGTTTTTGGCCCCAGGAGCCAAGAGCTACTACCTACCTGGCAGATGAGGGGACCTCTTCCCCCACGGGGCCACTCGTATTGAAAAGCAGCCCCAATGGCTCGAAAGTTTGCCCACGACGGTGCTGAGACCCCCTTCCCCAACATCTCCCGGCCCAGACACCCAACCATCCAACATAGGACGGCCCCTAGAGGGCAGTCCCTCCGGAGGACAGCGCTGTTGGCCTGTACTGGCAGCATAATGCATGGGAACCATTTAATCTGGTCTCTCACTGGCAACCTTACTAGCATGGGAAGCCCTCTCTCCCCGAAATCGGGGCAGAGCAGGGGCCGGAGCCCCCTCTAGTCTAGCTTGCCAGGTCTCAGAGACACACAATCCCCCCCACCACGTTAAGGCGGTTCCCGTTGGGGGGGGGGGGGCAAAGTGAGGAGCAAATAACGACAAGAGGGACGGGACAAAGATGATGGAGTAGGGACCGCGAGAACAGGGAGGAATGGGGGCTATAGGTGAAAAGAGGGGGTAGAGAAGGAACGACGGGTAGAGGGTAACGTGGCAAAGAGAAAGGCACAATGGGGAAAACAAAGACAAACAATGGGGGGTATAGGTAGCACTGGGATGGGTAGCACAATGGCAAGAAATTATGTAGTGTGTGTAAAATGTACTGTACCTTACAGGTAATAGGAGAAGAAGGGTGCCGTGCAGGTCGTCAGTCGTGCCAGAGAAGTGCAGGATGGGGCTGTTGGCAATGTCGTGGTCACACGTGGAGGAGGATGAATTCACGGACGTGTCGTAGAGTAGCTAGGGCCGTAGCACGTGGGTGTAGAGATCGTAGTAGCTTACTTGTACGTAGGGTGGAGTATCATGCTTGGATGGAGAGTAGCACAGGTCGTAGCACGTGGAATAGGATGGTGTTGGGTATGAAAGCGTAGAGTAACTTTAGCACGTGGGTGTTGCATGACGTATCTGGCGTGAGCGTAGAGTGGCGTACCTTGCGTAGATGAAGCGTAGCGTAGGTCGTAGCACATGGAGTAGTGTGCTGCAGCTTACGTGAGAGTAGAGTGGCGTAGCACGTAGATGTAGAGTGGCATAGCTTGCGTAGATGAAGCGTAGTGTGGCTCGTCGACCGTGGAAGTATAGTGGGGTAGCTGGCTTGGAGTATAACTTGTAAGGTATAACGAGTTGTATATGTCGGGGTCACCAATTGTAAACACTTGGAACAGTGTTACTACCGGGGTGAACAAACTCGCATACACGATAACAATTTATTTGGTGAGTACAGTTGTATATATAGAAAGCACCTTGTAGTTAGTCAGCCTGCCTGCCGCGGGAGCGTCGTGTAGAGAGAGAGAGGTAGCTGGTGTAGAGAGGAATGTGGTGTCTTGGTGTAGGCCGGTAGCATGTAGGCACGGCAGGGCAGGGAGAAGGGAACCTTCCAGGATGAGAGCAGGAGCCAGAGTGAACGACAGAGGCGTTGCAGCCACGGAGGAGCGACAGGTGAGGATGCGCACGCCCGCACAGGTAGGACAGGTAAAGTTAAAGATGCGTGTCGTCAGCCAGGTGAGATGCCAGATGCGTCAAGATGCTTGGTATTCACTACACCAGCAACACTGACACACTGTATGAAAATTAAAAGTTTTTTGTACTGCTGGAGGCCTATGACTGATGTTTGTAAGGACAAAATAAGTATTGTTATATTGTTATGGAAGTACTTGGTCATCTAATATTTGGACCAGTTATATCCATAAAGATATTTGGTTTCTTGCATGTAAAACTTTTTTTTGCTTGGGCAAGAAAATGTTTGGGAGGCTGTCTTAGAAATACGAAGAAACGTATATGCTATGAATGTGTAAAGTTAGTTTATAGTCAAGGATATGCACAGAATCACACTAAAGTAAAGCAAAGTACAAAACAATGTAAAATATTGTCACGAGTACACAATGTGAACTGCACTTGAATAAATTATATGTGAAATGCTATGGTACCAGGACTAATCAATTAATTTTGATAATGATATCTATCTATATATCTATAGCTCCGACGCCTCGTTCCCTCCGGGAACTCCCACCAATGGGGTGGCCACGGCAGAAGTGTCTCTAGTTTTCCATGTTCCAGCACTCCCTCCTCACTTGCTCCATCCCCCTTTTCCCCCCTCACACTTCTCTCTCTCTCACACATACTCCTCCACTCTGTTCTGCCATCTAACCGGAGGTCTGCCTCTCACATCAGGTCTCACAACTTCATTATCGTACACCTTCTTTACAAACTCCCCACCCTGCATTCTCTCCGCATGTCCAAACCACCTCAATGTATTACGCTTCACTCTCTCAACCACCCCACACTCAATACCAATTGTCTTCTCACTCATACCACACCTCTCATACACACTCTCATTACTTTCTCCATCCCACCTGGTAAGTCCACACGCTCCTCTCAGATACCTCATTTCCACAGCACCTATTCTAGACTGATGAGCCCTACTCCATGTCCATGTCTCCGACGCATATGTCAGTGTTAGCAAGATTATACTATTTCTCAGTCCCTTTTTCACTTCCATACTCACACTCCTACCCTTCATTATCCTCACCAGTGATCCTATGACCTGCCTGCCCCTCACTGATCTCTCCTTGATTTCTCCTTCCATACTTCCATGTTTACACAAAACTGTTCCCAGATACTTGATTTCCCTCACCTCCTCCATCCTCTCACCCTCTAAAGTTATCTCACATTCCGTCCCAGTTGGCACAGCCACTCTACAGGGTGTAGCAAAGTCAATTACTTCTGTGTTGGTCCTCTCAAAAACCATCACCTTACTCTAACCAACATTCACCTTCAGTTTTTTCTTCACTTACACACGGACTGAAACTCATCCACCACCCTCTGTAACTCCCTTTCACTCTCGGCCAGCAGCACAGTGTCATCCGCAAATAAGCTTGCAACCAAGGACCAATCTACTCCATTCAACCTCAGTTTCGCACCCAGGCCCTCCACCTTTGCCTTCACCTCTCTTATGCAACCATCCATAAAGATATTGAACAGCCATGGTGACATGTCACACCCCTGCCTCAATCCTACACTGATATCAAAGATCTCACTCAAATCAACCTCGACCCTCATACAAGCTTTTGCTTCTCTATAGAAAGCCTCAATCCCCTCCAGCAAGCGCCCACCAACACCGTAAATTCTTAATACATCTGTCATAGCTCTCCTATCAATCCTGTCGTATGCTTTCTCCAAATCCATGAAGGCAGCATACAACTTCCTACATTTTCCAATATATTTCTCCACTGTTGATTTTATTGCAAAGATCTGGTCCACACATCCTCTACCCTTTCTGAACCCTCCCTGCTCCTCACTAACTTTATTCCCAGTTACTTCTATCAGTCTTTCAGTAAGAACCTTCCCATACACCTTCCCAGGTACACTGAGAAGGCTTATTCCCCTATAGCTACCACCCTCATGCCTACTTACCTTACCCTAGTACAGAGGAACAATTATGGCTCTCCTCCAGTCCTCTGGCACCTCTCCCTGCCTCCAGGCCAATGTGCATATAAGCAACATCCACTCCACCACTACCTCTCCCCCACACTTTAACATTTCAGCAGTTATCCGTTCCACCCCCGGTGTCTTTCCCATCTTCAACTTTCCTATTGCTTTCCTAACCTCTTCACTCCCTAATTCTCCCTGTACAACCTGTCGTCTACCACCTGCCTCCATTCCCATGCATATCACCACCGCCTGCCCTCCCATCCCCCCATTCATCAAACCATCAAAATGCCTCTTCCGCACTTCTTTCACTTCCTCCCTTCCTCTCATAGTAACTCCATCCCCTCTCTTCATTCTTACGCTGCCAGACTTTCCTGCTCCATTAATGATAATGCTATATTAAGCTTACATTGATGTTGGTAGTTGTATTGGTGGTGATGGTAGTTGTGGTAGTGGTGATGGTGGTAATCGTGGTAGTCATGGTGGTGATGGTGGTAGTTGTAGTGGTGATGGTGGTGGTAGTGGTGGTGATGGCAGTGGTAGTTGTGGTGATGATGGTAGTGATGATGGTGGTAGTATTATGTACAATAGTACTGTATTATAAGTATTTATAACATATACAGTACCGGTACTGTACATTATTCTTTAGTGACAATAGCAGTAACCCTGTATAGATTATTAAATTCAATACTTTATTATCATACTGTATAATAAGTTATATATTATTCTTTAGTGATAATGGCAGCAAGCCTGTATAGTTTATTAAATACTGTACAGATACAGTACTTTATTACTATATTGTATAATAATAATAATATAAAAATTTCTTTACAGCCAATGACAGTAACCCTGCATGAATTATGTACATTCTGTATTACTACATTACATAATAATTATAAATATTTCTTTACGGGCAATGGCAGTAATCCTATAAGTTTTATGTACTGCCGGCTCCACTGCCGCGAGGGCCTCTGCAGTGTTGTCAACACTCCCTCTCCGAGGCTTGAACCACAAAGTTCGGTCCGAGACACACATCTGAAGCACTCACTAGTGAGAGAGAAGGTAATGATGGTTGGCAGGCTTGTATGCTGAGTGAAACGAATGACAATGAAATAATCTGTATGTGAGCAATTTTGTTTTTATGTGGATGCAACAATTGGCATCAAATGATTCATGATGTAAAAATTTGCTATATTTCATATTGCGGAATATTACATTGTAATGCTCGATAAATCAGGTTATGATTAACTATTAAGATGCACCTGTGGCTAGTTTATGGATGTTCTGATAATATTGACACATTAAGTAGGAGAGCCCTTTTCCTTGCTCCGGGGTAAAACTCAGCACTCTGACATTTGCGAGCAACAACCTCTACTTTACTGACCTCGCTGATACTTGAGGAACAATTACATAAGAATTGAGAATATTAGATAATCCAAGCGTAGGCACCATGAATTATCCATCATCTGGCCCCTTTAATTATTACCTCAAATAAAACCGGGAAAGTAAATCCTATTTGCTGGCTGTAATATATTCGCATTGCAAGGACGAAAACTGAAGTTTGGTGGTAAAACTAAAATTGCAGGTTTAACAGGTGTAATACATTTTTT
Organism: Petrolisthes cinctipes; assembly: GCA_033782935.1. Lineage (NCBI taxonomy): Eukaryota > Metazoa > Arthropoda > Malacostraca > Decapoda > Porcellanidae > Petrolisthes > Petrolisthes cinctipes. Next base: position 376,630 of record JAWQEG010000327.1, read on the forward strand.
TTCCCCAGGAACTGGAAATATCCTTGTAGACGAGGCTGGTGCAATTCTTGTGCAGGGTGCATCCACCTCCAACTTATCTCTACCCTACTCCTCCCTTTCCTTTACCACTTAGTCTCCATATAAATGGTCTTGGGGCTGTATTTAATAAGACAGATATGTTTTAGTGTAGGTTGTTCTCCTTGTCATCATTTATGCTTTCCAGTCCCGTCTTCTATTTATTAAATGAATGTCACTTGCTTACTAAACTGTCACGTTAGACCTCATTCACTCGATCTGACACTTCGCCACACACAGACAAAAGCGATCATTTTGCCAGTCCTCCTCTCGCTCGCCTGCCTCTGCCTGCATCTGATCCGTATCTGAGTTGAAAATTGTCTGTGTTTTCACTGCTCACTCGCCCAGGCGTGAACCGCGAACGTCGATACAAGAGAAACGTCTGAAACATTTAATAGTCTCGTCGCTTCGATGCCCGACGGCTGCAGGTCTTTGTGAAGGAGGGAGTCTGGGCGCGATTCTGATTACATTGCATTCAATAGTAAACAAATAATTAATACTCATGTAAGCTTAAGGGTAACAACCGTAAAGTTATGTATGTTCTTATCACAGTATTTGCCTCGCAATTCTGCAAGGCAATAACGAGGAATAACGTAAGCCGTAAAACGATAAATACCAGTAATTACTCAGATAGATGTGCTTCATGTTATTAATTTTAGTACTGAATTCTCTAAAGGAAAGTGCCACCTGCCATGCATTGGGTTCCTGCATGAAGAGGGCTTGGGTATTCAGTTTCCGCCCTTGCAATGTGAATACATAACAGCCAATATATCGGATTTACTTATCCCGATTTATTTGAGGTAATCATTAAAGGGACCAGATGATGGATAGTTCATGGTGCCGTCACCGTGCCGATGCTTGGATCATCTAATATTCTCAGTTCTTATGTAATTGTTCCTCAAGTGTCAGCGAAGTCAGAAAGGTAAAGGTTGTTGCTCGCAAATGTCAGAGTGCTGAGTTTTACCCCGGAGCAATATGTCAATATTATCAGAACATCCATACACTAGCCACAGGTTCATCTTAATAATTAATCAAAGCCTGATTTATCGAGCATTACAATGTAATATTACGCACTATGAAATATAGCAAATTAATACATCAAGAATCATTTGGTGCCTATTGTTGCATCCACATAAAAACAAAATTGCTCACATACAGATTATTATTTCATTGTCATTCGTTTCACTCAGCATACAAGCCTGCCAACCATCATTACCTTCTCTCTCACTAGTGAGTGCTTCAGATGTGTGTCTCGGACCGAAATTTGTGATTCAAGCCTCGGAGAGGGAGTGTTGACAACACTGCAGAGGCCCTCGCGGCAGTGGAGCCGGCTGTACATTCTGTATTACTGCACTACATTATAATCATAAATATTTCTTTACTGGCAGTGGTAGTATTCCTGGACAAGAATTATGTACATTCTGTAATACTGCACTACATAATAATCATCAATATTTCTTTACTGACAATGGCAGTAAGCCTACAAGGATTATATAATTATACTGTAGCACAGTATGGTACCGGTAGTGATTTTTTCTCTCCTGACAATTTATATAAAGGGAGCTGAATAGCAAAATACATTCTCATATTCGAAGAGTAATTATGAAGCCTGCTATTTATTTATGTATATCACCTTATATTTTAGTGATATCCTTCTTGTCCTACATTTTGCCTTTTCTAATTTCATGTGCCTGCCATGCCTATTGTTTTATTACTCCACCTTCATTATATCATTCCTGCCCTACATCTTGCCTGTTCTAACTTCATGTGCCTGCTCTGCCTATGTTTTATTACTACACCTTCATATCTGTTTCTTCCTGACTGACTCTTAGGCTTACCTAGTCAATACTCATATATTATATTAAAATTGTATATGTATGTTGTATTGTACTGTGTTCATACACATGCACAATTCATTAAAATAATTGAAAAATATATATATAATTAAACAATTTTCCTAAACAAATAAGTGGTACAACTTTATAGGAGGACAATACACTTCCCCTAACCTAACCTATCCCATCCCTGGTCGTGTATTGTTCATTTGTCAAGTTATACCTAACTACTTCCTAAAGGGTGGAGGTTGGGGAAAGTTGTTGGTGGGATACAAGTGACGTGGGTCCTCGTCCCGTATCCTGGGAACACCATTGTTTTTAATAAGTGTGGCTAAATCTCGCATATTATTATGAAGGATCTTCTCTCCCCTCCAGAGCAGCTGGACGGGGTGTGGGGAGGTATATGATAAGATTGTGTTTTTTTTCTCTCTCTACTAACAAGGGTAATAAGCCTGCAATGCATGTGTCATACGCTATGTAAACAAATAAGAAAATAAAAAAACATTTTCTGTGAAGTTAATGTCTACCTGTATTTTGACAATATTAATGAATAATTATGAGCTACATAAATGAGGTATTTGTAGCTTCAGCTTAAGCCTAGTTTACACATACGCGAATAAGCTCCCGACTGCATCCCGATTAACGGAAATTTTGGAAAACAAGCTTATCCGGGTACTTCGGCGGCGATTCGGGCAGTTCGAGTTGCACCACGAAAAGTTAGTGCCCCTCCCAACTTTTCGTGGTGCAACCTGAATAAAATAAAATCTCAGGTGCACCATAGGAACACCTGCAACTTGCCCCTGCCCTGCCCCAAAATATTCTTGTTCACCGCCGGCTACATAATCGTTGAGAAACCCCCCCGACCTTTCCACGACTCTGGGAAACACCGCGGATGCAACGCCAGTGAATCGCTGGTGTGTCCTAGATATGCCGGCGATATAAGCATTCATGTACATTGTACAAAATGTGCATATTTATATGTCTGGGGTGGAAGTCGTAGAGGTGCCGCCGGTTTACCTGCGGGAAAGTCATAGAGCATCCCAGGTAATTTGTGACTGATGGTTTGGACCGCCGGTGTACCCGAGGGACACCAGGGACCTTCCTACAGCCTCCCGAGGGGGCAGCGGTGGCTCAACCCCGACTAATCTAACAGGTTGACTCGATGAGTCGTAAACCGCAGGTGCTACGTCGGTGTACCCCAGGGAGACTGAAGACCTTCCTACGGCCTACCTGGGGGGCAGCGGTGGCACACCCCCAACTGATCTGACAGCTTGACCTGATGAGTCATACACCACAGGTGCGGCGTCAGTGTACCCCAGGGACACCAGGGACCTTCCTACGGCCTGCCGAGGGGGTAGTGGTGGCGCAACCCCAACTAATTTGACAGGTTGACTCGATGACTCATACACCCTAAGGACCGCCGAAGCTGCCGCGGTGCTCTCCAGGGATGCCATGGGTGAAGCTGGGATCATGTCGCTCTACTTGACCTCAACTGCTGACTGCTTTGTTTGCACAGGGCATAGGGGGTCGCGATTTTCAATAAAAGTCGGCGGTGTGTGGTTCAGAGCACAGTCTTCCTTGAATAGACAACACAGTCACAACTAGTGTAGTAGCAGCTCCGTTTACAACCACCACCACTCAAGTATCACCATGGCCTCCAAAGAATACTTATTTACCCAGCAAATTGAGGGCAGCAATACCTAATCCTTGGAGGTGGAGGGGGAAGAATGGTCCATTGTGCTACAACTATGATACCTACGACTACTACTACAACCGAGGCTGTCATCATGCATGCTCCTCCTCCCGTTCCAGCATCCTCAAGGAAGGGGAGGGGGAAAAATGGACGAGGCCATGGCAAGAAAATGGAGAGGATGGAACCTCCAAGCCAGGCTGAAGAAGAGGAAGCCACGGATGATCCTGATTTCTTCGACGAAGATAAGGATGAAGACATTGACCCATTGTCAAGAGTAGTAGGCAAGAGGCGTCGACGAGCAGGATCTCAGATGTCAAGTTCACAGGAGGTGGATGTTGCAGCTTGGTACGCCAAAGAATGAGATATTCTGCAAAAAGCGTCTTGCCGACTACAAAGACACGGCGAGGAAATTCAGAATCATCCAGCGTAAGGCTGCCAAAATGGAAAGAGACAGTGAGTAAAATGCTATAGTTACCCTTTAAATATTTTCTGTGGAGTGTACATTTAGAGTCTACTTAAAAGAATATAGACGCAGCTATTTACATATGTGTTTAAACATCTACTTGTATCTCCTTTTTTAGGGATAACTTTAACATTTCACATGTATGCCCAAAGTGCCATTTTAATGTAATGTTCAATGTCCTCCTTCATTTACTTATTATTATGTGCACTTTATTTCAAACACTTCAGCTACAACTCTGAAGACGTGGATGGGCAACGTGAGGACGCGGCGTGGGAAGATCTGTCAGACGAAATCTGGCCAATCACCTGTTGAGGCGGATATGACGGAATGGGACCAGTGGATTTACAACACTTTCGGTTTCTTCCGCGTCCACATCGTCCGGACTAGTGGCCGTACAACATATGTAAGTTATAAATCAAATGTAGTACAAAAATTAAAGCTGGATATTGATTGTTCTCTAGTTAACATTTCAGATTTAATTTCATGGACTTATTTGTAGTAGTGTTTATTAATGTATTTAGTTTCCTATTACATATTGCTTTTGCTTCCAAAAAAAAAGTAAAAACAAATCCTTTTCCAGCACTTCCCATCCGCATCCCAGGGTGCTGATCCATCCATGTCTCGGGGGTATAGTGTCTCCCCTGAAGAGGAACTCCACCGTCCTCAGCCTCAGCAATAGCACCAGGAGACGAGGTCCCTGTTGCCTGCGTCGATAGAAACTACGGGTTATTCTCGCCACCGGAGCCCTGCTGCTTCTGGAGAGGAAGGAGGACGAGTGGAGGAGTTAGGGGTTCGGGAGCTGCTGGAGTCAGTAAGTAATAAAAATATAAATTAGCCTCACCAGTCCGTCATTATGTTTGATACACTCCAGTGATAACTTGAGAGTGCAAGATATATTCCCATTGGACAAAATTTAATGTTTTTTCGTGCATTAAAAGAAATGGTCAACAGTGTTTTCATGCATCACCTAGGTTACTGAAATTTCTTCCACGTCGCACATGCAAGCGTTTATTATATTAGGCAAATAAGAACATAAGTATAATATGTAATGTCACTAATTTCCTCCTAATCTCCACTCCCATAGGTGGTGACGTACATGAAGAGGAGGGAGCCGGGTAACGACCCTACATTAACCACTAGAGAGGAACGTGGATACGTTCACCACCTTCTTGAACTCCTTGATGAAGGAACTCACTGCTTCTGAGTTCAAGAAGGCGCTGGATGGTTCATCAACATGACCCTCTCCAGGTCATTCGATGAACCCGACCCTACCTCATCACTGCAGGGATAACACCCCAAGCAGCCCCACTACTACTACCACCACCAAATGCACCCGATGGCTCCACCACCACAACCACAACCACAACCTCATCATCAGCATCAATATTATCAACCGGGCCCTTCCTCAATACCAGACTTCTCGTTCTGGCCGTCCCTCCTAGGGTCACATGAGGACCTAGGGAGGTTATTAACCCCAACAAGGAGGACCGCAAGGAAGAGGTCGACCTCCACTCCGGAGAAGAGAATGTTTTCTTCACATGAGAGTGAATGAAGGGCCTCTCATCACCATTGTACCAGTCCTCTAAGGCTTTAACTCGTTCAGGATCTGATAACAATAATCTTATGTGTAATTCTTGGAGTTGGAGTTGTTATTGTATTAGGTAACGTGGAAGACGGGGTGCTCTCTTATAGGTAATTGGCTTTACAAGTTTCTTAAGGCTTAATTTATTTTTATATATGCAGGAAATGATAAGAATGTGCCTTGTCTTATATTATTATATCTCTCTCTATGGAGAAAGTCTATAGCCCTTTGGAGTCAGTGTAGGTATCCGAAATGCAAGTGTACCTCCGCTGCTTATATACATTTCAAACTCAATAGTTGACAGAAATGGCTAGAGTGACTGTGTTGCCAGTCTGATTCTCTGTTTGTCTGTCTACCTACTTCTCTCCTTTCCTTCTTACTCTCATTTACTCGCTTTCCTACTCTCCTATGAAGGGGACGTAGGAAGGCTAATGTCCTTTTTATGACCTGAGCACCTGGGTTTGGAGAGATGAAAATAAGATAGGGAAAGGTATGGGTGTGTGTGTGTGGGTGTGTATGTCCAGCCTGGCGAGGTGTATGACCAGGTGCTTTCTGATTGTAAATAGATTAGGAAGGTATTTTGAGAGTGACCGTGTGTCCATTTGACCATCTTAATAGTTTTAAGGTGTACACCATCATCAGCCTCACCATCATCATCATCAATCTAAAAAAAATTGTATTGTATAAAATATAGGATTTTTAAAGGAAATTTTAAATACAGTATTTTTGTATTGCAACATCCTGCCCTTTTGTTTACCAAGTCTAGTCTGTTCCACATAAAAATTGGAGGAGAGGAGAAGAAGAGGCTTGAAAGAGAAAGAAAAGACATGAAATTGTTACAAGGAAAGGAAACATAACATCACAAGTGTTTCAAATTTTATTGCATGTAGTTAGTAGGTCCTACATATATATAATCTCATTTTCTTGGTAAATTTACACGCATTTTTGGTACTTTCAATCAACAATTCTATCTTGCCATGGCACAACATAAAGAGGAGAGTTGTAGTACTCCTTACGGGTCTCCCTAATACACTTAGGTAATATTGCTTGACCAGTGTCTGGTGCTCGGTCCATTGGATGCAGTGTCTGATCATCATTTTGCCAAGATCTGGCTATCACCTCATGAGTAACTGGGTCTTCAGTGTCTGCCGCTTGAATGGCATCCCCAGGTCTCTTAATTCGTATGAGATTGTGGAGGCAACATGCTGCCAAGACTGCTGCTTCTATCCCCTTTGGCTTCAGCAACATTGTTGTGAGGAAGCACCTGAAGTGATTGGCCAGAATCCCGAATGTGTTTTCAACAATTCGTCGGGCACGAGAGAGTCTGTAGCTAAAGATCCGTTCACCTTTCGGCAGGCTTCTGGAGGTACTCCTTGAGAGGGAAATCGTCATCACCAACAATTAAGTAGGGGATGGGAATGGTACCTCCTGGAAGTGGCTTCCGTGGTGGTAGTCCTACCATGCCTTCTTCCAAGGCTTTTTTCAAAGGTGTGTATGGTATTTAAGTTCTTTTCCTCTCACACTATGGAAGGTATATACACAATACGGAGTTCACAGTATTTTATTTGTTGTACTGCTGACAGTATGGAATATTCCACAGATTATATTATTGGTATAGTGAAACCAGCACAGCTGTTTGCTATAGAATAGGCCCCTTCACAAGCCCAGGCCCCGTATAGGCATAATCTGGGTTGGAAGGGTCAATTCCGTGACGTTCATCAGAAGTAAATAAAATTCAAATCTGGCGCTGTACTGATAGTGGAGCCACCTGGTGGTGGTGAGGTGAGGTATTAAGCCCCTCCTCCGCTGAATACCGCTCGCCCACTCTGTCGCGGAACACGTTTCAGTCAACATCTACGCTCCTCGCTGCTACGCTATGGTATTGTTTCACGTGTTCCTGCTAATATTTTCTTTTGTGTTCTAGTGGCTAGCCTGCTTTGCAGATGTATCGTGTGTGTATTCTAGGAGGGTTTTAGGTGTGTATGGGGGTTTTTTCTTCGTTAGGACTTAGTTCTTTTTTCCTTAGCGAAGGGGGGTTTTTCAGCCCCTTTGTTCGGAGTTTTTCTCCGTTTTTCCCCCCTTTCACCTTTCCTCCTGCCACTAGTACATTCTTCGTGTGTATTTTATCGGGGTTTCTGGGGTTTTTAGCGAGGTTAGTGGGCGCCACGTGGGACTTCACCTCCCCACGTGGTGAGCACATGGGGTCTTTGCAGCCCTTCCTCTTGCCTTCCCCGATTATTATGTGTCCCCTCTCGGTAAAGGGGAGTGAGAATTGTGCTCTGGTTCTCTCTTCCTCTCCCAGGCGGGGTTTTTTTATTTGATTTTTGGGTGTTTTTCCAATATTTGTAGCCTGGAGTGTTTCTTCTCAGGCTAGCTTGTTGGGGGCTACTTTTCGGGGTTTTTTCCCCTTCCCTGTCCTGCCTCCCTTCCTCCTGCCACTAGTACACGTCATTTAGTGTATTTTTCCTCGGGGTTTTTTGGTGTTAGCGAGGTTTTTTCCTCCCCACGTGGGGCTCTTTCCTCCCCACGTGGTGCGGGGGTAGGACTACTTAGCCCCTTATCGTTGTTTCCCCCGAGTGTGGTTTAGTGTTACGTGGGGTGGGGGGAGCGAGGATTGTGCCAGGTTCTCGTTTCCCCTTCCCAGCGTATTTTTGGGGTTTTTTCTGGTGTCTTCCCAGTTTGTTTGTTACCCTGGGAATTGCCCATCAGGCTGTCTGTGCCTCTCCTTTGGGGCCTGCAGACCAGAGGTTCTTTCCCAGCCCCCGCGGGGGAGGGGGGGGGTGGTTTCCCGGGTTGGTGCGTGTGGGGGTTTTTTGTTTGGGGTTCGTTCCCGGGTCCGAAGGGGCTTGCTATCCCCCTCTGCCCGTGTCCTATTATTTTTGTTTGTGTCTTTGTACGCATGGCTTCACGTGTTAACCCCTTTTTTGTGAGTTTTTCTCCCGCAGTCTGGCCACCAGCATCGTTCGCCCCACGCACCCTGCTTCACCCCCTAGGCTTGCGACCCTTTGGTGTGTAGTGTGGAAGGCTGTAAGTTGTGTTTTTCTCTGCACATGGTGCGAACACGTGTGCGTGTTTGCCCCTTGTGTGGGGATTTTCCCCGTGTGTGTGTTGATTGGTGTGTGCGCTCACGCTGTGACTGTCTTCCCCCGTGTGCGGTGAGTACTTGTTTGGGTTTTTTCTCCTCGGGTTTTTTAACCCTGTGGGGAGTGAGGTTTTTTATTTGCACGTGTCCCTTCTACTCAGTGTCTTGGGGCCTCTGCACCTTTTTGGTGTTTTTCCTTGTCAGCTCTTTTAGTGTCTTAGGATATTATTCTGATAATGTTGCCTGCACTTCTGTAGCTGCCTTACCAAGCAACGTTTTACTCACTACACCTGCTTGACTTCTTGCTACTACTGTACTGTTCTTGTCTGCGTTGTAGCATTCTTCTTCGTGCAGTACTGTTTTTTCAACATTCAGTACCTTCTCTTTTCTCACATTTCAGTACAGTTTTTTATAGTTATGCGGTAGGGTAGTAAGACTTTCTATCTTTCTTCTTACATAACTCTTACTTTGTGCTTGCCCTTATTGGGGGTAAGAGAAGCTTATTACTTTCTGGTAGAGTAACAAGTTCCTCCTTTTAAACCCTCTCCCCCCTTGGGTTTCCTAGGGTCTACTCTCGGCTTTTGGGGACCGTGTTTGCGGGGTTTTTCCCCAGCAGTGTGGGGGTGAGTATGTGTGGTTTAGTGTTTTGCCTTGGGAGTTAGTGTTTTCCTCCCTCGGGGTGTTTTGTGTTTTTCCATGTGTGTACACGTGGGTTCACGTGTTAACCCCCTTTTTTCTCCCGCAGTCCACTTGTGCCTTGTGTGCTTCTTCTGGCTGCACCGTGAGGTTGTTCCTCGACGTGCATCACCACTGTTCACCCCGCACATGCTTCTGCACTCCCAGGAGTACGTTCCTGCTACGTGCCTCTCGAGGTCACAGAGGATCTAACTCCTAGCACCCCGCCGAGTCCCCATCGCCTTCCCTGGATGGTTCTGTGCCTCCCTTCCATGGTTTCCCACCATTCCCGGAAGCGAGCCAGACCACCACGCTGGCCCCCCTGGCTACCTGACCGGTACCAGGACCCAGCAGGGAAGCTGCTTCGTCTCCCCCATGGGCGAGCTCCTTGAGCCGCTCTCAGGGGTGCAAGCACGAGTCCAGGAGGAGGTCTCGCCCTCAGGTCCACAGGGTTTCGGGTCCCTAGCACCCCGAGAGGCCTCCTCTCCTTCCTTTAGTCGGCTCTGATAACCCCCCCAAGGTTTCCACCTCAGCAGGAGGGGGTCAGACTGTCGGGCTGCACCCCTGGTCACCTCCCAGGTACCAGGGCCCAGCAAGGAAAGGCTCCTTCTCCCACGCGGACGCGCTCAAAGAGCCGCTCCCGAGGGAGCAAGCGTAGCACCAAATGCAGGTCCTCCTCAGCTAAGGACCCGGTGGGTACCGACTGACGAACCTGCAGGTCCCTGCCAACTAGGCTCCGACCACAGCCTAGGGACCTACCCATGCACAACCTAGTACCAAAGAGCAGGTCCCTCTCAGCCAAGGACCCGGTAGGGTACTACTGACAAACCTGCTAGGACCTGGCCAGCTAGGGGGCTACCCAGGCACAACCTAGGGCCAAGAGCAGGACCCGCTCAGCCAAGGACCCGGTAGGGTACTGACTGACAAGCCTGCGAGGACCTGGCCAGCCAGTCTCCTCCACTATCTAGGGGCTGCCTATGCACAACCTAGCACCAATAGCAGGACCCGCTCAACCAACAACCCGGGAGGGTACTGACTGAGAGGCCTGCTGGGACCTAGCCAGCTAGGCTTCGACCACAGCCAAGGTTCTACCTGTGCACAACCTAGGGGCTACCTCGGGCTCAGCCAAGGCGCTACCTATGCACAACCTAGGGCGCTACCCGGGGCTCAACCTAGTGCGACATGGTCCTCAGCCTAGGGGCTACCTGGACCTGAACCTAGTGGCTACCTGGACCTGAACCTAGTGGCTAGCTGGACCTGAACCTGGGGTCCCAGCCTAGGGGGTACCTGGGACTCAGCCTACGGCAGCTAGTTCATGAGAGTTTATAACACACGGCCTCTTTGCCGCGTGAGGAAAATAGGAGAGCGAATGCGATAACGTTTCAAAACGTTCTCAGAACTGTAACAACACTCAAACTCGGAGGTTTTTCCAGTCACTGGCCTCCCTGACAGTGACGTTTTTACGTCCCTCTTTTCCCGTAATGATTCGCAGGTGGTCACCAGGGTTCTCCGAAACGTGAATCATTCTTTACCAAGAACGAGACACCCTACCCTGTGCTGACGTAGGTTTTCAATGGAGGTATGTCTTCCAGCGGTGGGGCAACTGTTGGTCCCCCATAATTTCCCACAGGTAACTGCTTGACCCACCAGTCTTCTGTTCTGCTTGGCTGGAAGGTTTTCAAAGTAGTTTCCTCACCTCTCGGTGGTCCTTACCAAATTCAAACAAACCATTGATAAACTATACGGCTCCGGTTGTTGCCTACCGTCCTACCAAGCTGCACATGTCACTCTTGGTGTCATGTCCAAGCTCTCAAGGATGATATTACAGCTACCCTAGTCCTCGCCTCGGATCACCTGTTTTGTATCCCCATAACAGGGAGACATGGAGCAGCAAGATTTGTGTCTTGTACACCATACTCACTCAATGGGGGCTTCTTAACTACGTCCTTAACCTTTCATCGCACGCATTCCACTTAGGGGATGGGGGCGAGGGGATATTGGGGCTTCAGCTTTCCCTGGTCGATGCCTTGTATTAGTGCTCAGGACGGTCCTGGCGTTACACTCTCGACACTGTCCCAGACAGCCTCGTGAGATTTAAGGTTCGCTTCATTCCCTAGTGGGGGAGCCGGCCAATTATGTGCCACCCCACAGCCCCACTATTGCAACGGTACCCGTTCCTGAACCCGCCCTTCTCACCTTCCCTGCCGCGTCGCCGGTAGGGGACTCGAGTCCACCTGGGGATTTTGGAGCCGTTCCCGTTCCCCCAATCTCTCTGGGTCTCGAGTCCCCGGAGGGCACCCTGGCGGAGGAGCTGGCTGCCTCTCCTCCCCCTTTCCCGTCGCCTCATCCTGTGGACGACGGGTACCTTCCCTACTCTTGGGCCTTTCTTCCTTCGTCCTGAACTCACTCTTCAGAGGAGGTCAGACGGGTGCGTAGTCTCCCGATCCTTCTCAACCAGAGGTTTGGGTGAGGAGGCACGACGGGCTAGTGAAGCGGGAAGCGGACGAACTTTTTGGTTTGTCCGTAGGCCACGCGCCCTTCCCCACCTACCATGGTGGAGGCGGCGGGACCCGTTCCTGGACCTGCTCTATCCGAGTCCCCGCGGGGGAGCGGGTACGGGATCTGGGGGGGGGGGGGCGGGACATCCACCACATCCTTCAAGACGAGGTATCTGTTCCACTCGCTCTCCCTCACCCCCTGTGTTGCAATGGGGACTCCGCCCACCTTACCACAGGGTCCCCGTGGGAGACAGAAAAGGGGCAGGGTACGCCCGAATGGAAAAGGTCGGACGACTTACCTTCTGTCACCAGACATCCCTTACGTCATCTCCATTCTGTACAGTCTCATGTTTAGAACATCTTGGTGTTTTTCTCCTCTCGGGATATTTTACCCGAACCTAGGCCATAGCCTAGGTTCGGAGGACCCTAACAACAAAAATGGGGGGGGGGGTCCTCGACCCCCTGGCCCATCCCCTCGAGGGTGTCTTTAAAGACTTACGACTTGTAACACTTTCTGGTTTTAACCGAAAGTTGTCCGTATATAATGATAATAAATTATATGCGTAACAACCCTTCCACAGCAGCTACCACCCTAGCTTTGGGAAATCGCTTTACGATGGTCGGCCACCTCCACTGTTCGCCTCACGCACCCTGCTTCACGCCCAAGGGTTACGACCCTTTGGCGCGCGGTGTGTGCCGCCCCAGGGTTGAGCTGTGTCGGGAGACACCCGCCTCTGCCCGCACCCAAAACTCCCCCGCCCTTGCCTCCTTTCGTAACACGGGGACTAGGGCCTGGAGAATGGCGGGCCCAGACTCCCTCCTGGCCCTTCACTGCGTCCTTTTCCTACCTGACCTTCGAGGGGGTTCCTCTGGAGGTTTGTCACCTCCTCCAGAAAGCTCTCTTCCTGCTCGCCTTAGCTACAGGGTACAGGGCCTCTCAGTTGGCAGCCCTTACCCGTCACACAGCCTTTTCATCTGTAAGCCCTAACCTTACTTCTTTAACTATCCCCCCCTCTCCCGCTTTCCTGGCTAAGAACGAGCAGGCTGACGACAGGATTGGCCCTCTCGCAGTACCCTCGTCCCTGAGGGCTGGAAGTATCCACCCCCTCTGGCCAGTCCACGCGTTTCTACATACGTGGAGGCGACGAGAGGGGCTTCTCCGGACCACCTCTTCTACATCTCTAGGTCCGGTAACCCTCTTTTCCCTAGGTCAATCGGATGGGTGACTGGATATATATATTAAACACAGGATTACTGCATCCTTGTGTCCTCCTTCATCCTCTCGGGATTGCATGACCTGAGCCGGGGCCATAGCCCTAGCTCAGAGGACTTTAATACCTGACCCCTCGAGTCTGCCTATATAGACTTTAGTTGGTTAACAATTCTGGTCTATAACGGAATAGTCTACGGTATATACTAAAATAAATTACATTGTTACGGAATTCTTGTGTATTTATTTTCCAAACAATTACTTTACTACGATGAGTGACAGGATATATTATTACACAGGATATCTGGATCCTAGTGTCCTCCTTCATCCCCTCGGGATCACATTACCTGAGCGAGGGCCATAGCCCTAACTCAGAAGACTTGAATAAGGGGGGGGGGGGAGGGGGGGGTTGCCATGGGCACCTCCCCCCCTCCTCTCCTAGGCCCGAACCCTCGAGTCTACCTATAAAGACTTTATGTGTAACAATTCTGATCTATAACAGAATGGTCTACGGTTATATGGTATAAGCTACTTCTCCCCCACCACGGCTATTCACCTAGCCAGTGTCGGGAGGGGCGTTAGCTGCTGCCTCACCGGGCTCGGTTATCTTTCCTGCCCTCCGCTCTCAACCACTCTTAACTAGCACGTGATTGCCTCCACCTCACCTCCCACCTACCGCATCGCATGCATAGCAAACAGCTGTGCTGGTTTCACTATACCAATAATAGTGCATTTGTCGCGGCTTCTAGCCGCTTAAATTGTATTTATTGGTTGTGAAACCAGCACAGCTTCTACTGTCCCACCCACCTCCCGATGCGGCAGGCACTCACTTCTTTCTCATTGGAGTGGGCGAGCGGTATTCAGCGGAGGAGGGGCTTAATACCTCACCTCACCACCACCAGGTGGCTCCACTATCAGTACAGCGCCAGATTTGAATTTTATTTACTTCTGATGAACGTCACGGAATTGACCCTTCCAACCCAGATTATGCCTATACGGGGCCTGGGCTTGTGAAGGGGCCTATTCTATAGCAAACAGCTGTGCTGGTTTCACAACCAATAAATACAATTTAAGCGGCTAGAAGCCGCGACAAATGCACTAATATAGTACAAGTTGTTTCACTAGTATTCACGTCTGCTTGTGGTGGTATGGTATTGGGTACGAGTAGTGAGAATTGTGTGTGCTGTTTAACGTGTCTGGTAGCGAACTAACATCTGTATGTTCTTCGCCGTATTTATTAGTGCGTGCGTGCGTGTGTGTGTGTGTGTGTGTCATAGAGAGATATATATTTGATCCTTTAATTTGGTAGCGAAGGTGGGAGGCTGTCCCAAGAGTAGTCAGGTAAATCTGGTAGTGACATGCAGTGGTAAATCCTATAATAACCTGACCAGGTTTAAGGAGTGTTTGCCCAAGAGGATATGTTAATGACAGGAAATGGGTGTTGTGAAAGGGCAGTACACTACACTATTCCCCCTCCTCCACCAAACGAGAGAAAAAAATAATGATAATATAGACATAACTATAAATAAACGTATATACATACATCAGCGAGAAGAAAAATAAGATAAAATAAATCAATCCCTATACATAAACATATACATACATCATTACTACAGACAGCTACATTTGGCACTAATACATAATAACAAATAAAACAAAATAAAGGGATGACCATGAATACAATTACATATAGTTGAAAATAAACAGTTCTTACAGAGCCTAAATATACATGAGTTATAATCAGTAAGTGAGATGGTGAGCTAGTACAACCCATTTGGTTTAACGTGGTGACGGGAAGTAATCTCGTACCCTCACTGTACGTCCTGATTTCAATACGTAACCGTCTGGATGAAATCTGGATGATTGAGGATTGGTGGGGGGTAGGGGCGAGAACTCCCTTTCATCTGACTGGTGGTGAATTTGGGGAGCGCGGGCGTGGTTGGGGAGGGACGGGTTGGGGTGAGGGGGGAGATGTTGGTTGGCGTATGTTGGGGGTTAGAGTAGGGAACTCCAATGACTCGTGTTGTGTTTCATGTTGTTGTGTAGGTTGTGGTGAGGCGGGAGACTGTGTTTGTGTTTCATGTAGTTGTGTAGGTTGTGGTTGAGCGGGGTGGGGTGAGGAGAGTAGTTGTGGTTGTGTTTTGTGTTGTGTAGGTTGTGGTTGAGCGGGGTGGGGTGCGGATGATGATTGAGGTAGGGTTTGTGTGAGTGGTGGACGAGATGGTTGGTTGTGTGGGGGAGGTAAGGAGATAAGGATAGGTCGGCTGGGGGTAGGGGGAGGTAGTACTGTAGGAGCTTGGGGTGGGTTTTGTTCGCTAGTAGCAGGATGTAGTGGAGTGTAGGCTGGCTTGATCCTGTCTATGGTTACAGTGTCAGCACGCCCATTCTTGTCAATTGTGATGTACTTGGGCGTGCGATTGAGGACACGAAAGGGGCCGTCGTAAGGGAGCTCGGTGAGTATCATGTCTGACCAGTACATACTCAGTCGTACGTAGCTGAGGAGGGACATAAGTCTGTTTGTGCAGGGGATGACGTGGTGTCGTAGATGGTAAGTTACGCATAGCATGTTGCAGAGCTGGCAGGAACGACAAGGATGGGTGTTCATGTACTTCTGGGGTGAACTGACCTGGTAACCGTAGGTCCTCCCCATACACCAGATCAGCTGGGGAGTGATGGATATCCTCCTTCCCAGTGGTCCGGAGGGTTAGGAGGATTACCGGCAATGTTTCCACCCACTGGGAGTCGTTACTCTGAGCTTTAAGTGCTTCCTTCAGCCTATGGTGGAAGCGTTCCACCATCCCGTTTGACTGAGGGTGGTAAGCTGTGGTGCGGTGACGGGTTGTTTGCAGAAATGACAGGAGTTGGTGCCAGGCGTGGGATTCGAATTACACCCCCCTGTCTGTGATAACGGTATGTGGGGCACCAAACCTTGCCACCCAGCCTGAGACGAAGTGGTATGCTGTACTTTCTGCTGTGGAATCCTGCATGGGGATAGCTTCTGCCCACCGAGTCAGGCGGTCGATGCAGGTGAGCAAATATTCGCACCCATGGGAGAGTGGAAGTGGCCCCACAATGTCCACGTGAACCATATGAAAGCGCTGGGTTGGTATGGGGATAGTTTCAATGGGTGATTTGACGTGTTTATGAATTTTTGAGGATTGGCAGGGGAGGCATTCACGAGTCCACTGTCGAATATCCTTATTCATTCCCGGCCATACTACTCTCTTACCCAGCAGCCGCTGTGTACCCCTCATACCTGGGTGAGCTAGGGAGTGAAAATGCTGGAAGATTTGCTGACGAAATTGATGGGGGATATATGGGGGTGGTTGGCCACATGACACGTCACACCATAGAGGTTGTTGTGTTCCAGGTATTGCGTGACGTTGTAACCTGAGTGCTGTCCCTTCCTCCAGGAGTGATTGCAGTTCATTGTCTGTCGACTGTACCCTCGCTATGTCAGTGTAGTTGAGAGAGATGGAGGGAAGTGGGTCAGCTGGAAGGTGATGGTCGATTACATTGATGCTTTTGTTTGATGACGGTGGTAGTGCTTGTGTAGGTGAGGGATTACAATCACGATCAGGGTATTCATTTCCACGTGAGAGAGCGTCTGCCACTGTATTATCTTCACCCCGGATGTGCCGTATGTCTGTTGTAAATTCCGAGATGTATGCGAGGTGACGACTGACTCTGGGTGTGAAATTATCACCATTCTGCACCATGGCAAACGTTAGTGGTTTGTGATCCGTCAGTACATGGAAATCCCTGGCCTCCAGAAAGTGACGAAAGTGGCGTATAGCTTCATAAATTGCAAGTAGCTCACAGTCGAATGCGCTGTATTTACTTTGTGCAGAGTCCAGGCGCTTACTGAAGAACACTATAGGCTGAAAAAAACCATCAATCTCCTGCTGCAGGACAGCTCCTAAAGCAGTAGCCGAGGCATCAGTGGTGAGGACTGTAGGAGCGTTGGGGGCTGGATGGGCGAAGAGTGTGAGGTCAGCCAGCTGATTTTGAGGCCTGGTGCGCCTCGTCCGTCCAAGCCAGGAGCTTTTTGGAGTGTTTTTTTAGGCCTTTGAGGAGGTCGTTGAGAGGGGCCAACGTTTCTGCGGCATGCGGAATGAAGCGATGATAGTAGTTGGTGATGCCGAGAAACTCCCGAAGCTTCCGGTATGTCTGTGGCTGCGGGAAGTCTCTAATCGCCAGCACTTTTTGTGGGAGAGGGGTTATCCCCTGGGATGACACACGATGCCCCAGGAAATCCAGCGATGGTACCCCAAAGATGCATTTCTGCGGGTGTATTCTAAGTCCATACTCTTGTAGACGACCACACAACTGGCGAAGGTGGTAAATGTGCTGTTTCTGTGATGTGGAGGCCACCAGGATGTCATCGATGTATACTGTGACGAAGTCTAGGCCAAACATTACCTCATTCATGAACCTTTGGAAAGTTTGGGCAGCATTACGTTGGCCAAAGTTCATCATAGGGTATTCGTAAAGGCCGAAAGGGGTGGTAATAGCAGTCTTCGGCACATCCTCAGGGGCGACGGGTATCTGATAAAATGCCCGAACCAGGTCAATTTTGGAGAAGATGGTACTGTTGTGGAGCTTGAAGTGGAAGTCCAGAATATGAGGAATTGGATAACGATCAGGGCGTGTCATAGCGTTGAGTGCCCTATAATCTCCACATGCCCTCCATTCCCCTTCTGTGGATTTGGGTACCATATGGAGAGGTGACGACCAGCTGCTGTCAGAAGGGCGGATTGTACCTTCCTGCAGCAGTTGTTCAAATTCTTTCTTTGCTGCTTGTAACCTTTCGGGTGGGAGGCGGCGAGGACGTTCGAAGCAAGGTTGACCCTGTGTGATAATTCGGTGCATCACGTTGTGCCTTTTTCTTCCTGAGTGAGGGGTAGTAGAGGTGAGCTCAGGGAACTCCTGTAGTAGGGACGTGTATGCAGGCTCAGGGCTGATATGAGTAATCCGTGGTGTAACCTCTGCACAAGGTGTGGCTTTGATGGTGCAGGTAGTAGGCCTGTGGTGGAGTTGCTGGTATCTACTGTCAACTAGGATATCCTGGGAGTGTAGAAAGTCTAAGCCCAGTATAGGGTGCCTGACATCTGCCTCAATAAAGGACCATATAACCTTCTCCGGCAGGCCAAGGTCGAGATTGAGTGTTCTCGTGCCGTAAGTAGCGATGGAGGTACCGTTGGCTGCCAGCAGGTCATAGGAAGGGTATTCTGTAGCTTTGTCAGCAGTTGAAGGTGGAACAGCACTGACAGTGGCACCTGTGTCGACTAAGAAACGTGCCCTCGAGGTGGAATCCAGCACAAACAGGAGTTGGCGTGAAGAATTGGGTGTGGCGGCGGGGAGCGTATTTACTGCGCCCCGCCCAACTACATGGGTAGGTACAGTGACGTGCTTGCGTACCAAACCTCCTGTGGTAGTAGCAATAAGTGTGTTGAGGTTGTATATTGGTGGGTGTGGTGAATTGTCGCACTTGAGTAGTACCAGCAGGTCGTGAGAAGTGCACTGGGACGTCATTAAGAGGGTTGGGGGGAAACACTGGGGGAACACTGTGAGAGTGGGGGGGAAACACTGGGGGAACACTCTGAGAGTTGGGGGGAAACACTGGGGGAACACTATTAGAGTTGGGGGGAAACATTGGGGGAACACTATTAGAGTTGGGGGGAAACACTGGGGGAACACTGTGAGAGTTGGGGGGAAACACTGGGGGAACACTATTAGAGGTAGGGGGAAACGCTGGGGGAACACTGTGAGAGTTGGGGGAAAATACTGGGGGGACTGGGGGAACTTTCGTGTTATCAATGAGTTTCTGTTCCAAACTGTTCAAGCGAGATAATATTTCTGTTAACACCTCCTCATTATGTTGTGGTTTAACATTCACTGCATTTATGTTCTGCAATTGTGAGGAATTACACGAGTAAGCCGCTGCGATGGGCAGGCCAGGCCTGCCGCCAGCCATGAAGCTGGCGGGACCTGTGTCGGAGTATGTCACTATTTGGTCGTGCAGACGGTCTGCAGATCTCCCGTATTCCTCTAACGATAGTGTGTCTGGAAGGGATGCGAGGTGTATCCTTAACTCCTGGGGCATGCACTGGATGTGGCGTTGACGGATGAACTGATCAGGTAGATTCATGCCTGAGGCAGTGCTCAATGTTCGTATGTGTGATAACATCAGTGAAGGGCGTCTGCCGTCGGGCTGTAGGTTATCCAGCTCCCTCAGATAAGAGAGCTGTGAACGGCCGAGGTTGGTAGAGAGGGCTGAAGTGATGGCTGCGAATTTGTTCTCCTCGGGTGGGTTGACGATGGTGTTCCTAATAAGGGCTGCTACCTCCGTCGGTAGTGCCCTCACAACAGCCAAGTATTTCTGCTGGTCGGTGCAGGCAGGGTCGGCTAGGCATGCTTGCACGTGTGCCACCCATGTATGGATGTCGTAGGAGAATGGTGGCAGGCATGTGGATGTGCGATTATTTTCCATAGTAAACTGTGAGAAACCACCAGGGGTCACCCATGTAGAGTATTTAAGTTCTTTTCCTCTCACACTATGGAAGGTATATACACAATACGGAGTTCACAGTATTTTATTTGTTGTAGTGCTGACAGTATGGAATATTCCACAGATTATAATATAGTACAAGTTGTTTCACTAGTATTCACGTCTGCTTGTGGTGGTATGGTATTGGGCACGAGTAGTGAGAATTGTGTGTGCTGTTCAACGTGTCTGGTAGCGAACTAACTATCTGTATGTTCTTCGCCGTATTTATTAGTGCGCGCGCGCGTGTGTGTGTGTGTGTGTGTGTGTGTGTGTCATAGAGAGATATATATTTAATCCTTTAATTTGGTAGCGAAGGAGGGAGGCTGTCCCAAGAGTAGTCAGGTATATCTGGTAGTGACATGCATTGGTAAATCCTATAATTACCTGGCCAGGTTTAAGGAGTGTTTGCCCAAGAGGATATGTTAATGACAGGAAATGGGTGTTGTGAAAGGGCAGCACACTACAGGTGTGTTGATGAAGACACCAGCATCACTGTTTACACCATTGGCCCCAACATCGATGTAGATAAACTTGTAATAACTGTCAACAAGAGCCAATAGGACCAATGAGTGGAATCCTTTATAGTTGTAATAAAAGGGACCACTTTTGCCAGGGGGACGCATAGCAATGTGCTTGCAGTCGAGTGCTCCAACACAAGTTCCAGCGATTTGAGAAACCCTGGGCCACCTCCTTCTACCCGTCTGGCGTCAGTGGACAAACGATGACCTCTTTCATGTATTCTTCAATAATTGCTTCACAGGTCTCCCTGACAATACCGCTGATGGAACTGACAGACACTCTGAAGCCATATTGTAGAGTTTTGAAATTGTCTCCTGTGGCAAAATATTGGAGAGTCAATGCAAGTCGAAGTCCAGGTTCCAGGGGCTCCCTACAGAATGTACGTTTCTTCGTAATTCGAGGGTCAATTCTGTTCAGTATATCCATGAAGAGTTCTTGATCCACTTGCAGGTAGTTCTTGAATTATGACTTTTCTTCCCTAGCGAGCTCATGGACAAGTCTTTCCCATTGACCAAATAGCTTCTTTCCTGCAAGCTACGGACGAACCCAATATCTTCTCTCCTTCCTCGGCTTCTTTCTCTGCTCTTCCTTCTCCTACCTCTTCTCTCCCTTCTTCAGAAGGATATATGCTACTAAGGTTATTGCAAACAGCAACAACACATCATCCTCGATACCAGCCATGCTGCTCTTTGGTGATATTGTCTCAGCTGCAGCAAGGAAGAAAGTGGTGGAGGGAATCGATTACCTGCCCTATTATATATGTGCCTGAGCCCAAGGGCAATAACATACCTAAAACGCCGGGCCATCCCCGACTGGTCACAGTTGCATCACCGAGCATGCCTAGGTACACCCGCGGCATCCTGCAGAAACACCGCCAGCAAAAAAAAAGTAAAATATCTGTCACAAATTAGTCGTCACAGAGCCGCCGGTGAATCCCTGGTCTTCCTCCGATAATTCATAGTATGCCGAAGATTAACCGGCGATGCACCTGCGGAAAGTTGTAGAATGTCCCAAGTTCAAAGGTTAAACACCAGGCCATCCCCAACTGGTCGCAGGTGCATCGCCGAGCATGCTCAGTGATACCCGCGGCATCCTGCAAAAACACCGCATGCAAAAAAAGTGTAATATTATCGTTACAAATTAGTCGTCCCAGAGCCGCCGGTGAATCCCCTGTCTTCCCCTGATAATTTGTGGTATACCGCAGATTAACCACAGATGAACCAGCGTTGCACCCGCAGTAAGCTGCAGCAATTGATAAAAATCTAAAATTCGGCTGCCAGGACCCCGAATTTTGACATTTCGCTTATTTGTGATGGCATCGGGACCTTATTCGCGTATGTGTAAACTGGGCTTTGCTGTGTATGACTCGCAGTGTCAGTGTGATAATTATTTAAATTCTCATAAATCAATTACAATTCACAGTAATTGAATACCAACCTAATATTCTCTCATAAATCTCATATTGAGGATATTTTGTTACGATGTGTGTGCATACACTCTGCAAAACACGTTTTGGAACCACCCCTCCAATAATTTTAATTTTTTTATCACATTAGGGTTCGTACACCTGCTAAGTCAGCCCGAGTGTCCCTGTACAGTTGAGCGAATCAGCGTGCCTGTCACTACAGTAGCACGCAAGCTGTCAGAAGGGAAGGATGTTTGCCCTCATGTTTATCATTATTCCCCTCCTACTTTTCACTGATCTATAATTCCACTCCTATTCCTTGCAGGACCAGATAACAGATCTATAAAACACTGATTGTTAGGAGCAAGCTATACATCCATACATCCTTCCCTACCCGCTGCTGGAGCCACACTGAGTGTAAGTGTAGTGAGTGAGTAGACTGTGAGGACAGGGTAGTGTGAGGGACTCCGTGAGAAAACAGACGTTGCCAACGCAGAGGCAATTTTCATAGCACAAATAATGCTTTTGGCATTCACACGTTACTTTCTGTTTTCAATTTTTAATTATAAGAAAAATTATTGCAAATTGCAATACTTCCTGGCAAGAAATACTAAATATGGCAGTACGTGGCACTCTGCTCCGCTCGCCAGTGGAAATAGGCTTACCAACCCTACCTATCACTAGCAATAGGGGTGGTCCCAAAACTTTTTTTGCAGACTGTACATAAGCCAACAGCAGGGACCCACTGAAGAGGCTCGGAGGTGAAATGTTTTTGTAATACATATTCTCTGGCCTTAGTGTGCACAAATAACTCCATAGAATGAGATACTTGTCGTAGTTATCTATGTCATTTATATTCTCGTAACTATCAGAAGGCTAGTTGTATCATATCAGATTATTTAGTAGACGAATATCAAAATGCTTAACTAACGCATTTCACGGCAAATTTATTCCAGCATATTTAGCCAGTTATTTTCATAACGTCCATCACAGTGTCCTGCAGTGTTAATTATAAAAGTGTTAAAAAGTACACAATTTAAAAAAATAGGGCTGTACAGTCTGGGACTAAAGTCCTCGGAGAAGCTTTATGAGCTTTTTTATTGCCCAGAGATGGCGCTTCAATCGCTGTTTAGAGAAGGGGCGGAGTCTTGAATGTAGGGAGGGGCAACAGTTGGGTTGTGGGGATTCGTATTCATTGCTTCAAACATGTATGTATATGCCAACCTGTGAGACTGATCAATATGTAAGGACCTGTGGTGAATGGAACTATGTGGCCAATCCGCATACGTAGGTATGTAATTAGCCTTTTCTATAACTTGAAAAAATATCTATAGGTGCAAGGCGATTTCCAAAATGGAGATAATATCATCCCCATATCTGTTCTAACCCAATGTTAATGTTAGTGCATGTGTAAAAAAATGTAATCGAACTTTACTTTGATCTGCTCAGCTGTTCATCATTCATTGTATTCTTTAGATATTTGAAATTTATTAGCCATGTTAAAGTTGTGCAGAATTAATTCGTCTTAACACCGCCCTAGGCCTGGAAGACCCTGTAGGACTAGGAAGAAAGAGATAGTCATAGAGAGGAGGAACAGCAAGCAAGAAGAAAACAAAGAAAGTAGGGTTGATTGATTTATTTTGATGCAACTAAGCATCTGGCGGCGCAACAGCCAAGGTCATATACCGCCCAACATAAAATTGTCATCTACACAATTAATAAAACATGAATGCCCGAAAGGGACAGGCACCACGATTAAAAGACACACAAACTAAAAAGCACATTATTAATAAAAGAACCCGTCGACATATAATCAACTAAAAACCATAAATATCATAAAATCATATTTTGTGGAGAAGGCCAGCCTCCTCCACATAGGAAAGGGTGTTCCCTCCCACACTACAAGCCTCCTCCCCGAGGACCTGTGAGAGACTGTAAGAACCGTCACCCTCCCGGTACTCGGAGAGGTGCCTACGACAAAGGTCACCAAAGCTGGGACACTCAACAATAAGATGCCGCACTGTCAAAGGGACCAGGCAATCATCACAGTAAGGAGGGTGAGCCCTCTCCATTAAAATGCCATGAGTCAATAATGTGTGGCCAATGCGGAGACGGACAAGAGCCATCTCCCACCGGCGGGACAGGCCACTGTAGCTCCACAAACCAAGGTGCTGGCGGATGTCGCGGAGCTTGTTAGCCCCGATGGCGTCCCATCTGTCCTGCCAGCAGGAACGAACGGTAGCATCTATGTAGGGTCGAAGGTCCACTGCAGGAACAGGATGACGCCTGGCAGGAGGCCGGGAATTGGAGACCGCAGCCTTAGCCAGGTAGTCAGCCTGCTTATTCCCATCATCACCCACATGGGCCGGGACCCAACAAAAAGTGACTTTGCGGCCACGACGACCCAGGAGGACAGGCCACTCAAGAATGGCCAACACCAGGGGATGGGAAGAGTTAAAATTACACAAGGCCTGCAAGGCACTACAGGAATCGCTAAAAATAGTAAACGAAGGCTGAGGGAGAGTAAAATTCACTTGGAGGGCATATAAAATGGCCGAGAGCTCAGCAGTAAAAATTGACATGACAGAAGGAAGCTTGCCGCCACGGCAAAAGTCAGGAAAGACAACTCCAAAGCCAACTCCAGCATCAGACTTTGACCCATCAGTGTACACAGGGAGGGACTCCCTGTGAGAAGAAAGTAGGGAGAATTAAAGATTTATAAGAGGGTCGTTGGGGTCCAAAGTGACTCAATAACCCCTCAGCACTTTATACAGTATACCCTACTTGATAGACCAGTGGTTCTTAACCTGGGGGGCGTGAGTGATTTCCAGGGGGACGAGAACCTCACGTGAAAAGTAGAGATGTTTCCAGTTATATCTGTTATATTCTTGACAAGAGTGTGGGCCAGTACTGATTTGTTTATGAAAATACAGAAGCATCGTCATTACAAAATCTTGTTTTAAAAAATCTCCTAGGCATACGATATCCATGCATGGTGGAGTGTAGGGAAGAAAGTTAACCCATCCTTTACCTGTATACTTTTCGTTGCTCACTGGTGAGCGTGAGCCCTGTTCTCTCCCACTCTCCCTTACAAGCCTTGACCGTGTTCCCGTCTTGATCACGAGGTCACTCTCCATCCCCTCCTGCAGCAGCTACGGCCCACCTACGGCACGGCACGGCACACCAGCATACTCTCATATCTGTGTGACTCCAATGTACCTACCAATATACTGTTACTGTGTATTCTAGAGTCTGTTCACCCCAGGTAATGACGCAAGGGCTTCCTTGACGTTATACTGGTGTGTTATGGATACTCTCTTCATGACGTCATTACCCTGCGCTGGATGCGTCGTGATTGGCTGCAACTCCTGGCTGCTGATTGGCTGGCTTGGTTATTAAGACCACCACGTATACAGTGTATAAAATCCACTCTTGTCGACAGAAAGAATATATTTATCCAAATAGTTATTCTTTCCGTCCACATGAGTGGGTTTTATTCACCGTATTTGATCATCACGCTAGTGTGATTTCATTACCACCACGTATACAGTTCAAGAATATGCGTCCCTGGTATTGTTTACATTCTGACGGACCAAAAACTTTCGTGATGCAAAACTATCGTTCAGTTTAGGATACTGTCCACAGCCCTAGGGTCATAAAGCAACGATTCCCGTGCCAGCCGGCTTTAGTAGGGTTAAGGGACCCTGTGATGCAGTAAGAAAATTGGAGGTAAATGATTCCTTCAAATATTGCCACGAAACACCACTTATATGGAAGCAGCTTGTTTCGTGGCATAGTGAGGAGGAATCAGGTGCCTCCAACTTTCATGCACGATCATGGGGTTCTTTAGGAAAAGGCTTATTCAACAGTAAATGAAGAAGAAATATCTTGATTTCTCCAAATTATGCCAGGAAACAGGACTAGATGAACAAAAATGGAGACTGGCCTACCTCCGGCGTAGACAGAGAACACGCCGTAGAAGTCCCCGAGTTCTAAAGGTCTGAGGTCAGTGGTGGTGGTGGTGGCAGTCACAGGCTTGAGACACTCGCTGGCATTGGCTACTTCATTGTGATACAGGTGTTGTAGCAATCCGA
Source organism: Petrolisthes cinctipes (assembly GCA_033782935.1). NCBI lineage: Eukaryota > Metazoa > Arthropoda > Malacostraca > Decapoda > Porcellanidae > Petrolisthes > Petrolisthes cinctipes. The sequence goes on from JAWQEG010000327.1 coordinate 402,290, forward strand.
ACTCTTTTAGCCTCCACACTCTGATGACACGTTGTAATTTAAAAATATTTTTAACACGCCCATTGATTATAGTGCATCACCAGGATTGACCTGGTTGAATATCATCGGACGCCTTTTTTAGATACTGTATTTATTATGTATACTGGCTGTGCTAGCCTGGTATCAGTTACTGCACTGACGTTATAGAGGTTGCAAATCAATTTCGACAACTTTTAAAATTCGCGATGTTGTTTTTCCATAATATAACTTTTGAAGTTTGATCACTCGCCAGTTTATGTGATTTCAGATATAATATTATATTCGAATAATATATAGAACTTACATTTTATTAAACTTTGGTAATAGTGGAGAACCTTTGGGGAAGGCGAGGGCGACACTAGAGTGAAGGATGCCCTCAGTGGTGACGTACAATCTACAGTAACCAGACTGTAGGAAAGAGGTACAATCGTGGAACTGAGTTAGTGGAGGCTTATAATGAATATAGAAATTCCGTTATGGTAATTAGATGTCACAAATGTATGTAGTTACAGTAGAAGACATGCTTTTAAGTTACACCACCTGCTATATTACCCTTGCTATAAACCTCCCTTCACTGCCCCAAGTCCCATACAGTTAAATAGATTTTTTTTTTTCCCCTCCCATGACATCCCTTGATACCACCAGAAAACTTTCGATGACCCTCTTATGTCCACGTTTAATCTTTCCTAACCTATTTATGATTCCCCTGACCACCCATGATTTCATCTGACCTCTTCGATCCTCTGTGACCTCCCTTGGCCTCACTTAACAATTCTCACCCTCTCACCCTGCTGAAGGAGTTGTGCATGAGTTGACGTAGAGCGCTGAACACCCCAAAGCCTGCCGTCATGCCCTGACTGACAGCGCTGACGTTGCTCAGTAACCCCGTGCTCACTCTGGTTTGTCCCTTCAGTCGGTCCAGCGTCGAGTTCGGTACTGCCTTCTGCACCAGACAGATTCCAGTTTTAAGGAAAATAATATGTTATTGTAGCAAAACTAGAGACTACTTATACCCATCCAGACATGCTACAAAACTAAATCCCTACTCATATACTGGGATAGTACTTTGTCTGTTTCCTAGTATAGTTCACCCACAATAAGTGGGTGAAAAATGTATAAAATTAATCACTTTGACGAATTATTCCCTTAAATCTTATTCACTTACCGACAAGGCGTGGTCCACCAGGCTACCTTTAACGAAGACGACGTGTATGTCCGTAGCGGCCAGCTGCTCAAAGGTAGTGAAGGGAAGCTGTATTTTGGGCAGGATAAGCATGGCCTTGAGGTTAGAACGGTACACGGTGGCGATCACAAACGACACCAGCAGCCACAGACCACCCACCAGCCTCACACGACCCCCACGAGGCACCCAGCACATGGCTGTAGGAGCAGGAAGGGATGTCCGAGGGGTTAATTGGGAGATTCTCTTTTTGTTAAATTAGAGATCTATTGATTCCTCCAAATTAAGCCAGGAAACTAATCACCTCAATGTTACTAATAGGGGATCTCTCGTTTAGTGTTATAGTTTGAAGGATTCGTAAGCCCTCCAATTTACCATCAAGAGAATCTCCACTTTCGTCGGAGAATTGTTGGAAAGCTACCCCAAGCTACTATACGTTTCAGCGCCGGACAGACGGTGTTTTTCGTAAATATCTCTTAAACGAATCGTTGTATCAATATAATATTTCAGCACACTGTCTTTAACACCCGGGCGTAATTTATGGCTGACATACCATATTACTATATGTGTTATGTTAGGAGTTTACTGAGTGATATTAAGCCTAATCCAGTCATCATATCTAAGGCGTTATAGAGAATCGGACGAGTGTGGGGTACTCGTGTAACCCCTCCACCAACACCCCGAAATCCCCCCACACCATTCCTTCCTTCCCTACCCCAATATCTCATTATCCCCCTCCCCGTTTCACTCTTCACCCCCCTATTTACACCATCCCTCTTCCATTTTTTATTTTTTTTATGATAGTATGTATATACGTATCGTTCATTAGTAATATTGTTTAATACAGTTACCGTTGTGTGTGGACATGAAAACCAGGGTGGGTCAAATGACCATTAAAGCAATAGCTAATCCCGTTGTTAATGGCCGTATAGCCGGATAATAACCCACGTGTCTAAGGCCACCAGAAAAATGATTAATTTTGGTTTTGGGCAACTAAATATAATCGTTCATGGTTGCTTCATGTGTTCTTTACCTTTTTAAATAACCAATTTATGCCTTAATTGAATATTCACAGTCTCCCGTATCCCCTCCCCCTCTCTCTGAGGTATGAGGTACCCCCCAGTCCGAGGCTATGACTCAAGTAGTGACAGGGTAGAAATCATTGACTGCCGAGGCGCACCTATTAGCAACAATGTTGTCCATTTGCCCCCGTGGATGCAGGGCAGCGTTTGTTCTTCGTCTTGCCACATTGTACAAACGTGAAAGCCAGTGATGATAAAGACGATGACGTTTTCCTTGACAGTGATTGTGAATAAATTTTGTTTTATCATGTTTGCATCATTAAATCCTACACTATTATATATATATATATATATATATATATATATATATATATATAATTTGGTGATAATATAAATATAAAAGGGACAAGTCAACAAAATAACATTATTAACTGGACCAAGTTGACATTTTATAATGAATAGGTACACAGTATCTAATAACTTTTCCTAGAAGGTCCAGACCACAGGTAATGCCAGTACATCGTGTTCACTTGCATGGTTGACCATAAGGACTGCAAACATGGACCTTCTACATACTACATGTATGTAAACATGCTGTCGTACAGTAATTATCAAAGTGAAATACGTCTTGCCTCTATAGAATTGTACTGCACCATACTCTTAGTTAATAATCATATCTATACATATACATCTACATAACATTTTAATATATAATACAGTGATGGAAGAAATAGGGAGGGCCACGAGTGATGAGGGAGGCGAGGAGCTAGGGGGAGAAGAGGAGGAGGGAGGGGTGAGAAGGGGGGGATGTAGTTGTGGTTAGGAATGGTTTGGGAGGGTGTTGGGGGGGGCCACACTTTCCTTCGAATGCGTCAATATGACTGGCTGGCTTTGTGCTATTTTTCACGAGTAAACTCCTCGCATAACACATATAGGAATATGGTATGTCAGCCATAAATTACGCCCGGGTGTTAAAGATAGTGTGTTGAAATATTATATTGATACAACGATTCGTTTAGGAGATATTTGCGAAAAACACCGTCTGTCCGGCGCTGAAACGGATAGTAGTCTGCAGTGAAGCCTGTGGATTGACGTGGTATATACGTCACAGTATGATTGTTCGTATCCCAATGTTAAATTTCATAAAAATGACCCATTTCTTGGGGACAAGTGCCTTAATTATTCACTTTTGGTAATCCATTATAATGTAAACATTTAGCGAAGGTGTGAAATAACCTGTAGCAAAACATCATACTGATTCAACCTTTAGTTACATAGTTATTCCCAATCCCGAGAAACAGTGGGACACGACCCCTGAAAGCGATAGTAGTTTCGATGCGACAGTTGCCTCCTCCTTCCATATTTTCCATAATTTGCATAGCTAAGTAGAGTACCAATTGCTTGATTTACTTGTATTATTTCTTTTTATATTAATATTTTTCCTAAGGGGCGGAACAGTACAGAGAATGTATGCAGGTAAACAGATGAAGATTCTATTTGACTGTAAACGATTGAAGCTACGAACCCTCGGAACATTTGTAATGCAAGCCTAATTTACCATTGTTATATTGTCTCGCAATTTTTCTGCATAAATTTGCCAATAGCCAAATATTTCTCTCACAGAGGTGGGAACATCTGTCAGACAGTATGTTTAGCCAGCTAACTCCCCCTCCTTTCCTGTATCTCTTATATTTTACAGTGACGTGTTTTAACGTCCGCACCTGGTACAGCCATGGCTGATAGTGCTGGACCAGGATCCAAGGAGTGTTGGAGAGCAACTGAACAGACACTGGAGTAACTTGATAGTGATTGGTGGTGTGCTTTGGTCTGCAGAGGGAGAAGCCTTGTGGTTACGTCCGTTGTACAGTCGGCCTCAGGAATTCGTATTCACCACTGGGACATCCAGGCTTCGTACAGACTACAAAATTTAGTATATACATTTCTTTGCACCTAACTTTGTTTTTAATGTTATTCGGCTAATATTTGAATCAGTAAGCAGAACAATACCTACAGTATGTGCAGAATAAACACCCTGTTTAACCAATGCTCTGTGTACGAATTCCTGAGGCCGACTGTACATATCCTGTCTTGTTAAGTACTCTGTTCTATAATTTCTCCATGCATATAATTCAGTGTGTGAACTTATCCCAGTCAATATAATTATATTTAAGTGAGTAAAGTAACTAAGGAATGTCTGCCAGTATTAAAGTAAAGTGTTTAACTCTGTCATAACTCAAAACTTAACTGTTGAGTAATTAAGTGAAGTCTCATTATAATTATTGTGTTAATAAGTGATATATTGTTATCAGTAGTGTATTTGATTATTATTATTGTAGCAGCTACATATGTGGCCACTCCTGTATCCACATATATATAGCCACTCCTGTATCTCCATGTGTACCCAGTCCTATATCTAGGTGTCTATTCATAGCCTGACACAGATTGTCAAGCCGTTAATCCCCAGCTCAGACAGGACTAATAGGCGAGCCCACACTTTGAGTGATGTTGCCAGATGGTGGTCTATTTTTTATCAGCGACTTTTTAAGTGCTGGACATGGGTAACTTAGTTCAATTTCATACCTTATTTTACACTAGAAAATTAGCGTTCTAGTTCACTACCTTTTACTTAGATGTATAAAAAAATACATACTTTTGTGTTTTCGCATAATATATGCTGAATATACTATATTTTTCATATAAATTAGTAAATAATAATAGTCGAAATGTGTGCATTAGGCGGCTTTCATGAACTGCATGACTATAACAGCCTACAAATATTAACAATTGTATTTAGCATGACCCATACCATGAAGCGGAAAATGTTGAAATGCCATATTTTTACATTTATTAGCATTGGCAATATGCATACCTTGCGCTGCCAGACGCATGAAGAACCAAAACATAAAGCACGTGTGTGTGTGTGTGTATGTGTATGTCTGTATAATGCCGAATTGGTTGGGAACCGATACGAGTATTAACTTTCTTGTATATGATTATAAGGGCCAAACTTTTTCATACATTCTTCTTGTGAATATGTTAATGTGATTTTTATTATATCATGATACGTTTAATCCATTTGATGGACGTTTCTCTATAAAATTTGATAGCTGTTTCGTTACCGAGAGGATAAATGCCGAAATATCCACTTCTAATGTTTGCTAATTTTGCTTTGGTTTGGTTTTGTTTGGTTTGAGGCTTGAGGTGTGTGGTTATTTCTGAGTTTCTCAACGTGTTTGTGAGTTACTGTGATAAGACCAAACAGCTATACACGAGATAACCTGCTAATCTACTGCACATCACACCTTCGGGGCACAAGGAGGTTGTGGAGGCTGCTGCAGCAGCGGAGAACGTATCGTACGGAGACACCAATATATTATCAACATCTTATTGTGATTTAGTACTGTTACTATCATTGACGACGTAAAATGTAAAATAAAATTATAAAAGGCCTGTATAAGTTGGTATATCATTCTAATTTTGTTATCTTTGTGTATAAGCGGACTAAAAAGCCTCTTCTGAAATAATAGGAGATATATTTTTATTCATGGCTGTATTCGTATGAAAATAACTCCAAGATAAGTTAAAAATATGTCAAAAATATTGAATAAGTTATAATAAGTCGTTCCACAATAGGAAGCCCAATAAAACTTTGCCCGACATAGGACTTTTTTTCCAGCCTAGAAATCGCCATCAAAATACCGTTTGGCAACTCGCATTAAAGTGTGAAAGCCCGTCCTCACGATCGAACAGTGCTCGAGCGAGCTGTTTGGCTGTCGACGGGCTTACCGCTTGTGTTCGAAAGCACACCAATAAACTGCCCGTGCTGGTGGTGGTTCGAATTCACCGAACATTGCAGCTACCCAGTAGTATGACGTCGCTGCCACACACACGAGGTTTCCTATAGAGCCAAGGGGCCGTGGTTGTCAGTATTATCGCTGGCAATCGAGCAACATGTGAAATATATTTGGGTCCATTCTCATGTACTTTATGAAGTCATTCGTATAATCGTATTCCCAGCTTTTAATTCCCGTAATATTGTCACATGACTTCCCAACTGTTTTCTTTTAATTAGCCAGTCTTTACACCATTTGACTTTCTGCAATGTGTTCTTTTTCTTCCTCACGAACATAGCAATTATTATGCTAAATAGCACTATACACTTGCGTTCCTTCTTATTAGGCACCACAGTTATTATACCGCTCACGACCCAGTCGACCACCTCCTCTCGCTCCTGCCCGGCTGTGACTGGCCAGTAGTCAGACACGTTCGTTTGGACACCACAACAAGTGTGCCCGCCACGTGCACAAGCGGTAAGCCCATCAACAGGCGAACAGCTCACTTGTGTTCGCGAGCACTGTTCGATCATGTGGACGGGCCTTAAGCCTCTCCCAGGAGTCCTGCAGCCTCCAGCTAAGCCACCTCGTTCTCCTGGAGACACCAGCCGCTGCCTTCACTCCCCTGCTCCAGATGACTCAGCCATTGGAACGGCTACTACCTGCCCTCGCACATGGGTCAGGTAGTCACATGACCATGCCTCATCCGTGACTTGGTTTCCACATTATATAAGGACCAGTGGCTGCTGGGTCAGACACTAACATTTGAGCCCTGGTCGAAGAAGGTCCTGCCTGCCGCTACACCTGCCTAGCTGCCACCAACCCTTCCTGTGTTCCCGTCTTGATCACACGGCCTACTCTCCAGTCTCTAGACAACTGTCCTACAGCAGCCATGGTTCACCTGCTGCACGGCAGGACACGCCAGCATACTTCCTTATTCTGTGTGACCTCTGTATACTACCAATAAACTGTTACTGTGTATTCTATAATTTGTTCACCAAGGGTAATGATGCTAGGACCTCCTTGACGTTATATTATTATTATTATCATTATTATTGCTGTGTCATTTCTTATTGTGATTTACCAGTGCTATTTCCTACTGTGTTTTGTGTGTGGCCAACTGATCCCTCCATTTACAAGGAATTCTATTTTTTTTACAGTGCATTTATCAAGTGTTGAGTGAGAAATTTGTCCTTTGAAGTACAATACCGGAATACCTGATTTTGTTTTCATTTATTGTATTGTGTTTGTCCTACAACTTAGTGTTAATAACAACTGTTAATTGTTTTTACTTCGTATTTGGCTTTACACCAAGTAATATAAAACCTGGATTTTTGAAAGAGGGGTTTGTTAATATTTATTGCTTTAATTAAGCGTTCATTCTTGATAGTCAGATAGCCATTCCCATTTAACCCTCTTGTAACATAGTATAATTATAAGGAGTCATGTTATGAACAGAAGTATATTGGAACTTACACTGAGACAGGACGCAACAGATGGTCCATGTGAAGGCCCTGCGGAAGTTGACACGAATGTTATCGGTCCAGATCCACATGCCTGTGTCTGACCCAAATCTACTCTGTGGCCCCATACTGGATGCCTCCTCCTCTCCATGCCCATCTTCATCCCTGCAAGTTATCCAGGTTATTAGCTAAGGATATATATATATATATATAATCTTCCCTTAATTAAAGGAGCCCTCCCTTAACGCTATTCGTTCCGAGGCGGTGACTTATTGATACCATCAATAGCTTTTCCACAAATAAATACTGTTTTCTAATAAAAGCCTAATATTAAACATTTGGTACTACCAAAACTCGGAGAATATAACCAATAATCACTCTGAGCGAAAAAAAAACTGGGTTGAAATCGGCTCAGTATCAAATTACAGCTATTTTGATATTTTTTTGTTTCGAAACATGACGAAACACACGTTAACAATTGACACACCGATCATAGCGATGTGGTAGGTGGTGCGACTTGTGGTTATATGAGTTGCCAGTTTGTCATTAGAACGTCAGTTACCTTCCATACATCAATAATACAGGGTGTGTTTGGTTAGCTGTATTATTCTTCACTAAAATTCGATATATACTGTACACCCGAGCTAGTAAATTCGCGACCATGTATCATGTTTATGCCATTTGAGCTGGTAACATTCACTTAGTGAGGAATCAGAGTAGGTGGAACATAGTAGAGGGAAATGATACAATCTATATTATCTAGAATGCCACTATTCCCCACACAGTGTTACCAGTCAGATGACATAAGCTGACAAGGCAACACTGGGTCCACCTGTTTTCCTGCGCTCATGTGAATGTCGCCTGTGACAGTGTTGCCAGGTCTGCTTGACGAAATTTAGCTCACTTCAACATCAGAAATTCCCTTTTTACCTCAATTATTCCTAGTTTACTCTTGAATATTGATGGTCTTTTTGGTATTTCATCTGGTAGAAATTTCCCTGTTTATTCGTGAACAAACTGTATATTATTTCTCTGTGTGGACTCCAAAATTCCCTGCACCTGGCAACACTGGGTACACCTTGGAGCGTCAAGTGACATCTTAGCATTAAAATTACGTTCCCTGCAATCATTTCTGTCTTATCTACAATCTTATACCACCATGACATGCAGGAGGATTTTCTCTACATCATCCACCCATTTTTAGTCATGGTAGCGTAATAATTGTATATAAATATTGCCATATAAAAAAAGTGGTATAAACATTTTTAGCTGCTCGTTTCACTTCAACTCGTATTTTATCGTTTATTTTTTATGCTATGGATATATTTTTCACGGTAAAAGTAATCCTCTATCATTATTCTGTCAGGTTACCAAAGTGCCAAGTAGATATTATGCAAAATAAGTGAGGCATCAAAAAAAAAATAACAAATTGTACCGCGAAGAAATGCAATGTTTTGTCACGGAAAAGGGAAGAGAGCGGAGGTTGCCTGGAGAAATTGACTCAATCAGGGACGAGCAAGCTAGGATGGCATCCGACGGCAAGCAAATTTATTTCAGCATATTTAGCCAGTTATTTTTATAACGTCCGTCACAGTGTCCTCCAGTGTTGATTATATATTTATAATTAATATTGTGAATATAGCTACGTATTTATAAAAGTGTTAAAAAGAACACAATATATAAAAAATAGGGCTGTACAACATTAGGTTTCAATACACGACGAATATACATATTAGGCTACACTTATAACAAGTAAATAGGGTATAAGTAGCAGCGACATTCACCATTACTTCTGATTACCATATTTTTATTAAAAAGAATTACTGTTATTTACCAGATATTTAAGAAAAATATGAATATAAAAAGTAAGTACAAGGAATCATTTGTAGTATAATAAGCAGACTAGGCTACACCTTGCCAAGCGGCAAGTGTGAAGCCCCGTCCACACTGAGCCTCACGTTGCTCAACGTGTTGATTCAACATGTTGAAAATTCAAATTTTCAACGTGTTGAGGCGGTACCCGGCCGTGGGCATTTCATGTTGCGCAACACCGCTCGCCAGTCGCCTCCAGCATTTCGAAGTGGTAGGACGCTTCACGCTTGCGCTAGACCAGGATGGCCCATGTCGAGTGGACTAGGAGCCATACGCTCTTGTTCATTGAACTGTTAAAACAACATCCTTCTATTTGGAACGTGAAGTGCAAGGAATACAAAATGAAGGACAAAAGGAGTGCCAGCACTGAAACAAGAAAAATTGAAATGTCCCGTTTAATGAATACTGACTTGAGAAATGAAGATGTTGTAAAAAAAATTGCACACACTGAAAAGTCAGTTCCAGAGGGAATTAAGTGTTATGAAGGCATCAATCAAGTCGGGGACAGGAACAGACGATGTCTACACACCGGAGCATCCACCTTGGAAGAAGTGGAAACTCAACAAGTAAGTAAGCATTCTCATTTGTTTTAAACAAAAATAATTATTGCGAATATGATGGTAATATATGGTAATGATGAGGAGACAAAAATGCTCAAGGAAAACAACTGTTCACTGTTTATTTGAAAAGTACATCGGCTCTAATTTCCTTACCGATTAAAAATAATTCCCTTTCTCTCATCCACTTGTCCTTCAAAGACTTTCTCGTCGTCTACGAAACACACACACACATATAGTCTCTCTCTCTCTCTCTAATCACGGTCTGCCTCTATGCCACACATTCTGTTTTGCCATGGAACAACTCCCTCTTCATTGAAGTATGCCTTTAACTAATTTCTCACATGTTTTGCTTCATTTGCCTGGTTTTGTTGCAAGCGCTGTAGAGGTAGAAGCTGACTATCATCACGCCACATTCCCGGTAGTATTGTTCCATCTACAACATTCTCTTTGTCCATACTCCCTACTGGTGTATAAAATTATTCATGTTCCCTGCGCAGATAATTGTGCATAGCTGTGCAAGCAAGGACAATCTTTTCCACCTTTTAAGGCTCTAAATGAATAGCACTAAGTAATACACGGAACTTGTTTGTCATGATGCCAAACGCATTTTCTACAACACGACGAGCTCGTGAAAGCCTGTATGAGGAAATGCGTTGTTCTGTATCCTGGGGTTTAAATGGGTAAGGCATCATCGCCAACAAAGACAAATGGTAAAGTTCTGTGGCTTCCAGGAAGCTGCTCATCTTTGGGAAGACCGATAGTGCCTTCTTGCAAACGTTTGCAAAGAATGGAGTTTGCCCACACACCGCCATCCGAAACTCTTCTATTTGTACCTACATCTACAAATTGGAATTCATAGTTTGCACTGACAACAGCCATCAGAACTATACTGTGTGAACCCTTATAATTGAAGAAAAAGGATCCACTTCCTTTCGGAGGCAATATAGCGACGTGGTTTCCGTCGACAGCTCCTATGCAGTAAGAAAGTTCCACTTTTCAAACTGTTTTGCAACCAGCCTTCACTCGGCAGGAGTAGTTGGGACCTAAGAAAAGAAAAGTGTGGAACATGTAGTTGTTACAGATAGTAGTAATAATTATAATGATAATTCCTAATACTTATTTAATTTTTTCTTTCTTTCTTTACAGGCCAGTGAGCAGGAAAGTGACGAGAATTTTGATGTCCCTCTTCCGTCACCTGCAGCTGTATCATAGTTGCCTAGCCCTGCTCAGCCTCCAATTATGATGCCCACGCCCTCGCCCACCCCATCAACTAGTTCCAGTGGAGCTTCCAAGAAAAGGAAACAGATGGACGTTGTTGATAATGTACTAGCCATTGCCGTTAATCAGCTTAACTCAATTTCTGATAAGAAAAGCAGTGGGTGTGAGATATTTGGCAGTATGGTTGCTTCAGAAATAAGCAGCATGAATAATATACAGAGACAATTAGCCAAGAAAATTATAAACGATGTTCTTCATCTGGGTTCTATGGAGAGGCTGAGTGAGGACCATCAGATAGTGTGCTTGAGGGGTTCAAACGAGTTCTTGGCATGATATGGGACCAGGTATTACTAATTTATTTAATACACCAATACAAGGATTTTTCTTTACATAATAAATATTATCAACTTTATGCTGTTTATAATTTATATCCTATAATTAATGCTAATTTTTACCTTCAGGTAATCATCCTTGAGAACATTGTAGATGGCTTCGCACGTTTCAGGTATGATAAGGCTGAGGCTCTGCTTTGATATCCTTGTAGAATATTGCAGGCTCGTATAGGAACCTCCAGATGCAAGGAAGCGTAGTGTGGCCTCAAGACGTGCTCCTGGAGATACACTTTCTCGTAAATGAGTGTCAAGTTACTGATGTATGGCTTTACTTTGCCCAGCAGCTCGTGAAAAGCAGAGACTGGCATCCTGGTGTAATTTTCAAAATCCGAGGGGTTTTTCATCTCCAGTTCGGTAAGTATCTGGTTAAAACTCCCTCGTAGATTTCGTCGAGACAACCACTGATTACACCACATCTTCCTTTTAGGTTTTCTTGACTTCTTCGCAGCACATAGTGCTACTATAATCCACAATAATGTTTCCTCTGCGTCCGAAGACATCCTCTTCCTTTGAATGTCCCGCGGTGACTGGTGGGCAAACGGCCGGTCGGCCGTGTCACGCTGGCTGGCGGGGGTGGCGGTGAGACTCGCAGTGTGGACACAACCCTCAATTTTCAACACGTTCACCTCCATCACAACGCGCAACGTGAGGCTCAGTGTGGACTGGGCTTGACACTGTCGCTGTTCCAGGCATTGTTTACATTCTGTTAGACCAAAACCTTTCGTGTTTCAAAACTATCGTCAGTGTACTGTCCACAGCCCTAGGGTCACGAAGAAACGATTGCCGTTTGAGACAGCACTGATAGGGTTAAGCGAGTATCACACGGGCACTTTTTCCTGCGACATCGTGTCGTGCGACACGATTTTGGACGACATGTCGCGGGAAACGGGAGATTTCGGACGACGAGGTGTCCACGGAAACTATCGAAAACTGTCGGCGATTTCCTGCGACAGGGAGAAAGTCGTTGAAAGTCTATAGTGAATAATATTGTATGGAATATATTATTATGGCATATTATAATTTAAGTAGTGTTAGGTATAATTATTTGAAAAGAGAAATTGTATTCCAAGATCTTATATATTATATACACCGAATTTAACTGTTAAATATGAGCATGGAACATTGATTTTATTTCGGGGTTTGTTTACATTTCTACTTTCGCCTGCCGCCTGGTCCAAACCTCTTTCCTCTGTTTTCTTCTTCCAAAACAATTGTACGTGCTCCAACAGCTAACATTGCTCGGTTAATGACGTTCATCCTTGGTGATTTCGCTTTTGTAACAGAGTGTTTTGGTTGTCCCGCCTCCCGTGTGGTGTCGTCGGTCGTCGTTGTTGCCTTTCTTGTCGTGTGATATTGTTTCCCGCGACATGTCGTCGAAAATGGTGTCGCAGGACACGATGTCGCAGGAAAAGAGAGACCGTGTGATACGGCCTTTAAGGCACATTACTTGCACTGTTCAATAAAACGATCAAATAATGTAATTATCAATATGGTAACCACACTTCTCAGTTACTGTACTTAGAATTTTAGTACTCTCACGGGGATAAAATCAATGGGCTTAACTTATATACAGAATAATGAGAGGTACTGTACCGGGACGATGGCTTTGTTGTGTGTCTATGAAATTGTCTTACCACACCATCGTCAACACCATGCCTATTCTTGCATACGCCCTATGTCCCATTCCTAATGTGTTTGTGGTGTGACTGCACATAAGTTTAATTTAAAGTTTACTCTAATAACATTATTAAGAATAACAAGTTATGCTCACATTGCGTTTGTTTGCTTACATATAAATTACATGAGATAAATTCGTGCCTTTCTATCAACACAGGGTTTAATTTGAAAATTATATGTTCTGTAACTTTCATGTCCCTGCTGGTGGTTCATCATACACTATATCTTTCAAGCTGACTTCTATTTCTCTCTTCGAATGTTTGTTGAATTTACTATATTTTACCTGGTGAGGACCCAAGCCATCTGTGTAAGGAAGGTGACCATGAAGACAAATACGACGCACAGTAACAGCAGCAGCCACACCTGAAAGAATAATAACCAAGATATTAGGTTCGTGTTCTGTGCCGTCAGATGCCACGACACTGAGGTCATACACAATGCCATTCACAGATATCATAAACACATGTTATTGTTATATAAAAAATCAGATATATTGTATAAGGAGAGAGAGAGATTGATTAATTTATTTATTGATGCCATTAGACATCTGGAGGCGCAACAACAATGGTCATATACAATGGTCATGTACAAAGATTAAATAATTTTTAATAATTAAATAAGGGAGAAACAGCATGAATAAAACCCACGTCTTCCAAAAAATCATATATTAATGAAAAAACCTACTTAAGTTAGATATATAAAAGAATTGAAATATTAACGAAGGAAACATTAAACTTTAACTACCTAAAAATTAATAGCCATAAATACAATAAAATTCACAATTTGTGGAGAAGGCTAGCCTCCTCCACATAGGAGAGGGTGTTCCCTCCCACACTACAAGCCTCCTCCCCGAGCACCTGGGAGAGACTGTAAGAACCGTCACCCTTCCGGTACTCGGAGAGGTGCCTACGACGAAGGTCCCCAAGGCTGGGACACTCGACAATAAGATGCCGTATCGTCAAAGGGACCAGACAATCATCACAGTAAGGAGGGTGAGCCCTCTCCATTAAAAAGCCATGAGTCAATAATGTGTGGCAATGAGGAGACGGACAAGAGCTGTCTCTCAATGGCGGGACAGGCCACTGTAGCTACACAAACCAAGGCGTTGGCGGATGTCGCGGAGCTTGTTAGCCCCGACGGCGTCCCATCTGTCCTGCCAGCGGGAACGAACGGTAGCATCTATGTAGGGTCGAAGGTCCACTGCAGGAACAGGATGACGCCTGGCAGGAGACCGGGAATTGGAGACCACAGCCTTAGCCAGGGCGTCAGCCCGCTAATTCCCATCAACACCCACATGGGACAGCACCCAACAAAAAGTGACTTTGCGACCACGACGACCCAGGAGGACAAGCCACTCAAGAATGGCCAACACTAGGGGATGGGAAGAGTTAAAATTGCACAAGGCCTGCAAGGCACTACAGGAATCGCTAAAAATAGTAAACGAAGGCTGAGGGAGAGTAAAAATAACTTGGAGGGCATATAAAATGGCCGAGAGCTCAGCAGTAAAAATGGACATGACAGAAGGGAGCCTGCTTCCACGGTAAAAGTCAGGAAAGACAACTCCAAAGCCAACTCCAGCATCATACTTTGACCCATCAGTGTACACAGGGAGGGACTCTAAAAAGAGGGAACGAGCCACTAGAGGAGAAAGAGATTCCTTCTTGTCTGTAAAGCAGGTGCAGGGGAAAACTTCTGGAAGAAGCCATGGAGCCACCCTGGGGACCCTCACAGGACAAATCTGGAAGTCATCTATGCCCATCTCCTCCATAACCTTCCTGACTCGGAAGCCAAAGGGCTATGATGCACGAGAATGTAAAAGATAGTACTGAGACATGATATCAGATGACACCGCCAAGCAAGGTAGGGAGTCAGGAAGTCGATGTATTCGATGCCAACAACGAACCATCAAGGACTGGCGACGGAGATCAAGAGGTGGCTCATTAGCGTCCACCAGGAGACTGGGGATTGGGGATGACCTGAAGGCTCCGGTCGCCAGACGTACTCCAGCATGATGAACAGGGTCTAAAACTCTGAGACGGGCATCGGTGGCAGAAGAGTACACCTCACACCCATAGTCGAGTTTTGACCTAATAAGAACATGGAGGAGGGTGGCCCGATCAGCCCCCCAGGATGTATTACTCGGGACCCTTAACAGGTTAAGAGCCTTGAAGCAAGAGACCTTAAGTGTATGTAAGTGGGGAACCCAAGTCAAAGGTTTGTCAAAAAGGAGACCCAAAAAGCGAGTCTCCTCGACACATCGTATCCGATGACCATACATGAATAAGTCCGGATCCGGGTGGACACCTCGGATGCAGCAGAAGTGCATAGCAACTGTCTTGCAAGGAGAAAATCGAAACCCATGAGAACCAGTCCAACGTGACACCCTGTCAAGGGCAAGCTGCATGCGCTGCTCCGCCACTGACATACGGAAGCAGCAAACCAGACTGCTAGGTCGTCAACGTACATCGAGTTAGCTATACCGTCTGGAAGGGATGAGGCAATGGCATTAATTGCTACTGCAAACAATGTGACACTGAGGACGCTTCCCTGGGGGACGCCCTCCTCCTGTGCAACAGATGAAGCTTCCAACCTGACCAGAGCATCTGTAGTGGAACGGTGTTTACGGAAGCCAGACTGGGACGGAGACAGAAAATCACCCCGTTCCAAGAAGTATACCAGTCTGACATTCACCATCTTTTCAAATAGTTTACAGAGACAGGAGGTCAAGGCAATTGGTCGATAATTGAGGGCAACACCAGAGTCCTTGCCCGGCTTGAGAAAAGGAAGGATGGTAGCAACCCTCCACCCAGAAGGGAAGACACCCTCCAGCCAGATTCTGTTATATAAAGCTAAAACAAATGAGATCACCTCCTCACCCAAGTGTCGTAACATTGCATATGGGATGTTCTCTGGCCCAGGAGAAGTGTCGCCGAAGAGAGAGAGAGCAGAATGCAGGTCTCTCAGGGTGAATATATGGTTATAACTTTCATTCTCGTTCCCTGAGAAATCCAGGACAGTACGCTCCTTGGCTCTTAACTCATGCCTGACAGCCAGAGGTCGAGAGTCACGGCTGGAGACCTTTGCAAAAGCCTCCGCCATAGTATTGGCCACTGTCAAACCATCCATGATCTTAATTCCATTGACCTTAAGTACAGGTGTAGAACTAGGAGAAAACTTCCCCGCCATCTTACAGACTCTCCTGAACACTTAGGTGAGTGGAGTTTGAGTATTAATTGAAGACACATAGGCCTTCCAAGATGCACGTCGGGCCTCTTTTAAAACTCGTCTAGCCCGAGCCCTTGCCCGCGGAAGTCCTCTAAAAGAGTTGGGTCCCCACGATTGCGACGAAGGCGAGAGAAAGCAGCGCGCTTCTCCCGCACAGCAGTGTTGCAGACTGGTGACCACCAAGGGACAGGACGTTTGAGAAAGTAGCCAGAAGTTCTAGGGATAGAGTTGAGAGCAGCAGAGTGGAGCATATCAGTGAAATATGTTACAGCCTCGTCAGAGCTACCGAAATCGGCTACAGAAGAGACCGAAGAAGTTAGCTCTCTAAAAAACTTCCAGTCAGCCTTCTCTAATTTCCACCTAGGAAGACGAGACTGTGGTTCGTACCTGTTACCTTCTAAAAGTATAGGGAAATGGTCACTGCCATATAAGTCAGGCAACACTCTCCAAGTAAAATCCAACAAAGCACTGGGTGAGCAAAGGGAAATGTCATTGGCTGTAAAAGTCCCAGTAGGGCTAGTAAAATGTGTCACATCTCCCGTATTTAAAACCCCTAATCCCTCATCCTCAATAAAAGAAGCCAATAAAATACCCCTGGGGTTGACCGAACTGTCACCCCACAGAGGATGACGACCATTAAAATCACCCAATAAAATAAAGGGAGAGGGAAGGTCCCGTACAAGATGGTTGAGATCACCCCTCTCAACTGTAACACTGGGAGGAAGGTATAGACTGCACTCAGTGTACGGGCGGTCCATAAAAACCTTAACTGCAACAGCCTGGAGCGGAGTGTCAAGCTCCAGGCTCGTGCATGGAATATCTCGGCGAACTAGGATGGCAGAGCCACCATGATGACCCTGCCCTTCAAATGAATTGGAATAAAATGCTGAGTATGCTGGAGGACTGGTAGGAATGTAGTCCCCAAGCATTGTCTCTTGGAGAGAAACACATGCAGGAGAGAAGCTAGAGAGAAGAACACGCAGTTACTCCCAAGAAGCACGCAAGCCACGGCAATTCCACTGAAGGATCTTGAACAGTGTTACTTTAGTACTGATTTTTGGGAAGCCTCACGGAGGTACTTCCCACTACCACCTCGACCTGAGGGTTTACTCAAACAATAAGATTTGTCTAATCCTGGGCCACTAGAAGAAGAGCAAACCCGAGGAGTAGTACTTGGGGCAGTAATTGGGACCCGTAGACGAGTCCCTGAAGCATCTGATATGTTGGAAGAAGATGAAAGTATATGAGATGGGATATTCTTTGAAACAATTACATTGGTTCTGTCCTGTACAGCAGTGGTATCACTGACACAGGCAGATACATCAACATCCATAATACAGGTGGTAGAATCACTCCGCTGCTCAAGCGGAAGAGAAACTGAATCTTTTGAAGTCACAACATCCGTGGCATCCACATTAACTTCATGCCCCACTGATGATCCCGATGGAAGCTTGTGAGGAACTTCTGTTGAATCAAGAGATTTATCAGAGCCACGAGAACGCTTCTGGTGAAATTGAGAAGAAACTATGGATGAGTCCACAGAGATGGTTGCCTCACAAGGTGGAACATCAATAGAGTCAAGTGCCTCAGAGGAACCACGAAGGCGTCTCTGTGGCAGTTTAGGTGACAAGTTTCCTTTTGGGAGAGCGTGTGGCAGCGCGAACCTCTACCACATGGACACCTTTAGCTAATGTCTGAGAATTGTCATCAGTTGAAGGGTCACCAGAATGAGTATCTGATAAAATTTCCAAGACAGAGAAATTATTATGTAGAGTAACCTTAGAAACGTTCTCACTAGAGCAAAAAGCAGCTGCCTCTTGAGAGGGTTGAGAGGGTGCTGCAACCAATTTAGGGCAAAGGGAGGAGGCGTATGTCTTCACACCACCATCCTTCTGTCGCCTGAAGTTGAGTTGCCATCTGGCTCTACCTATGCTAATGAATTGAGTATTAGCCAAGTGAAGGATATCCTGCTCAAGTAGGTACATCTTACATTGGCGAGAACGCAAGGGGTGAGCATCTCTGCAGTAAAAGCAGTAACTCTCTGACTGACACTCAGAAGTTAGATGTGAGTCAAGAGCAGAACAATTACCACACCAGGAATGATTGCTGCAGTTCCTCCTCCCATGACCAAACTCATAACAACAGAAACACTGTAGGGGACGCTCAACAAAAGGTCTCACCTCAAAAGAGGTGGAGATAATGTTAATGCGATCTGGGATATAGAAAGTGAGGATGATCATATTTTTACTGCCTTTCATCTTCGTTACTCGTTGGACACTGTCTGGGCACATAACAAGAATGTCCTCTTCTGAGAATTCATACAGGTCCTCATTAAATATACACCCCTTGCTATAATTAAATGTTCGATGTGGTTTAATAGATTCAAACATGCTATCATAAGGACAGGGGAGATTTAGGAGCATCATGGCCTGTGTAAGATCTTTAGATCTGATTAAAACGCCCTTACCATATTTCTTTATGTGGCCCATTGGTGATAATCCAATTTCTTTCTCCAGATACCGGGAAGCATGGATAAGGTTACCACGTCCCTCCCTGTAGTAAGCCACAAACCAAAAGGGTGTAGGAACCCGACGTTCCTTTGGGACATGCTCCACAGTGTCATCAAATATATTAGGGCAGTAGTCATTGTCACTGTCAACTACATTGATGGACCGCATCATCTGAGCTTTACAGTGAGTATCCCCCACTGTCAGAGAATTTTTTGCCTCAAATGCTGCTTTGGCAGCAGCATTTGTATTGAAAGTAATATAGCACCGATTAGACCTACAATCACTGTCATATGTGATTCGGATTCGAAGGACTACTCCAAAGCACTTAAAAATGGAGTGGATAGCGACATAGGAAAAGGATGCAAGTACATTCGTTAACATTGACGTGTCCAGATCGCTAACAGGGTTCTTCGATATAACACCCGACCTGCTAGGTCTACTCTTATTTGCAGCTTTCTGCATATTACCACGACCAGAGAGTGATTTCTCGAGAGCCTGGTCGACCACCGCTCGAGGAAGAGATTGGGGCTTTTCTGTATCCATATATCATTGATTTGTTGTTTTTGGCCCCAGGAGCCAAGAGCTACTACCTACCAGGCAGATGAGGAGACCGAGCGCTAGTCGCCGCGGGGCCACTTGTTTTAAAAAGCAGCCCCAATGGGTCGAAAGTTTGCCCACGACGGTGCTGAGTCCCCCATTCCCCAACATCTCCCGGCCCAGACACCCAACCATCCAACATAGGACGGCCCCTAGAGGGCAGTCCCTCCGGAAGGCAGCGCTGTTGGCCCTTATTGGCAGCCTAATGCATGGGAACCATTTAGTCTGGTCTCTCACTGGCGACCTTACTAGCATGGGAAGCCCTCTCTCCCCGAAATCGGGGCAGAGCATGGGCCGGAGCCCCCTCTAGTCTAGCTCGCCAGGTCTCAGAGACACGCAAGCCCCCCCCCCCCCCCCACCACGTCAAGGTGGTTTCCGTTGGGGGAGAGAGAGAGAGAGAGATGTGGAGTTCCAATTTATGGTACCAGGTTCGACACCTGGCTAAGTTACCAGACGTTGAAAGACATTCAAAAACATGTAACTCAATTCCCGTATCACTAAACGAGAACATACTGATGGAAGGTATGAGTAGAACAGGCAAGCATATTCCTCATATTCGTACAAAAACAGTAATAAAAACATTAGGAATTGTAATATACACAAATAAGGGTCATTGTAAACTGCATTACTTGGCACAAGGAAGCAGATTTACATATAACTATGTAGCAAGTTCGCCAAGACTCGAGACCGTAACTCAAGACAAAAATAATTGATACTCGTCCAATGTAGGTGTATGTACTATTGCAGACAGGAGTTCTTCACCACCCTTCTCTGGCCAACCCTATGATGTGGCAACGTAGCATTCTTGAATATATGAGTTGCCTACTAGATCATTATTAATCATAATAGTATTACCGAGATTAATCGTTCATCAATAATCCTAATGAGGATTCCATTAGGTTTCCCTGATGTATCAGAGGAAATGTAAATAATATAGGAAACCACTTCCTTTATAGTTATACAATATAACATTTAAGCATATAACACAGAAAACCTGCAGACTATTATTTTCATCTCCTTTTCTCTGAGGAGTGAACCCCGAAAATGGTGCATAACCTCGAATGGATTGAACCGCAAGGTAACAAATACAAAGAGAATTTGCCAGATAAATACTATCTTCAATAATTTAATGGGCATTCGTAAAACTATATTTGGTTGTAATAGCAATGTGAATTTTGTTTATTCATATGGTTCATGGAATCAAATACATAAAGAAAATGAAGCTGTGCCACACTTCTTGTATAAGCTATCTAGTCTCAAGAAGTGTCCACCAGCCGATCAGTCCAATAAAAGTAAAGTCTTTAGTACTCGTGATATCTACCAATATGTTTAATCAACTCACTGTGTGACATTATCACCCACTCGTGAAACCGTGTGTGTGTGTGTGTGTGTGTGTTCGAATAACTGGAATTCGTTCGTTAACGAAGAGGAAAACCCTGAGGCCTAATCTGAGCTTATGATAAGGTTCAAGCACTGCCTACAACTCCTCCACACCCTGGCAAGTCGAATAAATTTCCCAGTTTCTCCCACCTCTACAACTTCACTGTTCTGAGGGCTTGCCTGCACTTATTATTTTTTGTAACATGTCTTATGTGCATAATATTTATGCAACATTCAAAAATATTGGTTTCTGCTGAAATGCTTTATTATTGTATTTCCGTGCGATGCATTCCATAGGATAGAAGACACTTCTCTTGACTGCACTGTGACTTCTGTGGTTCACAATTTTCAAACACCGATGAATAATTTAGCTAGCATAAGTTTTACTTAGCAAACTTTGCTTTTTTGCGGGCAAAGTTTGTCTTACGCATTTTTGTTGCTGTCAAAACGGTCGTTTAGGTGGTCAGAGCCTGGCACTGACTTAAATAGAATCGAGTAGTGTTTCACAAAATGGATCGCATGACACACAACAAGAGAAACATTGTGCTGTGTATTATTAAATCAATGTGTTCAAAGATAAAAAAGGAAAGTCCATGAGGAGATATGATGTTAAATGTGCCTAAAACAAGAATCAAATATAGTAAGTCTTGTGAAAATATAAAAATGGACTGTGAGGCCCCTTCCAACACTGTCTACAACAGATATTTGGCAAAAGTGAACCACCAGAGGCGAGCCAACGAGCAAACCATCGTTTTTGTCTGTGTTTACGACGGATAGTGTGTGGACGGGGCTTAACAATTTTATAAACTTTCAAAAGTGATTCCTTATTGTAGCAAACAAGATATGACCATGAGGCAGAGAACTTCAACCCCACCTTGTCAACCAATAGGCAGCGCCTTGTTACTTCGATAAGCAAGAGGAAAACCTTTACGATGCTTTGCTCGCTGTTTCTCTATTTCTGACGTCACACCAGGCAAAGACTACACAGCAAAGTTCGCCCGTGGTGATGGGGCCTAAGTTATTATATGTGTTTATATGGTATTCATTCAAGGGATACTATCTTTGATTGACGTATATAGACGTTTCGATATATCACAGTCTGGATTTACATACGTAGGCCTATATAAGCATTATCGTAAGAACAGAAAAGATCTAGTAGGCAACTCGCATATCCATGAAATGCGATTCTGCCACATCATAGAGTTGGCCAGAGGAGGGTGGTGGTGAACTCCTGTCTGCAATAGTACCACAAGTCCACAACCCAAAGTAAGTTTACGCCATCTCCATCTTCCTTCTGATGTGGAATAGGTCATACCATCCCAATAGGGTCCTTTAGTGAGCTCGAGATGCCACCTGGTGGCCGGCCTGGTACTACAATCAGCCAAAAATCTGCAGACTTCCCCGAGTCCAGCTGAACTTAATTGACCAAACTAGCTACTAAATTGTTGGCCAAATATAAAAACAATACAAAATGTATTACAACACTCCTACAAGTAATTCAAAGTACTGCATCGATGCTGATTTATGGATAAAAAATACCCTCTTGCAGTCTGCCGTCACAAATATTCCTACCGTCGTCGAGGCCTCATGGTTCGGAGGCACAATGTAGTCTCTGCTCGTTTGAGGCTTGGCTACCGGCCACCGTGGCAGGTTGCTGGGATGCAGGGTGAGCCTCCCTTCACTGAGTGTCGCTTGTGTCGAGCGCCTCGTGCTAACACTATAGAGCACTATTGCCTGGCCTGCCCCACTGTCCGACACTTGCTGCCCCGGGGCCTGCCACTTGATGTGGTTTGTCGACACCTGCTGAACCATCAGGTTTTAGAGGAACTTCTGGTACGCCACCCTCGTTTTGGTGGATTTAAATAGGTCATAATGTAAATATTTGTCTGTATGCTTGTGCTCCATTCTGTTATGTTTTCGTGATGTGTGTGTGTGCGTGTGTATGTGTGGTTGTAGTCATTGGATTATCATGGGTCCCGCCTACCCGTATGTATTGTTGCCTGCCTGATGATTGACGCTACGGCGCAATTAATAAAAAAACAAAACAAACCCTCTTGCAAGGAAATATAAGGCACAAAGTCTAACAATGGTGTTATGATGGTAGTTTCTTACAAGCAGTGGTTAATAAGAGTGTTTGTAAATTTGCCATTCAACATTTCCTTCAGCTGGTACTTCCCTGCGTCACATACTATGCATTCAATCTCGTTTGACTATCACAGGCACGGGAGGATGGTCTGTCTTACTAACTCGACCGTGGTCTGTCTCTGTGGACTGTGGAACACGTGAGTCTGTACAAACGATATCGTACCGCATTCGGCAGCAAGTTTCTTTTTCCTTTTTTACATATATAATAATACTTGCATTCTTAACATCTTATGATATTGTTTTCACTATAATAAACTTGAAAAAAAAAAACTTATACCATATGGCGAATGTTTCTATGGAGAAAAGACAAGAACAAAATCTCCTTTTGTTTCTCTGTTTCTTAAATACTTAGTCTCAGTAAATAATTTTTATACCGTAGCTATGAGAAAAATATATGAATTATAAATAGCAATATAAAATATATATGAAATATATATATATATTTGAAAGTCCGCATGTTTAATTTTTATACTAGTGGCATCTCGAGCTCACTAAAGGATTTATAGTCCAGGATGAAGTTTTATATAAAAATAACTTCAAACGTCATTCTGATATATCAAAATATTTTTTCTCCCATTTAACGAATGGACAATAGGAATATAAGTACATTCATGATACATAATCTCTGACCAGGGAGTTCGCCAGAGTCGTGGCCTGACGAAGGCAACTCAATCAGACTAGCTCAAATACCAGAAAGCTTTAGTGCTCCACTCAACAAAGTTCAAGGCATCAACGAAACTCTTAACTGAGCTACCATTAAGTGATAGTCGAAAATTTCAACGACGACCACAGCAGTCTGTAATCATACAAAATGATATATCACTGTTACTAAAAATGATATGTCTAGTCACTCTAGAACATAAAGATGATGATTGTGTAACAATTGTTTTAGATCATGGACAACATATTCCCAATACTTTTATTAATGCACAATATATAGTCATTAACTATGCAGATATAGGTAGGAAAAAACTCATTATTGTATTCCTTGGCCACAGTATACCGTGAAACCGTACAATGAAAATTATTAGAGTGTGTTGCTGCACATTATGTCTCGTTCCAGAGAGAATCCCTTGCTGCATGTCTATATAATATAAAGCCGTTTCAAAGAAGCTCCAAACTTTGTTCAGTGAACCACTCAAGGTTTTTGGTATTTGATTGTGTCTGATTCAGTTGTCTTTAGCTAACTCCCTGGTGAGAGATTATGTACAGAAGAAAATTTATTTGTTCTGAAGGAAGATATCAGTGGAGGAGAAGAACGAGGAGGACATTGAAAGACATTACGCCACAAACAAACATTACCAGAGATGAATAAGGCTTGGCAAACCCTGCTATGTCCGCCTGGGGTGTGGGCCTCTGGTATATCACTCTGGTCTCGTCCATGAAGAGCGGCTCACTGAAGTCGACCAGTTGCCAGCGCCAGTGGGATATTCCAAGCGGTGTCAGGGACATGTCCACCTCCTGCAACAACAAACACGGGACTGGTTGAATTCCCTCCTCACTACACTAGAGTATTGTTACGCCCTCCTTTCTGGCCAAACGACTTATTTAACTATTACCGGTGATTACCCACCACAGGAGAGTGAACAGAAGTAAAAATGGGGGAAATAGGGAAGGTTAACTATACTCAGGAGTCTATAAAAAGATAATTATATTTAAGGGGAATAACAATCACAAACAATAACATACAAGGGATCAGAAGACTGAAATACAGCTCAAGTCACCTATAACATTAGCAGAATTCCAAGCCGACACAGTCACCAACCCTCACCATTACCAGTTACATCCCAGATACAGTAACTGAACACTTAACACAGTAAACCACATTAAACAATAAACCGCAATAATAAAGCTAAATGAAGTTAACCAATGAGGTCACAATATAACAATACCCAACGTAATCTTAAATGTAAAGAATCAATAACACACAGAAACACAGTATCCTTAATAACTAAAATAATCCTAAATACCTAACGTAAACCACCTAACAATAATAGTACATAATATTATACTTATCTCACAGAAGTTCATCAGCACAATAAGTATATAATCCACACACAAATGAGAGGAGAAGGGAGTCACTTTACACAAGTTACACTGTTGTAGGTCAAGCAGAGAGTGCACTGGGGCACCTTACCTTGTTGGATTTCTTGGCTATCAACCAGAGGCATATAGCCAAAGGTCATTAAGCCATTGGATCCATTTTATTATATCAATTTATATAAGGTCATAAAGTTTTGTCTCCCTCAGAAAACTCATTAATTTGTTTATAATATTCTTGTTATCTGCTAGTAAATTGTTGATGGTGAAAGCTATTTTTTTAAGTTGGAAATATTTTTTAATTTTGTTACGTTGATTTTCATATTCATTGCAGAAAATTAATACATGACTTATTGACATTATTGTATTGCAATATTGACAATTAGGGGGAAAATTTCGATTTACATATGGTTCAAGGTGGGTGAACCATGTGGCATTGACCCTAAGACGGGCCAACACCACCTCGTCCCTGCGACTACGCCATGATGACGTAGCCCAGGGTCCAATAACAGTTCTTACTTTATTCCTGATGTCTAATCTGGTCCACTGCCTTTGCCACAGGAGATGAATTCGAGACTTAATGAGGGAAACAAAACACCTGAGATCCGTACGGACTATGCTAATGTCCAGATCAATAGTTGACCCGGCTAGTCTATCAGCCTGTTCATTGCCATAGATACCATAATGTGAAGGTACCCATATTAGCTTGATTGATTTATTGGCACAAAACAGCTTACTAATGATATTACCCTGTATTTCGTTGTTAGTTGTATTTAAGGATTTAATAGCTTGAAGTGAACTTAATGAATCAGTAAAAATAACTATCCTATCGTGGGTCGTCGATAGGGCAAAATCCAAAGCTTTATTAATAGCAAAAAGTTCAGCAATAAAAATAGATGTATGAATCAGCAGTCTGAATCTTAACAGACATTCAGTCGACCATACACCTGCACCCACACATTCATCCGTCTTGGAACCGTCGGTATACAGATGGAAATATGAAAGATGTTGAACAATTATCTCACGAAACCTCTGGTGTACCTCCACCTCCAGCACCCGGGATTTAACCCCTGGTAGCCAGGAATCCACAATAGTGAAGGGGGGTGTTACCCAGGGTGCAATATTTACTAAAACCAGGGAATCGATTGTTGATAATTCTATACCGACACACTCTACGAGGTCGTGGAGTCTTGCTCTGAGGGACCTCACGCCAGTGCCCTCCGGGGCCGTGCGACGCCCAGGCGAATAACTCGGCCCTTCCGGGGGCCTATCGCCATGGCCCCCTGGCTGCAAATGCCTCACCAAGGCATTACCGGGAGGATGACTCGGCTCCCCGGGTACCTGAACTTGGGGCCTGGTCCCCATTGGCCTCACGCCAGTGCCCCCTGGGGCGCAGGATTTCCCGGACGGACGACTCGGTCCCTCTGCCAGGGGCCTAGCGCCATGGCCCCCCGGGTGCTGTTGCCGTAGCAAGGCATTCCCGGGAAGATGACTCGGCACCCTGGATTTTTTAGCACAATATACTAGAAGTAGTTGATCTCGTCTCAATCGGAGGGGAGGCACTTGTGACTCCACCTCTAGACGCTCGATTCGAGTGCAACGTAGGGCTCCAAGACACACACGCAAACACGCATTCTGCACAACATCCAAACCTTTCAACACAGACTCAGATGCCGAACCATACACTATTGACCCATAATCTACTCTAGATCTAATCAGGGATTTATATAGCATTAGCAATGACTTCCTATCTGCTCCCCATTGAGTACCAGAAATGCACTTCAGCAAATTAAGTACTTTTAAACATTTAATTTTTAACTGACTGACATGGACTCGCCATGTCAGTCGACTGTCAAAATGCAGTCCAAGAAATTTAGTAGAATTTTGAATAGGTAGGGGGTTGACACCCATAGTCAGCCTGACGTCTGGCTTCTTCCTATGAGTGAAAATAACCCCTACACTCTTTCTTACTGAAAACTTAAAACCCCACTGGAGGCCCCAATTGTGAATCAAATCCAGTGCCAATTGGATCCGAGTTGCCGAAAACTCTGCATTACAGCTGGAGTGCCATATCGCACAGTCGTCGGCGTACAGTGAGTATTTAAGATTTCGAGGAGGAGCTGATAGAATGTCATTGATCATACATAGAAATAAGGTCGGAGACAGAACACTCCCCTGGGGCACCCCATTTGCCTGGACAAATATGTCCGAGAAAGTGACTGTGTCCGAAAAAGCTTGACAGAGAAAGTTCTGTCAGAAATGAAATTCTTAACAAAAAAGGGCAGGTTACCGCGTAATCCCATCGCATATAGTTTCCTGAGGAGGCCATGTCGCCAAGTCATGTCGTAGGCTTTTTCAATGTCTAAAAATACTGCAATCAAAAATTGTTTTTTGGCAAATGCCTCTTGAATTTGAACTTCCAGGTTTACTAGCTGATCGAGCGTCTGGCGACCTTTACGGAAGCCACACTGCTCGTCAACCAGCAAATTCCTGGAATTTAAAAAATGCAATAGCCAACGATTAACAATTCGTTCCATGACCTTGCATAAGCAACTTGTGAGCGCAATAGGGCGATACGATGAAGTCGATCTGGGGTCCCCCCCTCCTTTCGGTATGGGAATGACATGTGCAAAGTGCCACGAGTTTGGAAAGGTGTGACCCCTCCAAATCTCGTTAAACACTTGCAACATCTTGATCATGGAATCATGATCAAGATGCTTTATCATCTCATACCGAATCTCATCGGGTCCTGGGGATGTCCCACTACAGGCTCCTAGGGCTTGGACAAGCTCTTGCATTGTTAGATCACTGTTGTAATCTAATTCATCTCCTGTGGCAAAGTCAATATGCTGCAGCTCTAATGCTTCCTTGATGGGCAGGAAAGCTGGATGGTAATTTTCAGAGCTGCTAGCAAAAGAGAACTGCCTGGCGAGGGCGTTAGCAATGTCTCTAGGTTCGTCATAATTGATGTTATTAAAAGTGATGTTGGTAATTTTATTAGATATTTTTTTCTTATTTAATTTTCTTACAGTGGACCAGACTTGGGAAATTGATGTTTCACTGTTGATACTAGAGACAAAGCATCGCCAGGAGTCTCGTTTGGCTTGTCTGATGGTTCGACGAGCCCTAGCTCTCGCAAGTTTATACTTGCGAAAGTTCTCATCACTAATGCGATTTTTGAAAAGCCTGTAGGCTCTATTCCTCTCACACAGTACCCTGCGGCAATCTGGCGTCCACCATGGAACTCTATGCTTTGCGCTATCTACCGAAGTCTTAGGAATTGTTGCCATTGCGGCTTTGAGGATGTTATCTTGAATATTATTTACTTTATCATCAATGGTTTCTCCAACAATTTCAATATTGACACCCTTTGTGAAGGACACCCAGTCTGCTTTTGTTACGTTAAATTTAGGTGCTGAAGGCTCTTTAATAGTGTCGCTTTTAAATTTAATCACAATAGGAAAATGGTCGCTTCCCAATGAGTCATCAATGGGTAGCCACTGGCAAGAGGCTGCAATTGATGGGGAGACCAGAGATAGGTCAAGAACGCTAAAATTACCAGTATTATCATCAACTCTCGTCGGACTACCGTCGTTCAGAAGAACCAAATTGGAATAACTGATTAGCCTAGCCATCTGTTCCCCCTTTCTGTCATCCTGCAGGGAACCCCATAACGTATGATGAGCATTAAAATCACCTACAATTAATTTTCTACAGGGCAGACTGTCCTGTAGATCA
This sequence comes from Petrolisthes cinctipes, assembly GCA_033782935.1. Taxonomy (NCBI): domain Eukaryota; kingdom Metazoa; phylum Arthropoda; class Malacostraca; order Decapoda; family Porcellanidae; genus Petrolisthes; species Petrolisthes cinctipes. Next base: position 431,160 of record JAWQEG010000327.1, read on the forward strand.
AAAACATCATCATAAGTTACTGTATCAGGAGGACAGTAGACAGAACAGATAGTCAGGTAGGTGCCACCGAATTTTACTCTGCAAGCGACACTTTCCAGAGGAAAATTACAGGGCACATCAGTGAAAGGGAGGTTATGGCGGATGTAGATTGCCACTCCACCTCCACCCCTCCCCCCACGGTCCCTCCTAATTAACTTGTAGTTCCGAAGCTGAACAACCTCGTCTTCGACTTGGTCGTTCAGATGAGTTTCCTGAAGGGCAATAATATCGGCAGCGTAAGAACAAGCCAAAAGTTTAAGTTCATTTAATCTAGCTCTAAGACTTCGACAGTTCCATTGGAGTATGGTTAGCGCGAAGATTATCGCTGTTTATGGGGTTTATTGGAGCCTTGTTCGTCTGGCCGAACCTTTTTGTGCTGGGAGGGAAGACCCTCTTCCTCCTCTGCACTTCCCGGGGACCTCCCGCGGGCAGGTTTCGCGACGGTAGTCTCCATCGCCTGTTCCTCTCCACGAGGTACAGAGCCAGTCCTCGAACGGCTCGTCTCGCGACGAACCGGACGACTCCCGGATGTAGGCTTCATGGGAGTCACCTGAGCGAGAACATGAGATTTTGAAGCTGATACGGTATCATCAGCTTTGTGGTGCTTCTTTTGCTGGGTTGATTCAACAACTTCTAATTTCTTTGTCAAACTTTCTACTAGCAACGTTAATTTACTTACAGTATCCTTCAAGTCTTTAATTTCATTATCTTTAGCTTGGATAGCCACGTTAACATTTGTTGTAGTTACAGGAGCAGTGGTGCCAGTCATAGCTGCAGCATAGGAAACTGTGGGAGTTTGGTTAACCCCCTCCACCTTCCTCTTTGCCTCACCATAACTAACATCATGAGCCCTCATGTATGCCATTGCTTCAGTCTCCACTTTAAGGCTCCTGCAGTCACCTGCACTTGCCTGGTGAGGGCCGCCACAATTAGCACACCTGAAGACTGTCTCTGAACACAACTCAGTCTCGTGTCTACCTGCACATTTACCACAAGTGAATGAATCTTTATTGAAGCACCTCAATGCTGTGTGTCCGAATTTCTGGCAACGGAAACAACGCATCGGTTTCTGAATGTATGGTCGAACGTGAACAATTTCATATCCAATCTTTACAGTTTCCGGAATCTGTGCTGAAGCAAAAGTCAGGAAACACAAGCCTAATTTCTCTCTCTTGTTCTCTCTCATCCTGGTCATACTTTGAACATCAACAACGCCTTGGTCCTTCATTCCTTCCAAAATTTCAGCCTCATCCAGAGCGGCCAAATCCCTATGGAAAATGACGCCCTTACAGGTATTTGGCCCCACTGGAATGGTGGCTTTCACCTTAAAGTTATGAAATTGCGTCAGTTTAAGGAGATCCTTAACCTGGGATGCCTTCAGTACTTTTACCAGGATACTACCATCACGCAACTTGTTAGCAGCAGCAAGACTGCCACCCACTTGACCATCAAGGACCTTTTTGACGATAAAGGGGTTAAAGTTTTTGAGAGACTGACCCTCATCTACACATCTAATATTTACATAACGAGCATTCATAGGAGGAATTTTAACATCAGGTTGTCTTTGTCTGTCTGCCGTAGGGGTTCCATTATTGTCAGCCATTGTCCTAGTTTGGTCCTTGGTCGTTAACCTCCCTCCTTGAGGAGGAGGGAGGCTAGTCGGGGGTTCATCCATCCGGGGCATCGGACTACGTCCGACCCCTCTCCTCGCACACTCACCTACCTCCCTGAACTATTGTATCAACCCCCAAAAATGGACAATAATTTAGGGAATAAAAGTTACCTTTACTCGCCCCCCCCTAGTGGTAGCCTGGCGGCGTTCTCCAGTACCAGCTAGGGGATCGGAGTTTGTGCGGAAGGAACTTCCCCACCACCGAACCTGCCTAATGCGAGGGGTGGTGTAGTAGGAACCCACCTCCCAAGCGAATACCGTTGCTCAGCTAAGAGACAACCGTAGGCCCAGGAGGTCGCACGGAAAATATAGAAGAAAAAGTAGTTTAAGAAAAAGAGGTGCCCAAATGACGCACCAGACTACTGGGCCCCCCTACCACAGGGTTTCCCCTGAGGCAGTGAGTGCTGCGGGTCTGGTGTGGGGAACAACTAACTACTAGCTACCATATACTACTGGTTGTCCTCCAGCAAAAAACAAAACACTGAAGGTGTACACAGCAGTGCAGCAAAACGCTGCAAATTTACTTTACAATATTACTTTACACAGGGCAGAGAAACAACAGAGTACTGCCGGGAAGAGGCCTCGGTACACCAAGGTAACTCCACGAACAATACTGTAGTCTGTTGTTGCTATGCACTAAGAGGACGAGGTCTGGACGGTACAAAGTCTGGACGCATAATCCCTGGACTGGGGCATTTTTTTTTTTTTTTTTTTTTTTTTTTTTTTTTTTTTTTCCTGGCCTATCGACCATGGTGTTGGTCATTAAGGCCTTTTATTTTATTTTATTTATTTTTTTTTTTTTTTATTTTTTTTTTTTATTTTATTTATTTATTATTATTTTAATTTTAACTTTTTGCATATTATTTTTATGCATATTATTATTATTATTATTATTATTATTATTATTATTATTATTATTACATTAAAACTTAAAACTAAACATATATAATAATTTTTCTATTTTGTACTTTTATACTAATAAAATGTTTCTTAATTTAACATCCTAGCTAATAAACTAATCTATTTACCTACTCAACCAATAGCTAACTAGACTAATACCTATTCCAGCCAATAGCTAAACCTAGACAGACAAATCGCTAAACCTATTTTAGACAATCGCTAAACCTAGCTAATACATCATAATTTACAATATATACAACACATAATTTATAAAATTCATAATTGAAAAATATGCATACAAAATGGTAACAATAGTAATAAAAAGTCACATCACTCTGATCAGTTCGGTCTCCCTCAAGAAAGTCATCAATTTATCAGTCACACCACCATCCCCATCACCTAAGAGAGCTAAGAGTGTGAAGGGGACTTTTACTGCATCGCAGTAACTTATGAGGGAAGCACGTTCCCCCACAAATCGCCGACAATGCAGGATGATATGACTGATAGATAACACCGCATTGCAGGTGTTACAATGCGGTGGAAAACGTTTGTCTATATATGGTTCAAGATGAGTTATTCTGGTGCTGTTGGTTCTCAATCTTGCCAGTATTCTTTCTTCGAGTCTGTTGGGCCGGTTGGCAGTGGCCCAATTACCCAGTTGAGGCTTGATGGTGTTGATATTAAGTCTGGTCCACTGACCTTGCCACAGAAGATTAATTGATTTCTTTCCGAGGGATAGACACTACTGTAGATCACGAGGGACGTCCCAAGTAACCTCGAGCTCTACAGCCGATTTTGCAAGTAAGTCTGCCCGTTCATTGCCATAAATACGACAATGCCCGGGCACCCAGATCAGAGTGAAGGACTTGTTGCATAAGTGCAACTTATTAATGATGCGACCCTGGATTTCATTAGAAATAGTTTGACATGAATTAATTGCCTGAAGGGCTGACATGGAGTCTGAGAAAATTACTATTGAATCATAACGAGAATTCAGTGCATAGTCTATGGCTTTGTCTATAGCAAAAAGTTCAGCTGTAAACACAGATGTATGTATCGGCAATCTGTACCTAAGTTCACATTCACTCGACCATACACTCGCACCCACACTTTCATCTGACTTGGAGCCGTCAGTGTACACGTGATGAGACCCCAGGTGACTGCGGATGATACCACCAAACAGGTGGTGTATCTCCAACTCCGGCGCCTTTTCCTTCGATGATGGTAACCACGATGTGTTGACGCCGAAGTTGGGTGTCTCCCACGGTGGTATCTTGGTGGTGATGAACTTGTCGCAGTCCCCGAGGTCTATTTGTAGTTCTTGTTCTAGTTGGTGGAGGCGCACAGCCAGTGGCCTCCGTCTTCCGTGGTTGAGATAATGGTGTTGTTGAAGGGAGGCACTGGCTACGTTGCCGATCTCCGACTTCCGGATCGTTGACATGGCGATGTTGAGTGCGAGTTGATCCCGTCGAAGTCGGAGAGGAGGTATGTTCGCCTCCACCTCCATCCTAGCTACACGTGTACACTTCAGAGCTCCCAAACACACACGTAAACATTTATTCTGGTAAACATCCAATCTCCCTAATGTTGTATCTGATGCCGATCCATACACCTGTGAGCCATAGTCTAGCTTTGTACGAATGAGGGTCTTATACACCATTAATAAAGATTTCCTGTCGGCTCCCCATGTGGTACCTGATAGGTACTTAAGGACATTTAAAGGTTTTTCACAACGAACAAGCAAGTTATTAATATGATGTGTAAAATTTAATCTCTGGTCAAAATGAATTCCTAAAAATTTAACAGAATTATGAAATGGTACCGGTTGGCCATCTAACGTTACGTTAATTTGAGGTACTCTACGTTTACTAAAAATTACTCCGGTACACTTAGGAACGGAAAACTTAAAGCCCCACTGTAAGGCCCATTGGTGGACAGAATCAAGCGCTGCTTGAATCCGTCCTACTGAAAACTGTGCATTACGTGACGAGTGCCACATTGCACAATCATCAGCATACAACGAGTATTTAAGATTCCTGGGAACTAGAGCTGATGACAGAATATCATTGATCATGATGTTAAAAAGTGTTGGACTAAGCACGCTTCCCTGTGGCACCCCGTTCTCTTGGACAAAAATGTCCGATGTTACGTTACAGGGAAGGGTGACAGAAAAGGTTCTGTCACGCAAAAAGTTGTTAATGAAAATGGGCAAATTACCTCTTAAACCATAACCGTGAAGCTTCATCAGAATACCGTGTCGCCATGTCATGTCATAGGCTTTATGGATGTCCAAGAACACCCCTACCATGAATTCTTTATTGGCAAAAGCCTTTGAAATGCAATGCTCCAGGTTCATCAAGTGATCAACTGTGCTCCGGTGTTTCCGGAAGCCACATTGTCGATCACTCAATAAACCCTTCGCTTCTAAAACAAAAAGTAGCCTATTATTTATCATTCTTTCCATGACTTTACAGAGGCAAGAAGTCAACGCAATAGGTCGAAATGAACTGGGATTCACAAGACGACCAGACTGTTTAGGTATCGGTATGATCCACGCAAAGTGCCATGAGTCTGGGAAGGTGTTAGACACCCAAATCTCATTATACAGTGCTAGCAACTTGACCAGGTTATCCTGGCCAAGATGCCGGATCATACCGTACGTGATGGTGTCAGGTCCAGGACTGGTGTCTTTACAGGATCTTAGGGCAAGGAGAAGTTCGTCTATCGTAAACTCCCGGTTGTATGGGTAGTCTACGTCTTCTGTGGCAAAGTCTATCTCTTGTAGTTCAGCCATGCGTTTGTGATGGAGAAAACGTTGGTCGTAATTGGCTGAACTACTTACTTTTGAGAAACTCCTGGCAAGTACGTTTGCTACGTCCACGGGATCGTCGTAGATGTTATTATCCACTTGAAGAGTGGTGATGGGAGTATACGGGCGTTTGTTATTTAATATTTTTATAGTGGACCAGACTTTTGTAAGTGGTGTAAAACGATTCACCGTGGACACAAACGACCGCCAAGAGTCCCTTTTAGCTCTATTAATTACTCTCCTTGCCTCAGCCCTCGCCCGTTTGTAAGCTATAAAGTTGTTCTGAGTGGGCTGTTTGTCAAAAATCCTGTATCTCCTATTACGCTTCCTTAATGCCTCTCGGCAATCCGTTGTCCACCAATGTGCTTCACGCTTATTTCGAATTATAGAGGTTTTGGGAATAGCAACCTCGGCTGCGTGTAAAATGTTTTGTGTTACATTTCGCATCTTTTCATCTATGGTCTCCCCGGAAATATCTAGGTCGACGATCCTCCCGAAAGACCCCCAATCTGCTCTCTTAAAACTAAACTTTGGCACCAAAGGGGCCGAAATAGTATGACTTGAATAAGAGAGACAGATGGGAAAGTGGTCACTACCAAGGGAGTCGGACTCAGGATGCCAAGAAAAATCCTGGTGTATATCCGGGGAGGCCAGAGACAAATCGATGGCCGAAAAGTTGCCAGAACGATCGTCAACCCTGGTGGCTTGGCCATCGTTCAGGAGGCAGAGGTTGGATTGTAGTATAATGTCTGCCATCTGCCCTCCGCGAGCATCAGTTCTTAAGCTTCCCCACTGACAGTGATGGGCATTAAAGTCGCCCAGTACCAATTTTTTACCAGTGAGTTGTCTAAATAAATTATGAAATAAATCACTGTCAATGGGGCCGCGTGGCGGACAGTAAAGAGAGCAGATGGATATGTAGGTGTTGTGTAATTTTACTCTGCAAGCAACGGCTTCCAGAGTAGTGTTTAATGTTATTTGTGTCTGTGGATATGATTTGTGTGTGTATATTGCTACTCCGTGTCCATCGTTTCTCCTGTATGCGTTGTAATGTTTAAATTGTGTTGGGTCAGAGTGATTCTCCAACCCTGTCTCCTGTAAACAGACGACGTCTGGCCTGTGTGTGTGTAATAATATTGATATGTTGTTCAATTTATTCCCAAGACTTCTACAATTCCACTGTAGTACAGTGAACATGGCGATTTAAGAGTTACGGGGTCGGCCTGAGCGCTTAGTCTTCTTGTGCCGCCCGCCGCGTGGCGAGTAGCTACCGGGGGACCTTTCCCGGTTCTTGCGTCCGGAGACATCCATTGCTTCCTCATCAATGGTGAGTCTCCCAGACTCCACCGAGGAAGAGCTATCCCTTCTCTCCCCCGATGAAGTGGGAGTAGGGTGTGTGCAAGGAAGTGACTTGTTTGGTTTTAGGGTGGTGTAGTTAATTTTGTCATACTTGTCTGACTTCTTCTTTTGTTTCTCTGACTGCAAAGCAGCTGCAGCCTGAGAATAGGAGTTAGTAGATTTGGTAATAGTCTTAGAGGGGGTAATGATAGTAGGTGTAGAAGTAGATTGTTCAGCCTGTTCGCTTGGCTCTGACTCAGTCTGAGTACTAATGGTACACATCACGGGTCGAGATATCACCGCCGATGCATACGAGACATTGGGTGATGGGGTCGCTTGCGATCCCATCACCGCCTTCCTCGCATCATGATAGGAGATACCTCGCACTGCCTTCACTGAGCAGACCTCCTTCTCCAGTTTCCACTTGGGACAATCCCTCGAGGAAGTGGAGTGAGTACCCTTACAATGAAAGCAGGAGAGCTCCACTGATGTGCACTTTTCCTCAGCATGGCCAGACGTCGCGCACCTGCCACACACTGGAGAAGAAGCCTTACAAGTACGATTTCCGTGTCCATAAATCTGACAATTCAAGCATCTAAGAGGGTTGGGGATAAAGGGTCTTACTTTAACGATTTCATAACCAATTTTGACAGTTTCAGGAAGTGAAACTTTGCCAAAAGTCAAAATTAGGGTTGCAGTCTTCTTCCTTATACCATCCTCTAAACGAGTTATGAATCTAGCATCAATAATATCTTGGTTCCTCATTTCCTCAATTATTTCTGTCTCTTCCATCATCATTATATCCCTACAGGTGATTACTCCCCTGCAGGAATTCATGGCTTGAGGAATCTTGGCTTCAACTTCATAATTGTGGATCTGACGAAGTTTCAGCAAACTTGCTACTTGTTTTGAATTGAAAGTTTTTACTAAGAGGTCTCCAGATGCAAGTTTTTTAACTGATTCAACCACACCAGCCCAGCCATCAATAACCTTTTGAACAATGAAAGGATTGAGGCCGGCTAGTGGGGCCGAACCAGTGGCATGAAACATAACAAATGATGCATTTTTAACGTCTATGTCAAGGGGTGTTCGAGTCTCGTATCGTCCGTCATTCCGTGGTTCGTTAGTTCGTGGTGGTGGTGGTCGGTCATGGCCGCCTCCTCCGCTATACGGAGGAGGGGTTGGGAGGGAAGGCAACATAGTAACCACTTCCCCCAAGATGGGGGGAAGTGGGAAGAGGAAAAGAAAACACCAGATAAGGATAATACCAGCCCTAATTAACTAATTGTTGAGATCAACCTCTCAACCCACACTAAGGTGGTCCGACTGTGTTCAACCACACCCAGAGCTATCAGTGGGGGAGTCCACCATAGGCAGGAGGCAAAGTTGATCTCAATATAAAGATATAGACACCTACTATATCGTCTACCAGCTATGGAGGGAATGACTACTAGCTAAGCCTAGTCGTCACCAGAAGGGTGAAAAAAAAAGAAACTACTGCCGGTGCGGCAGGCCCTGGCAGCTAGAGGAGAGAGCATAAAAGCATACAACCTCTCTCTCCACGACCCAGTCTCAAAGTCCAAACTGGGGCACACTCTTTCTGGCGTATTTATACCCCCAGGAAGCTTCAATGAATCCCTTAAAAACAATGTTCCAGAAACATTGTGGTGGTCCCGAAGCAGAATATGGTTGGGGCAGTTCCTTATCCCATTGTTGTGCAGAACCACAGAAGATGGCGAAACCGGTAGTTACACACAAGTGGTGATCGAAGAATTCGTAACAGTATTCTCTGGACCCTGGGTAGAGGGAGGTTCTGTAACTGGGGAAGTAGTTTCGTCTAGAATTTCTTCCTTCCTCCGTGATAAATAAGTGTTAAGAGTTGCAATCGGAGTGTACATTCCCTTTACGAGTGGATTGGTCAACCCATATGGAATGAATACCTATTAATTCATTGAAAGAATGCACTATAACAGTTCTGCTTTCTCCAATTCTCATCCTGTAACATAATGGGATCCTGTGTAATATGATAATAAAATGAGGCAAACTTAATACGAAAATGTGGGAAGTTACCTACAGCATCTCATTGCTTCTTCCAAATATATTATCAGGTCTTAAGAATGGTGTAACATGTGTAGAAATATTTTTACAAATAACTTTCAGAATACGGATTGTTTTTCTTAATTAAACTACTTTATCTAGCGGTACCCAGTAATCACATAATATAGATATAAGAGTGAAGTTTTTTTCTGGCTTTACATATAAATGTTATATTCCAGTTAGCTTAGCATAAAAAGAACAAACTCAGGGTATTACCCCACATCCAGCAATAGTGTCAATATATGTTGCAAGATTTCGGTAGCAAATATTTATCTACTTAATCCTGAGTTGAAATACAGGAAATCCAGTGACAACAAAAACACCGTCGTAAAATAACAAGACAGAAACTTACTGTTGTCTTTCAGTTTATGCATCATATTGTAAATCCTGATATCTTCCATTATAGGCGATAACTTTGTTGTAGGCAAATAGGAGGGCTGCGAAATGCCTCATGATTATGCCAGGATTCAAACTAACAACAATTTAATACACAAATCATTCAATACATAATTCAATAGATAAAGACCAAAATATTGATAAACTGATAAACAAACAGGCACACATACAACATAATTATAAAATAATTCAAACGTAATAGGTACAATACACTGCACTACACTATTCTGACACTAACATTACACTATATTGACACTACACTATCTGTCTATTGTTACTTACACTACTTTATATTAACATTACACAACACTACACTACACTACCCAGTAGGAGGTATTACCTGTCGTGATGTGGGCAATACTTTAAGGGTTTTGGCGCCCCTTCGGCTGCAGCCACCCTCTTTCAGTTCTTCAACTGTCCCTCTCTTCTTTCTATTTCCTTCCTGCTTGCTGTCCCACCATTCTATTATCTTCTTCTGGCTATATGACCTCGCTGTTGCGGCCCCTAATATTATTATTATTAAAAATAGACCAGAGACACAAATCTGGGAGAGAATGCAAGCATTCTATCAATCTGAGGACCCCAGCCCCATGAATCCAACTTAGAGAAAAAGAGATGAGCAGTTAGCTTACTAAAAAATATTAGCCCTACTCTTGAAGCCAGCCAGTCCTACACCATCAAAGACAGATTCACCAAGGCCATTCCACAGAGACACCGACCTAGGGACAAACGATCGACTGTACTGACAGGCAAGGTGCCGACAGGTTCTTCAGCGTGGCAATACGTAAGCATACCTATAGGTGTCCAATGCACTACGAGTGACACGAGCTGAAATATACAAAGGTGGCAGAGAGGAGTTAATAGGATGCAGAGCATTACTTCTGATCTTGAAGAACATGCACAATGATGCAACAGAACGACGGTGACTCAGATTACAATCAAGTAAACCGCCGGTAAGAAAATTAGCATTGGAAACAATCCTATCAAGCAACTTGAGATGGCAATCAGCTGCTGAACACCACACTGGAGAACAGTATTCCAACAGAGGCAACACAAAGAAGTTGTAACACCACAGTAATGAGTGATCTCCGAACACACGCCAAGCTCTACGCATTATACTCAACTTCTGGGAGGCAGACCTTGAGATTGACCGAACATGCCTCTCAAAAGTCAGCTTGGCATCAAATTAACTCCCAGAATAACCAAATTCTCAGACCCCTCCAATACAGTCCCATCAAGAATCAAGGGTGGCGATACAGGGTACACTGTGTGAGACCTATAGAAACGACCATTGTCCTAGTCTTGCCAGCATTCAATCTCATACCCAATAACCTGCACCAATCACTAATCCTAACCAATGACTGAGCAACAGAAATCCTGGCACCAGGGGTCGGCACAACAGCAATGAGAGTGGAGTCATCTGCATAACCATACAGGTCATTCTCCAAGATGTTAAAGAATTCAGAGGTATACAGTAGGAACAACAACGGTCTTAAGACACTACCTTGGGGCACCCCAGACACTAATTCAACTCTTCCACTCTGCACACCATCCACAACAACATACTGGGATCGAGCAGTGAGGAATTGCGACAAGACAGACAGGACTGAACCGCCAACACCAACAGAGCGAAGTCTGTAGAGGATACCCAGATGGTTTACCCTATCTAAAGCGGCAGAAAAGTCAAGTTGCACCAGTCTAGCCTCACGACCCAACTCCAAAGCATTCTGCAGTACATGAGAGATACACAGAAGTGCAACACACGTGCCAAGGCCCCTTCAATATGCAAACTGTGAGGGTGTGAATACACCATTACGTTCCATGAAGTTACTTAAACGCACAGCCACCAGCCTCTCAAACACCTTAGACAACACAGGAGTGATGGAAATAGGCCTGTAATCGCCAACTGAAGATGGAGGAGGGCCCTTGGGAATTGAGGTAACATTAGCAGACCTCCGACATTCAGGAAAACTACCAAGACGAAGTAGTCTCGTGAAGACAACACTGAGGCGGGGAGCTAGGACATCAGCAGTCTGTTTAAAGAACAGAGGAAACATTCCCAAGGGGTCAATACCACCATAAGAGTCCAACTCATGAAGGAGGTTTTTTTTAACTTTCCTTGACCTAAAGGCAAAAGAGGAGAGACCAGGACAGGGGTGACATGTGGAGGGCAACTCTACAGACTCCCTAGACTGCTTCCTAACAAAGTGAGCTGCAAGCAATGCAGCCTTACCACCGGGCTCATACACCAGCCTACCACCGTCACCAACCAAGGGGGGGGGGAGTGAAGAGTCAGATCCAAATACAGCACTCTTCAAGGTAGACCACCATTTATGTGGGCTTCGAGCATTCAGCAACACATCCCTGGCTCCAATATTGAACTGTTGCTCTGCCTCCGCATAGACACCATTAGCCATTCTTTGGCAGTCAATAAACTCATCCCACTTTGCTCTGCAACGATCACGCGTCCACCTACGATAGGCACCCTGCTTATGATCAAATGCGGCCCTATACTCATCAGTAAACCAAGGTTTATCACTATTGTGCACACGAATTAATTAATCAATCGCACTACACTATACTGGCACTACACAGCACTACTTTATACTTGCTTTGCACTACACTAGCACTTCGCTACAATAACACTATCACTTCGCTACACTAACACTATACTACACTAAACCTACACTATAGTACACTACACTTTTACTGACTATACTAAACTAAGACCACTATATTACACTATACTATATCGACACTACACTGCAATACACTAACACTACACTAAGCAACACAACTGGACACATTATATACTGACACTTCGTTGCAACTGTCCCATCATCCCAGTAACAGTGCCGTTCTTCAGCTGACGACCCCAGTCCTCTCCCTCCGGTACCACCACCCTGTAACTGAGAGAGTGGTTTAAGGAAATTACGTAATTAAAATTTGAGGAAAATGTTTTGAAATGGCATTGACATGTGGGAAGAATAGATAAAGTTGGAGTGGTGTAAAAGGTGTATGATGGTGCTGGGAAGCGTGGATTAGGAATGTGTGAAGCAAAAGTAGTGCTTGACATGAAGGGATGGGAAAGAGGAAAGCATGCTTGGGCAGGCATTCCGTTTTATCTTGACAGATCATTGAGTGGCTGGTTCTATACACCAAGATTAACTAAAAAAACTTGTGAAAGAGATCTGTATTTCCCTCTGTTATTTTTATTGTACTTTTCCGTCCCTGGATCCGGACCCCCCCGCAGCTTGAAAATGAAGAATTGGGCTATTGATGATAAGAACAATATTGTCAGGGAACAGGTCAGTTTACCCTAGACAATATCTATTCGGGGCTTTGAGAAAGACAAGTAAAATATATACATTTAATAACATAATAAACAGACACAAAAGGGTGACAGCCTGTAACTCTTATGACATATTCTCAGCGATAGGGTTATCTGCGTAAACCCACTGATAGTGGTCGAGTCACCACACACACTCTGACGACAATTTGACAGCACACCACTTCATAGGCCTCCGAAAGAAGATACACACGAGTGGAGAAGGGATTGTCTTCACTCACACATAACGCCAGCCAGATACAGCTTTAGTACAGGACGATCCCACTGACCAATCCCTCACTGGACAGGCACACCGACGACCACACTGACGGAGTCCTTAGCTTAGCACTACGAGGGCGCCTCTCTGTCCGGCCCTTGACAGAAGTAGGGTCCTGTTAGCCTACAGGAGCAACAATCACTGGTGGAAACCATTATAAACGGTAAAGATTACACACTGTCATTTGAATGGCCAACCGTAACACTTCCAGTACAAAAACAATAACCAAAAGTTTAAGCCCAAAGAAAATTACATTACACAATACAATACATCAGAAATTACAAGTAGCACAAACACTATATATCCCAAACAATGGCGGAAGTATCTACCTCTGGATGAAGATGGGAACAGACTGACATCGTAGCCAGAGTGGCTGTCCCTGGTAACCTCCCCCCTTCCCATAAGAGTCGCTTCCTTCCTCAAATAAACATCAAACCCCAATGAAAATACACCGAAACCCAAAATAAACCCAAGCTAACGCCATCTAGGTTCTGTATATCCACTTAACTCGCAAATGGTTCACGGATGATGAGATATTAACCCTGAACTATTTACAAATATCATCAAGATGAGTTTGTGTCTTGTTTCCAAACTCAGTTTCGGCTTCGGACCACCCTTCGAAACCGAGCAATTGTTTCCTTTTCTTCAGCTGTCCCACTTTTCCTTCTTTCTCCTTCGTGTTTGCTATCCCTCTTCTCTGTCACCGACTCCCTTCTGACTACAAAGTCTTTCAGGCCAAGTACATACTTTTTTTTTCTACTTTACATCATCATAACATTAGTAAAGTGTAAGGGATAAATATTCATGTACTGACAGTTGGCTGTAGCAGTCCAAAGTTATAAATACTAATCAGTGGATAGCAATGACCCCTTTTGTTGATTAGTGATGTGGTGGAGCAGTGGTTACCACCTGTATCTCAGAATCAAGAGTGTCTGAGGTCATTCCTGGCTGGGGTAATGTTTGAAATTTATTTAACACGTTATTGTTTTGTTAAGATTGAACAACGCATTATTAGTTGAAGCAGTAAGGGATAAAGTTTTTAAGTACGCCTCCTAATGTATTTTAATAAGAGTAAGCAAACATGTAGGCCATATTATACACAATACCGTCATGAAGGTTTCAGTTGTCGGTCGCATCTGGTATCGTCACAATTTACAACTTCATGTATTCACGCTCCGATTTTTTTAAGTAAAAAATGTAAACAACATGGTGGATCTCACAGCGCATGCCATACTATCATCGCTCGTCGTCGCTCGTCTTCTGTCCAAGTGTTGAATGCAGCAGCAGAGCCTCATTGCATTTGCTAATGGCTGTCTGTATTCCTCCTGAGCAAGTAGTCCCGAGGTAACTATCTGTATACACAGAATTACATATACTTGCAACTCAGTCTGTGGTTACATCTTAATGCTACATGCATTTTAAGTAGCTGTATTTTTCTTAAAGTCCAGTTATCACATATCAATGATATTTTCAATTTCCCATAAATTTGCACTTCCCAAGTCACTTTTATATGTATTTCTCCGCCAGCTAAATGCGTATGCATTTGACACGTCACACTTCACCTCTGCATTGTATCAAGAATGGATGCCTCTCCAAGTACCTCCAGCATGTCTTTATTGCCGACAATTAATTGGTGTACAAATTGTGACCTCACAATGTTAATGTTTCAACATACCTACAAAAGTAAGCCCAAAGACCTTTTAGATTTATGTGTAAAACATAATCTTACACTAGGTGAAATATATATATATATATATATATATATATATATATATATATATATATATATATATATATATATATATATATATATATATATATATATATATACATACATATATATATATATATATATATATATATATATATATATATATACATACATATATATATATATATATATATATATATATATATATATATATATATATATGTATATATATATATATATATATATATCCTTCGTCTACGCTCACGTGTCTAAACTCTCAGGATTCACACCTGTGAGGAAAAAAACATTGGCAATACTGACTGTTGATATATATGGAGAGATGATAAAGGCTTGGGACGAGCGTGACAGCAGTCAACGTTGCCAGTAAGTTAATATTTTGTCGGCTAACTTAGTTGAGTTACTGTACAGTCGGCGGCAAAAGTCCTGTCGTCTCACTTGCTTCACCGAGGCACGCGATGTTCATAGACTCGAGATTTTTAGGTGTAGAAGACGTGAGTATTTCTCGAGTCCATGAACACTGCATGTCTCGGTGAAGCAGGTGAGGCGACAGGACTTCTGCCGCCGACTGTACAACGTACGTAGGATTGTGGAGGGCCAGTGGGTTTTTGGAGGAATTTGTAGAGAAACTAAATCTAGTTTTTTAGTTCCTGTTGAAAAGCATGACAAGGACACTCTACTGCAGATAATCAAGGAAAACATAGAGCCAGGTTCCATCATTATCTCGGACTGTTGGAAGGCCTATAACTGTCTACAAGATGAGGGCTACCAACATCTGACAGTAAACCACAGTGTTAACTTCGTCGACCCTACAACTTTAGCCAACACCAACAACGTGGAGAGACTGTGGCGAGAAGTTAAACTAAAATTTCCTCTCTTTGGCAGACGGAAGAAGCATTTTCTTGGTTATTGTCATGAGTCGATGATTGACTCGTGGCATAATAATAATGATGATATTGTAGCTAGTCTGGCACCGTGTCGAGGTACAAGTTGAAATCATAAACGCGTCCCTCTTAACTGTCATTTCGTTTGCATTTCTCGCTCGTGTTGTTGCCACGGGAATTAATCATGCCAACATGACAGTTAATTCTTTAAGTTGCATATGATCGTGAAGTGGGGAATTCATAGGAAATTAATTATACGTCGTATATTAAAATTGCATGTATAACTGATGTGTATGGTAGTATAAAATATAAACTTAGTCAGTGTAGGTGCATTGAAACATAGCGTCACCAGTCCACCAATGCCAGACACGCGCCGTTATGAGAGAGGGAACGCTACCACCCCGCCAATGCCACCGCTGGTAGCCAGTTTGAATTAGTTCGGACTTACACCCCGTAGCGATCACACGTAGTTCCTCGTCCTTGTGTCCTTACCTCGCCCTTTGTCTCTCGTGACGAAGAGATGACCAGAAGGTGAGTAATTCGGTAAGACTACCAATATTCCCACAGCTTCACGGTTATTTATATATTATTGATCGATTGCAACAGACAATTGATTGATAATAAGGTAAGAAGGGAGCCGGTCTCTCTCGTTGAGCCCGGGTAGAAGGACTTGCCTAGAGCTCCGCATATCTAAGGTAAGTAACGAGTAATACGTTGTGTATTGACATTGAAAATTGCAACAGGTGTAAGGACATATTCTTTAACTGAGTCTATGTAGCGATCTTGGTTTTAGATATACCGAACTCGACTGTTAGATTGCAATTTAAATATAATTTAAAGTAATTTGAGTAGGAAGGTCTTGAAATAGCTCCTAACAAATAATTAAACTCAGTGTTAGACTTAATTAATTAATTTCACAGCGAGTAACGTAAGCTAGGTTATTGTAAGAAAATCGACTGGACAATCATGAGAAAAATCGTAAGAAAAGACAGTATGAGAACACACGAGACATTACGAGACCGTGGAAGAAAACAACTGCCATAATTATTTATTATAATTATCGTGATATTAGCTAGCTAGTTTTTCTCGTTCATGTGGAAGTGTATGCATGTGGTAATAATTTATTAATTGTTTAAATAATTGAATTGTTGGTGCACGACTGAAATGAATAAATATAGTAAAGTAATTGTAAATTGGTCGTTTTCGTACACCTACAATTCTGTTGATACTATTATAAGTGCATATATATCAAAAGAACCCATGCAAAATTTTATGTTGATGGAATTTAGGTAAAAAGGGGATAATTACCCTCTGGTGACATTTGTTGAGCCAACAAAATGAAGTCCAAGATAAGTCTGGATAAGGTAAGTTACATCACTTAATTTAATTAGTGATAAAATATTAATTCCCCGTCACAGTTATCTGGCAAGCTCTATGTTCAATATGGCTTTTCAAGAGGACAAGAGGTTTCACCAGTTCCTCCTGTTGGTAGCAGCATTGTACAACCCACTGCATCCTCCACATCCATAACCCTAACTTTCATCTCTACATCATGGTACACACATCAACTTCTCCCTGTCAGTATGTAATTGTTATTGTTAAGATTAGTATTCATTAATGTTGGTTACAAGAATTTTCACGTATTTCTTTTTTGTTAACGTAAACAATCACCTTTTATAATATGAATACGAACGCCAAACTGAAAATCCCAAGATCTCTGCATTTCTCCCTAGATCTTGGAAAAGTTTGCAATATAATAACTTTCTGCCTAGACCAAGGTTGGGTCCAAAGGATGCCAGGGTTAGGACCGAAGGATGCCAGGGTTAAGACCGAAGGATGCCAGGGTTAGGACCGAAGGATGCCAGGGTTAGGATTGATTGATTGATTGATTTTTGATGCAACCAAGCATCTGGCGGCGCAACAGCTAAGGTCATATACCGCCCAACATAAAATTGTCATCTACATAATTAATAAAACATGAACACCCGAAAGGGATAGGCACCATGATTAAAAGACACACAAACTAAAAAGCACATTATTACTAAAACTAAAAGAACCCGTCGACAAAAAAAAAAAAAAAAATCAAACCATCTAAAAACCATAAATATCACAAAATAATATTTTGTGTAGAAGGCCAGCCTCCTCCACATAGGAGAGGATGTTCCCTCCCACACTACAAGCCTCCTCCCCGAGGACCTGTGGGAGACTGTAAGAACCGTCACCCACCCGGTACTCGGAGAGGCGCCTACGACGAAGGTCCCCAAGGCTGGGACACTCGACAATAAGATGCTGTAATGTCAAAGGGACCAGACAATCATCACAGTAGGGAGGGTGAGCCCACTCCATTAAAAAGCCATGAGTCAATAATGTGTGGCCAATGCGGAGACGGACAAGAGCCGTCTCCCATCGGTGGGACAGGCCACTGTAGCTCCACAAACCAAGGCGCTGGCGGATGTCGCGGAGCTTGTTAGCCCCAACGGCGTCCCTTCTGTCCTGCCAGCAGGAACGAACGGTAGCATCTATGTAGGGTCGAAGGTCCACTGCAGGAATAGGATGACGCCTGGCAGGAGACCGAAGCCTTAGCCAGGGCGTCAGCCCGCTCATCCCAATCGACACCCACATGGGACAGCACCCAACAAAAAGTTACTTTGCGGCCACGACGACCCAGGAGGACGAGCCACTCAAGAATGGCCAACACCAGGGGATGGGAAGAGTTAAAATTGCACAAGGCCTGCAAGGCACTACAGGAATCGCTAAAAATAGTAAACGAAGGCTGAGGGAGAGTAAAAATTACTTGGAGGGCATATAAAATGGCCGAGAGCTCAGCAGTAAAAATTGACATGACAGAAGGAAGCCTGCCTCCACGGCAAAAGTCAGGAAAGACAACTCCAAAGCTAGCACCCGACCTTGACCCATCAGTGTACACAGGGAGGGACTCCCTATGAGTGAAGGCATGTTCTAAAAATGGGGAACGAGCCACTGGAGGAGGAAGAGATTCCTTCTTGTCTGAAAAGCAGGTGCCGGAGCCACCCTGGGGACCCTCACAGGACAAATCTGGAAGTCATCAATGCCCATCTCCTCCATAGCCTTCCTGACCCAGAAGCCAAAAGACCAAGGTGTACGAGAATGTAAAAGGTAGTACTGAGACATGATATCAGATGACACCGCCAAGCAGGGAAGGGAGTCAGGAAGTTGATGTAATCGATGCCAACAATGAACCATCAAGGACTGGCGACGGAGATCAAGAGGTGGCTCATTAGCGTTCACCAGAAGACTGGGGATTGGGGACGACCTGAAGGCTCCGGTCGCCAGACGTACTCCAGCATGATGAACAGGGTCTAAAACACTGAGACGGTCATCAGTGGCAGAAGAGTACACCTCACACCCATAGTCGAGTTTTGACCTAATAAGAAAATGGTATAGGCGAAGGAGGGTGGCCCGATCAGCCCCCCAGGACGTATGGCCCAGGACCCTCAACAGGTTAAGAGCCTTGAGGCAAGAGACCTTAAGTGTACGTAAGTGGGGAACCCAAGTCAAATGTTTGTCAAAAAGGAGACCCAAAAAGCGAGTCTCCTCGACACAACGTATCCAATGACCATACGTGAATAAGTCTGGGTCGGAGTGGATGCCTTGGATGCGGCAGAAGTGCATAGCAACTGACTTGGAAGGAGAAAATCGAAACCCATGAGAACCAGTCCAACGTGACACCCTGTCAAGGGCAAGCTGCATGCGCCGCTCCGCCACTGACATACGGGAGGCAGCAAACCAGACTGCTAGGTCGTCAACGTACATCGAGTTGGCTATACCGTCCGGAAGGAATGAGGCAGTGACATTAATTGCTACTGCAAACAATGTGACACTGAGGACGCTTCCCTGGGGGACGCCCTGAGTGGGCTGTACCAACCCTCACAGAAAAACTGCGACCACTGAGAAACTCCTTAAGAAAGCGTGGAAGGTGACCCCGCAGGCCATATAAATGGAGTTGCTGCAGGATGCCATATTGTCATGTAGTGTCATATGCTTTCTCTAAATCAAAGAATACACAGACAAGGTGTTAATGTCGTGCAAAGGCCTCACATGCAGCAGCTTCCAACCTGACCAGAGCATCTGTAGTGGAACGGTGTTTACAAAAGCCAGACTGGACGGAGACAGAAAATCACCCTGTTCCAAGAAGTATACCAGTCTGACATTCACCATCTTTTCAAATAGTTCACAGAGACAGGAGGTCAAGGCAATTGGAAAAGAAGAATGGTAGTAACCCTCCACCCAGAATGGAAGACACCCTCCAGCCAGATTCTGTTATATAAAGATAAAAGAAATGAGATCGCCTCCCCAGTCAAGCGTCGCAACATTGCATATGGGATGTTGTCTGGCCCAGGAGAAGTGTCGCTGCAGAGAGAGAGAGCAGAATGCAGGTCTCTCAGGGTGAATATATGGTTATAACTTTCATTCTCATTCCCTGAGAAATCCAGGACAGTGCGCTCCTTGGCTCTTAACTCATGCCTGACAGCCAGAGGTCGAGAGTCACGGCTGGAGACTCTTGCAAAAGCCTCCGCCATGGTATTGGCCACTGTCAAACCATCCATGATCTTAATTTCATTGACCTTAAGTTACAGGTGGAGAACTAAGAGAAAACTTTTCCGCCATCTTACGGACTCTCCTGAACACTTGGGTGAGTGGGGTTTTAGTATTAATTGAAGACACATAGGCCTTCCAAGACATACGTCGTGCCTCTTTTAAGACTTGGCTAGCCCGAGCCCTTGCCGGTCGGAAGTCCTCTAAAAGAGTTGAGTCCCCACGGTTGCGATGAAGGCGAGAGAAAGCAGCGTGCTTTTCCCGCACAGCAGTGGTGCAGACTGGTGACCACCGAGGGACAGGACGTTTGGGAAAGTAGCCAGAAGTTCTAGGGATAGAGTTGAGAGCAGCAGAGTGGAGCATATCAGTGAAATATGTTACAGCCTCGTCAGAGCTACCGAAATCGGCTACAGAAGAAACCGAAGAAGTTAGCTCTCTAAAAAACTGCCAGTCAGCCTTCTCTAATTTCCACCGAGGAAGATGAGACTATGGTTCTTACCTGTTACCTTCTAAAAGTATCGGGAAATGGTCACTGCCATATAAATCAGGCAACACTCTTCAAGTAAAATCAAACAAAGCACTGGGTGAGCAAAGGGAAATGTCAATGGCGGTAAAAGTCCCAGTAGGGCAATTAAAATGTGTCACATCTCCCGTATTTAAAACCCCTAATCCCTCATCCTCAATAAAAGAAAGCAATAAAACACCTCTGGGGTTGACCGAACTGTCACCCCACAGAGGATGACGACCATTAAAATCACCCAATAAAATAAAGGGAGAGGGAAGGTCCCATACAAGAGGGTTGAGATCACCCCTCTCAACTGTAACACTGGGAGGAAGGTATAGACTGCACATAGTGAATGGGCGGTCCATAAAATTCTTAACCTCGTGCATGGAATATCTCGGTGAACTAGGATGGCAGAGCCACCATGGTGACCCTGCCCTTCAAATGAATTGGAATAAAATGCAGAGTATGCTGGAGGACTGGCATGAATGCAGTCCCCAAACATTGTCTCTTAAAAAGAAACACATACAGCAGAGAAGAATGAGCTGTTCCTCCCAAGAAGCACGCAAGCCACGGCAATTCCACTGAAGGACCTTGAAAAGTGTTACTCTAGTTCTGATATTTGGGAAGCCTCACGGAGGTACTTCCCACTACCACCTCGACCTGAGGGTTTACTCAAACGATAAGATTTGTCAAATCCTGGGCCACTAGAAGAAAAGCAAACCCGAGGAGTAGTACTTGGGGCAGTAATTGGGACCCGTAGACGAGCCTCTGAAGCATCTGATATGTTAGAAGAAGATGAAGGTATATGAGCTGGGATATTCTTTGAAACAATTACATTGGTATTGTCCTGTACAGCAGTGGTATCACTGACACAAGCAGATACATCAACATCCATAATACAGGTGGTAGAATCACTTCGCTGCTCAAGCGGAAGAGAAACTGAATCTTTTGAAGTCACAACATCCGTGGCATCCACATTAACTTCACGCCTCTCTGATGATCCCGAAGGAAGCTTGCGAGGGGGAACATCTGTTGAATCAAGAGATTCATCAGAGCCACGAGAACGCTTCTAGTGAAATTGAGAGGAAACTATGGATGAGTCCACAGAGATGGTTGCCTCACAAGGTGGAACATCTATTGAGTCAAGTGCCTCAGAGGAACCACGAAGGCGTCTCTGTGGCAGTTTAGGTGACTTAAGTTTCCTTTTTGGAGAGCGTGTGGAAGCGTGAACCTCTACCACATGGACACCTTTAGGTAAAGTCTGAGAATTGTCATCAGTTGAAGGGTCACCAGAATGAGTGTCTGATAAAGTTTCCAAGACAGAGAAACTGTTATGTAGAGTAACCTTAGAAACGCTCTCACTAGAGCAAAAAGCAGCTGCCTCTTGAGAGGGTTGAGAGGGTGCTGCAACCAATTTAGGGCGAAGGGAGGAGGCGTATGTCTTCACACCACCATCCATCTATCGCCTGAAGTTGAGTTGCCGTCTGGCACTATCTATGCTAATGAATTGGGTATTAGCCAAGTGGAGGATATCCTGCTCAAGGAGGTACATCTTACATTGGCAAGATTGCAAGGGGTGAGCATCTCTGCAGTAACTCTCTGACTGACACTCAGAAGTTAGATGTGAGTCAAGAGCAGAACAATTACCACACCAGGAATGATTGCTGCAGTTCCTCCTCCCATGAACAAACTCATAACAACAGAAACACTGTAGGGGACGCTCAACAAAATGTCTCACCTCAAAAGAGGTGGAGATAATGTTAATCCGATCTGGGATATAGAAAGTGAGGATGATCATATTTTTACTGCCTTTCATCTTTGTTACTCATTGGACACTGTCTGGGCACATAGCGAAAATGTCCTCTTATGAGAATTCATACAGGTCCTCATTATATATACACCCCTTGCTATAATTAAATGTTCGGTGTGGTTTAATAGATTCAAACATGCTATCAGAAGGACAGGAGAGATTGAGGAGCATCATGGCATGTGTAAGATCTTTGGCTCTGATAAAAAGCCCTTACCATATATCTTTATGTGGCCCATTGGTAATAATCCAATTTCTTTCTCCAGATACCGGGAAGCATGGATAAGGTTACCACGCCCCTCCCTGTAGTAAGCCACAAACCAAAAGGGTGTAGGAACCCAACGTTCCTTTGGGACATGCTCTACAGAGTCATCAAATATGTTAGGGCAGTAGTCATTGTCACTGTCAACTACATTGGTGGACCGCATCATCTGAACTTTACAGTGAGTATCCCCCACAGTCAGAGAATCTTTTGCCTCAAATGCTGCTTTGGCAGCAGCATTTGTATTGAAAGTAATATAGCACCGATTAGGCCTACAATCACTGTCATATGTGATTCGGATCCGAAGAACTACTCCCAAACACTTAAAAATAGAGTGGATAGCACCAGAGGAAAGGGATGCAAGTACATTCGTTAACATTAATGTGTCAAAACTGCTAACAGGGTTCGTCGACACAATACCCGACCTCCTAGGTCTACTCTTATTTGCAGCTTTCTGTATACTACCATGACCAGAGAGTGACGTTTCGAGGGCCTAGTCGACCACTGCCCGAGGAAGAGATTGAGGCTTTTCTTTATCCATGTATCATTAACTTAATGTTGTTGGCCCCAGGAGCCAAGAGCTACTACCTACCGGGCAGTTGAGGGGACCGAGCATTGGTCGCCATGGGCGGGGTACCTCTTCCCCCACGGGGCCAATCATTTTAAAAAGCAGCCCCGATGGCTCGAAAGTTTGCCCACGACGGTGCTGAGACCCCCTTCCCCAACATCTCTCGGCCCAGACACTCAACCATCCAACATAGGACAGCCCCCAGAAGGCAGTCCCTCCGGAGGGCAACACTGTTGGCCCGTACTGGCAGCCTAATGCATGGGAACGATTTAGTCTGGTCTCTCACTGGCAACCTTATTAGCATTGGAAGCCCTCTCTCCCCGAAATCGGGACAGAGCAGGGGCCGGAGCCCCCTCTAGTCTAGCTCACCAGGTCTCAGAGACACGCAAGCCTCCCCACCACTTCAAGGCGGTTCCCGTTGGGGGGGACAAGGGTTAGGATCGAAAGTTGCCAGGGTTAGGACTGAAGGTTGCCAGGGTTAAAACCGAAGGATGCCAGAGTTAGGACTGAAGTTTGCCAAAGTTAGGACCGAAGGTTGCCAGAGTTAGGACCAAGGGATGCGAGGGTTAGGAATGAAGGATGCCAGGGTTAGGTCTAGGTTAGGTTAGGTCAGGTCAGGTTGGTTAGACTGGCTGTAAAAGTTTTGTCAAAACTTGGCTCGGATTTTCAATTTTTCGATATTTATGCAGTTCAGCAAACCAGTATTAAGGTGAAATAAGCTAATTTACGTGTTTTCCCCCACCCAAAACCACGAATTCCCAACGCTCTCCCCCAAGATTATAGGGGTAAGAGGGGGAAATGAAAACTAACAAACTGCATCATTTCTGAAAGTCATTGGATACAAAAACAATGAAATAAACGCATTTTAAGATATTTAAAAAAAAAAAAATACAAAAAACTTGGAGGCGTAATTGTAAATTTTTACCCCAGTAAGTAACAAAGCAGTTATGAAAATATAATATCATTTTGATATAATATATTATGAAAGTATAATATCATTGTTATATAATTTATTAGCAATAAGATCTACTGACCACTCGTTGAGCTGTGTAACGATGATATCCATGATATTGACCAGCACTCCGGACACTTTGTAGGGCGGCTTGGGCTTCTCCAGCACCGTGTACGGTAGCCACTGCAACCAAGACAGAATATTATTAACACTTCAAATATCTATCAGTTCCTTCCAATACATAAACAATTACGTGTAAACATAGGTTTGCATGTTTTTGTAGCAAAGGCAAGTAGACAGAACCCTTGGATTTTGAAGCCATTGGGTCCCAAATCTAAGTAGATTTGGATTGGGTCCTGAGTAAATATCCAGGTTTATCTCTTTCACTACGTGACCCTTCATATCTTCCTTAAAGCTTTCCATCTGTTTTCTCTATCTCCTTTTCCTGCTGTTCATGCCCCTAACAGTTGCTCTGCTATTAGAGTTTTCCTATTAATCAGTCAGAAATATATGCCATCATAGGTTGCTCAAACTCAATATAAAATATATGTAAATGTATATAATATTCCAAACCCAGAGAGGGATGTAGTACCACTTCTATGATACCACAAAAAGGAATATACAACTAACAGGTTCTTCACTACTTTCCTCTCTGGGTTAGTCAGACCCAACTCTTCAGCACAACGGATATTAATACTCAAAGAATGATAACAGTATGTAATATTTAATTAGTTATCAACACAGTCCAAATAATAACAGGCAATTGTAACCCAACTTAGTAAATCAACTGTGACAACATGAAATAAATCCCCCACTACCTTGTAAGAACCATGTGACTCACTCTTAATCTAGGTTAAGGGTCGCACCTGGACTGTTCCACTCTAGAGGGACAGTCCAGCCTAGAGCCCAAGGTAATATATTCACTTTAATACTAAAACTTAATACTAAACTTAACTTACGGTATGGATCGCACCTGGACTATCCTAAAATACAGCAGGGATAGTCCAGCTGGGAGCCTGCAAACAATCACAAATGGATTACAATCCAGGCCTCACACCATCCAGGCTGGCGGGATTATAATCCAATACACCGGCTGGTATAGAGGCTTCTACGGTAGTACACAATTGTTTCACTAGGCTGAGTACGCTGCAGATATAATAAGGTTTCTCCCACGTTACAACAAATAAGTGGAGGAAAGGGACAAGTGTAGGTATGGTGGGTGTGTGTGTTGGGTAGAGTGTTAGTGGCAGAGTCGTAGAACAGAGGGTAAGCCCTTGTGGACAGTGGGGTAGGCGGCTGTGGACAGCAGGAAAGCAGGTGTAGCAGTAGGAATTGGAACCTCACTGGAACCCATCTACTGCGCATGCGTGGGGGTTTGAAGGTGCCAGGCGCACGAGTGACGACGGGAAGAGAGCAGGGTTACCAATTTAGCAAAAATGTACACTTCTTTGAAGAAGATAACGACAGAATCATTGGAAAAGCTTTGTTTGAGCTAGACAGCCAAGAAGAGACAGAAAAGATAAAATAAATATTGCATAATATGTGGATAATGAGAGAAAACAAAGAGAAAAACTAGAATCAGGCAACACAAAGAAGAAAAAAGAGGACGAGAGGGCCGTTGAAAAGGCTATCCCCCCCAAAACAGTGATTGTAACACTGATATATGTAAAAGCTGGTATTTTTGTCCCCTTACTTTACTCTTGGATATTACTATTTTTACTCTATACCCTTGGAGGGAAACAAAAACCCACTGCCTTTAACAAAAAAAAAAAAAAAACAACCAGTGTATGCTACAACTCTATCCTATAGCTGTATCAACCTGGTCTGGAAAAAAAAAAACAAGATACCGATGAGGAACAGGACTTGCCTTGCAAATACCAAAAATAAATCATACAAAGGACAAGTCCAGCTCATCTCCAGTACTGGGTAAATGCTGCCACCACCAGACCAAAGTCGATCAGAGGAACCAAGTGAGCACACACCGGAAGGGTAGCGTAACGTTACTTTAAGAAGGCTCGCGAGTAAGCAACCCAGACTACAGTTCTAACGGGAGTACGATCAGTGATTGGAATTCATAATCTACTACTATCTATAAAGGAACACAGTTTATTTGTTACATCATTGACGAAAATACTCAGACAATTATAAACCCGATTATTTTATCAATCTATTATACGAGAACAAAACAATACAATAATAATCTCTTTCCCCCCCTCCCTTGCTAATATCTCCTACTCCCCGTTCTGTCAACTAGGACAGGAACAATTCCTTGTCTC
This sequence comes from Petrolisthes cinctipes, assembly GCA_033782935.1. Classification (NCBI taxonomy): domain Eukaryota; kingdom Metazoa; phylum Arthropoda; class Malacostraca; order Decapoda; family Porcellanidae; genus Petrolisthes; species Petrolisthes cinctipes. Next base: position 457,574 of record JAWQEG010000327.1, read on the forward strand.
GCCAGTTGACAGAGCTAACTCACATAAATCCAAAAATAAACAATTATTACTATTAAATATTCCCCCCTCCCTTAATACAGTTCCTAATCCCTTTTCTGCCAACTAGGACAGGAACAATTCCGTGTCTTGCCAGTTGTCAGAGCTAAGTACATATAAAAAAAATATTACATTAAGTGTCCCCCCTCCCTTAATACCCCAACTAATTCCTAATAATAAATTCTGCACAACAAGGCCGAAAAATAGTTGATACAATAAAAAAAATCACATCCTTATCTCAATACTATAACAATGAAAAGATAAAATTGCCAGCAAATGTTCTGAATTTTCTTTGGTACCACGTGGTTCACTAAACACCAAGGGAAAATGCTATAATGGCTGTCTTCCAGTAGACGAGATCAGAATGAGCTTGAGAAAAAAAAAAACATACATTACTTACTATGTCTGAATGTGAACACACAATATTCTTTAGTTAGTTATATCCCATCACGGGACTAATAGATTCACCACACTATATTCACTATACACGATATATGATGAGAGCGAGTTAAGCCCCTACCTGTCACCCAGTAGACGAGATCAGAATGAGGACGAAGGGAAGCGTGGTACCACGTTCTTACCTCTTCCACTCTCACTCCCCCAAGCAACTTATCTCAATTTCTGGCAAATTCATCAGTTCTACCCTTACTGGTGTATATAGTTACACAACATGATTCAAACATATTAGTGAGCTCAAATACATTGCTTTCTCCCTTGTTTAAAGTTTTATATTACTGTAATTTACATATTCAAGGCATGTATTGTTCCGCCAACAAGAAAATGTACTGTCCCGATTTTAGTCCCTAACTAATCTAATTAAAATTTCTAAGTAAGTTACAATTAAATTGCAGGTAACAGTATAGGAATGTTAGCTTCGTAATTATACATTATAATTATAAATGCAGGTTATTCCCTGTCTCCAATAAATTATTTTACATTCACCTCTTAAATCACCACGTATTTCTCTATCCCTATCAATCTACCTAAGTTCCAATTATTCCTCTCTTTAACCCATTTACCTAACTATAATCATTATTTCTATTATTCATCTATAACCTCAAACTATACACATTATTTGTACTTTTTCTCATATTAACATTTTGTGTTGAAGAAGCCCACCACCGAGATTATTCGTCAGTGATAATCTCAGCCTGGCTACTCCCTACAATCTTACACTAAAAACCTATTCTAATACATATAAATATTTAATACCCGTAAATATCCTTAATAACAATACATATAAAATAGGGGTGTTACATATACACTCGCTGGGACTCACCAAAGCCGAGAAGAGTGTACTGTATAAGGAGGCTTTCATCATCTTTTGAGTGGAATGAAGCAGGCAAGTTATATTATAATATATTATACATTAGGTACCTGTTTGGGGAGCAACCTATCAGTATGAAATTAACAATATGAAATTGACAAACATCTAAGGTTAAACCCAATCAGTGTTTGTACTGTTGTTTTAGTCTCTTCTTATTTATTTATTTACTTAATTAAAGATCTACTTATCACATGGAAAGCGGAATTATATACTATTTTGTAGGAGCTGCCCTCTCTGACATCTCTCTAGATTGTGGTGTTGAAACTAGACAGTCAAGTACGGTATAGAGAAAATACTCTCTCATCTCTTTTTTTTTTTTCTCTCTCTCTCACCCTCGTGGGTGGTATATAAAGTAAGTATGAATGGTACACAGATAATGAACTTCTTCACCCAGATGGATAGTTGAGATAAGTTTATACCTATGGAAATATAACTCTTAATGTTTATGAGAAAATTAAATGTTACAAACTTCTTTGATTCTGATAATGTATTAAATCCTGTTTCTTAAGTGGTAGGGAACTGTATTTATTAAATTGATATGTTTATAAAAAGCAAGTGAGGAGAATCTTGTGTGTGTACTTATTAGTGTGATATGGATTTTACATGGAATTTCTTAACTCACATATGTTTTACTTTCATTATTGTACTTCCAGACAAGATGCTGTATTTCAAACAAGCTGCAGATAGAAGGAAGGTCCTGAGGAATTATGATGACCTGCCCATAGTCTTCAAGCTGTACCACAGCAGTCCTGTTGGAGGACACAGTGGCTGGAATGTAACATAAGAGAACATCTCCAAGGTGTACTCTTGCCTATTGGAGAAGTATGACACAGGACATCCAGCATTATGTATGTGTGTGTGTTTCTTGTGTAGACCATAACATGACACAAAGACATTGATAAATGTATATGAAATGAGTGGGATTCTAGTAAAGTGTTCATTCAATATTGAATGCATTACTCTCTAATCCCACTGCTGTATTGCTCTCCAGTAATTTTACCATTTTTTCCAGATTGCTACAGTGCCAGATGTTTACAGCACTGAATATTCAGGCCGCAGAAATGTGACCCATTAATGTCAAGGAACCCTTAGAGTTACTTGGAGTAGACCTGATTGGTGAGTAATGTATTAACATTGTTTCATCTTTGTTGGTTCAGGAACTTCTTTGATGTTGGTCATAATTACCCAGTTATGCATTGTTAAGCAAACAATTCATGTTAGTCCATCCAACCTAACCCCTGCAAATAATAACTTTTATGATATTCTTTTATGCTGTAAATGTAGCATGCCAAAGTTTTTAGGAAATAGTTTATTTCAATGTTTGTTCTGTAACCGGCTGTTTCATTTAAACTGTGATAAGACTCCTTGCCTTGTTACCTTTTCATTTGTAGTGACTGTACACAAGAAGTAGAGTTCCTTTAAATGCACAGTACAGTAGTTTCCTTTCAGCCCATTCATCTGAGGTCAGTTCGGAAGAATACTGCTAACATAATCTTTACATCTTTAACGGGCAGCTGAGAGAGACGAGAGCTGGGAATATTCTCATCTGTGTTCTCCCATGATGAGACAAGGTGCAACAGCAAGTGAAAGATGACGTGATAAACTCTGGTAGGTGCCTTGTTTTGGTAAAAACTTATATCACTGAGTATTGTCTTTTAATATTATCAGCTTTCTAAAAAGTACTTGAAAAAAAGTACTGTATTGCCAATCCTTTGACATTATTTGTAAAAAAAAAAATGCATTTTATTTCTAAACATCAATAGTTTTAAGGCAAAAACAATAAATCAGGGGTTCTTAACCTGGGGTTCATGAGGATTAGATATTAATTAGGTAACATATGTATCCACTATATAACCAATGGGCTGTATAAGTGATGAAGACCTTGCCAAAGATGACCTCGGTGACTCTAAAACGTTTAAGAACCACTGCTATAAATATTGGAGTACCTCAGTGATGAATTTTAGGACCAATTCATTTTGCTTGTTTACAGATACACTGCCGTGGACCACCACAGCGCCGTCGTGCAGTGGCCAAAGTACCCTGACAGGGTGAGTTGTGGTGGTGGAAGGTAGAAGGCAGTGGGTAGTTAGGATTTATACACATCATCTCTACCACCACCTTACACCACCACACAAAATGGTAGGGGGAAAACAGAGTGTGGTCCAAAACAGATGGCCAAACTAGGACAGAAGTCCTACTCCCAGCCACACACCTCCTTTAAAAGAGTCTCCAATTACCTCTTATAGTCCCCCCAGTGGTGGCCGAGCACATAAGGCTCTGTGTGCTTAATGTCTTAGCAAAGCGGTTCGAATCCGTCTGGAGACACATACTGGTGTTGTTATGTCCAGTTTCTGTGGTGTGTAGGATTTGTTATATATATATGTATGGGCCTATTAATGTAGTTAATATATAACGTATAACAAAAAAATACATAATTATTTTGTTTAAAACATAGGTCGGAATTTAGCTAACCATCATCTAGCGCATTGACGACATTGTGCGTCGGTTTGGCCATATAATTGATTTTTAATAATCTTAAACTTATAAGATGCACACATCATTCAGGTAAATTTGCCTTGCTTCTGCATTGTCACACTTGACTTTGACAGATATTTGTTGTTAATTTAACAAATATATCAACAAGAGATGGAATGCTATATTTGATATTTGATAAAAAAAATTTACAGTAATACTAAGAATTATAATGTTGATTAATTTTGTCCATATTTTCTAAAATCTCTCTATCTATCTGTAGCTCTGACGCCTCGTTCCCTCCGGGAACTCCCACCAAGGGGGTGGCCACGGCAGAAGGAGACTCGTCTGCCCTGTTTCAACACTCCCTCCTCACTTGCTCCATCCCCCCTCCCCCCCTCACACTTCTCTCTCTCACATACTCTTCCACTTTGTTCTGCCATCTAACCGGAGGTCTGCCTCTCACACCAGGTGCCACAACTTCATTATCGTACACCTTCTTTATAAACTCCAAACCATCTCCGTATATTACGCTTCACTCTCTCAACCACTCCACACTTAATACCAATTGCCTTCTCACTCATACCACACCTCTCACACACACTCCCATTACTTTCTCCATCCCACCTAGTAAGTCCACATGCTCCTCTCAGATAACTCATTTCCACTGGACCTATTCTAGACTGATGAGCCCTACTCCATGTCCATGTTTCCGACGCATATGTTAGTGTTGGCAGGATTATACTATTTCTCAGTCCCTTTTTCACTTCCATACTCACACTCGTACCCTTCATTATCTTCCCCAGTGATCCACTGACATGCCTGCCCCTCACTGCTCTCTTCCTGATTTCTCCTTCCATGTTTACACAAAACTGTTCCCAGATACTTGAATTCCCTCACCTCCTCCATCCTCTCACCCTCTAAAGTTATCTCGCATTCCATCCCAGTTGGCACAGCCGCTCTGTAGGGTGTAGCAAAGTCAATTACTTCTGTTTTAGTCCTCTCAAATACCATCACCTTACTCTTACCAGCATTTACCTTCAGTTTTCTTCGCTTACACACGGACTGAAACTCATCCACCACCCTCTGTAACTCCCTTTCACTCTCGGCCAGCAGCACAGTGCCATCCGCAAATAAGCTTGCAACCAAGGACCAATTGCTTCATTCAACCTCAGTTTTGCACCCAGGCCCTCCACCTTTGCCTTCATCTCTCTCATACAACCATCCATAAAGATATTTAACAGCTATGATGACATGACACACCCCTGCCTCAATCCTACACTGATATCAAAGTTCTTACTCAAATCACCCTCGACCCTCACACAAGCTTTTGCCTTTCTATAGAAAGCATCAATCCCCTCCAGCAAGAGCCCACCAACACCGTAAATCCTTAATACATCTGTCATAGCTCTCCTATCAACCCTATCGTATGCCTCCTCCAAGTCCATGAAGGCAGCATACAACTTCCTACCCTTCCCAATATATTTCTTCACTATTGATTTTATTGCAAAGATCTGGTCCACACATCCTCTACCCTTTCTGAACCCTCCTTGCTCCTCACTAACTTTATTCCCTGTTACTTCTATCAGTCTCTCAGTAAGAACCTTCCCCGGTACACTAAGATTTAACCCACAATTATATACTGTACCAGCTGTTATAAAAGTATGTCTTTTGAGTCATGTACAATATTAACAATTTATTATAGGAAATAAAGTTCTTTATACTGTACTTGATGTTTTGCAAGACCCTACCTTATTGTATTTATACTGTATGTGATATTTTGTCATTAATATAGTTTTATAATCCTATCTTAGGGTCTCGGCCCTTCTCTGTCTGAACTCTGCGAATTCCTTACATTCTCTGTCACACTACTTAAGAGTTTTCTGTTTGAAACAAATTTATTGCCAAGCATTTAACTTCATACAGCTCAGATATATCCCCTATCACCCATAGATTTCATACACTGCTGGAGTGACATAAGACCCAATAGGGCCTGCTGATGCTAATCTTGATACTGTATACAAGAAAGAGTATAATATTATGTAATGTCATCATGAGCCAAGTTTGCCCAATAATTCAGCTAGCTACTTAGTTTATTCATTTACTTGTGGCAAAAGAACATAGGCCTAAATAGTCAAGGTTGATCAATTTAAAAATATTACAGTACTTGTTATTTGTACATAATTATAGTACAGGCACAATCATCTCATCCTTAAGAATTGAAATATTGTCAATCTCTACTTCTAGTCAAAGTTTAGGGAAAATTAAAATGTGCCTCATTATAGGGTGATACTGGAGAGAACCTCTTGTTTCTTCACTTCTATGAGTCATGCTTCTTCAACAGAGGTGAAATGAGATTCCCTATACAGTTGGTGTAAGGGTGAGGTGACCCCACTTCACACTTGCATTTTCCACTGGAGGGAAGAAAATTATGATGCAGGGAAGAATATTATGATTGCATAACCAGTCCTACTGAGGCTATATTTCTGCACAAACATCATACACACTATGATGTAAGTGTTCTAGCTGTGGAGATGTGCTTAACTAGTATCTTATTTAAGGACTTAGATATCGATTTGGAAGGTAAAGACAGTGATAGAAGAGAAAGCTCTTCGCTTCATAGGTGGCTATATACTAAAAAATATTGCAGGAACATATCCATATTTAGGAAATAAGGCCATCAATTGTGCCACTGTTTGCTTAATTAATTAAGCAAATCATGGACTGAAAGGATTAATAGAGGTAAGCTATGCACTATCTCCCTTCAGATAAATTTGTTCTCGGTTAAAATGAGATAAATGTTTAAAGCAGTTCATGGTGAAAGCCTTGAAGGCTCACTTAATTGCTTCTCTAATAGAACGTGTGGGAATTGATTTACCCAAAGATGTAGTGTTCTGATGTATAAAATCTGTGTACTTGAGAATGAAATTAAACATCTAAACAATATAATTGACAAAGAGAAGAAGGAAGAAAAATAGTCATGTAATTTTGTAAATTATACCGTAATTTAATATACTGTATGCACTGTATATACAACAAAGTTTGTATTGATATATTCTATTAGAATATGAGAGGGTTAAGATATGTAAGCTTGTCTAGAATATCGGTAACATATATTAAGTCATATACAGCGATGATGTGATGGAGTGAGACATATATATTTATTGAGCTTGGTATGTTACAAGTACGAATGATAATTGAATTCTTATTGTAGTGAAATTTTGAATTATGCGAGGGAAAATAATGATTTAGCTTGTCACTGCACATTCTCGTGATCAAGGTATGTGGTACGCAGAGCGGTATAGGGTGTGGTGGTACGGAGCAGCGCTCATCATGCCCTCCTCGTACAGCGACTACTTATTTATGACATTTATTCCTTACTCGGGATATTTCATGCGCTGTTTTTGGTGCCAATCGCTTGCAAATCTAATCGAGTTTGCTATTTCATACATAAATATTGACATAGTAAACGAAATGCGAAATTGGAAAATAAATTACTGCCGGAGCATTTTCCCATAATAAAATACATAGGGAGAGACGTCTTATCATAACAAAGGTCGTGTGTTTTGTGTACTGTGGCGCGGTATGACATGTTGGGCCACACGCATGCGCAGTTGATACGTTCCAGTCGCATTCCACTTCCTACTGCTACACCGGCTCCTGACCCGTCCTTCTCCCTTATCACTCAACACATTCTGAACCCCTCGAAACCGACTAAAACACTCCTCTTGACTCCTCTCAGTTACCCAATGAACCATCCCTAAACTCGACCCCTCTTCTCGTATACTGTCGAACACATACATATCTGTATCATGGAAACAAAGATATACATACAGGTACAGCCACAATCAAATAATCACCGACACTTTCCTTCCATCTTTCAAATAAATCAGTATTTTATCAAAAGATAATCATACAACACCTTACTTCAACTGAACCCCCTCATTCATTATTATGAGGTGCTGCAAAATCATACACGTGTTGTTCTTTGTTATCAAGACATTTACCACGATGGAAGCAAAGTGTCGGTGGATATTTGATTGTGGCTGTACATATATTCACACAAACATATACATACATAATATCTATATATCATTTTATATAGTTGATACACTTGAGGTTTGGGATGATACTCAGGTGTCTTACAGGAGCAAACTGCCGACTATCAGTCTCAGCCAACAATACTAAATTGTTGCTCCTGTAACACGCCCAACCCAATGGGGAAATTTCGATGATTCAAGACCGTTCAAGGAGGAGCACTTACTCTGGATAAACGATCTGCCAGAACATTATCCTTCCCACGAATATGATTTACATCAAGATTGTAGGCAGAGAGCATGAGACTCCACCTTGTCAAACGTTGGTTCTGATTTCTGAATCTACTTAGGAACTGCAGGGAATGGTGGTCTGAATAAACCCTAACGACTGGACTATAAGGGGGCACATATACGGCGAAGTGCTGCAGGGCCAAGATTAGGACAAGCAATTCTTTTTCCACCACTGAATAGTTCCGCTGTGTTCCATTAAATTTCTTGGAATAGAAGGCAATAGGATGTTCCACTCCTTCCCCTGATTCCTGCATAAGCACAGCTCCTGCACCAACTGCACTGGTATCCACTGCTAATACGAATGGCTTGCTGAAGTCTGGGGACCTCAACAGTGGGAAGTTAGAGGGAAAACTCTTTACCTGCTCAAAGGCCTCTTGGCACCTAGGAGTCCACTGATACTGCTTAGATTTCTTTAGCAAGTCTGTACTCGTTATCAATACAGTGTGAGTCACAGTCTGTAACCAACCCATATTTTCTACTGGTGGGCTAGCTACCTCCTCCCCAAACTACCCTTTCCTCGGGAATATCGGACTTCTCACGGTATTTGTTATATTCCTCTGATTCAAACTTTGACACAGGACGGAAGTAAGGTTTGATCATATTGACGTGGCACAGCTTGGTAGCTTTTTATTTGTCTGGGGTGGCAACAACGTAGTCTAAGTTACTCACACACTTCACAATAGTATAGAGCCCACTGAAACGAGCAGTCAAAGGTTTTCCGTGAAATGAGAATAGCACAAGTATCTCATTACCTGGCGAAAACTCTTGCCATCTAGTATGTCGATCATAATGGGTTTTCATAACTCCTTGAGCAGTTGCTAAATTTTTCCTGGCCATCTCCCGTCCTTTCACTAACCTCTCCCGAGTCTTCACCACATACTGCAGCAGTGACAACTTCTTGCCACCCTCCTCACTCCAGGCATCACGGATGATGGCCAGAGGTCCTCTCACCCTATGTCCAAAGACTAGTTCATTAGGAGAGCATCCCAAGGATTCTGTAGGAACTTCTCGTACTTCAAACAATAAAAATGGTACCTCTTGGTCCCAATCTCTTCCCGTCTCCAAACAGAACTTTTTCAACATTGTCTTGAGGGTTTAGTGATGCCGCTCCAATGCACCCTGGGACTGAGGATGGTAGGATCGAGAAACCACATGCTTAATCCCAAACTCCTTCATGGTTGCCTCAAGAAAGTTTGAAGTAATATTACTTCCATGATCAGACTGCAACTCTTGTGGCAGCTCAAAACCCCCCAAAAAGAATGCCAACATGTGTTTTAAGATTCCTTTTGTATGTCTACACGTTAGGGGAATGGCTTCCAGATACCGAGTCGTGGCATTCATTAGTCAATAGATACTTATATCCACTCGAGGTTGGTGGCAAGGGTCCCACAATATCTATAATTACTCTGGTATAAGGGGGGATCCACAGCTGGGATGGGCTTCAGGGGGGCCACAGGTATACTCTGGTTCGGCTTTCCTTCCACTTGGCACACATGGCAACACGGTACCAGGGCAGCTACGTCCTTTCCCATGTTAGGCCACCAAATGTGATACTGGGTCCTCTGGAATGTGCGACGTACCCCCAAGTACCCAAACTCATGTGCCAATAGAACCAAATCCTCCTGATGGCCCCTTGGAACTACCAACTGATTCAACTAGCTTCTGGCTAGCACAGTGCTAGAGTCTGCGGCTGCAATCCTGCGGCCCAGCGTTCGATCCTTGCTCGGGACACGATAAAAATCTTTCACTGATGCCAGAGGTTACCACCCCTGTGAGCAGGGGGTGGGGGGTTTGAGTCAGCTGTCTGAGGTCTTCCTGCTTACGCAGCCATAGCTGAAGCTGACTCGGGTCTCACGTGGGTGGAGAGGTCTTTGGGCCACTCATCATCCTTGTGATGCATGCTATAGTTGTGTTTCATACACATAGTGTGTGATACACTCTGTCCCATTGACTGCCACTCATTGGCGGACCTTTAACCTTTAACTCCCCTGCTACTTGGATTTCTTTCTCTCCTTTTGGTATCGACCTTCGGTATAACAGTCCTCCCTTTATGTAGAAAGAGAGACTTTTACTGTCACCTCCATCCCCCACTTTTGCAAAGAGGGGTGCAAGGCTGGCATCTTCTTGCTACACCCTTTGTTGACCTTTTTCAGTCACGTTAGCGATGGAGGGTTGTCTGTAACCACAGCCCCCCAAGCTTCCTTCGTCCTGTCTCTCCGGACCTTGACAGATAAGTTTCAGAGTTCACTCAGAGGACTGGTTTATCTCATTTTCCGTACTCCCTTACGTCTGCTTCCTCCCAAACGCTCAACTTTCATCGTCAACAAGACACCCAGCAGCCACTTGAGCTCCTGAGGGGTGCAGCTCTTCCTGCACCATCCTACCCAATGGCTTGCTCGCTGTCATACTTTCAAGGGATTTTGGAAGACGTCGTCTGCCACTCATCACTTATTGGGTTCCTCCTCTGTGGTGTGCCTGATTCCACTGTAAGATGTTTTTCCTCAGCATCCCCGAGACTAGGTGCGACCGACAAATTTGCTTTGGGTACTGTCAGTCCACTATCTAGTCAATCTGTCGGAGTTTCTGCTTCGGTTTCTTCCCTGGCAAGCCGCTCCTCCTGATCTAACAGCTTCGCCATTGATTGTGTCGCTGCACAGACTCGATACACCATCTCGTCTCCTACATTTTCCTGAATCTCCTCAGGAGGATCTGCAGGGCTCTCTGATACCACCATGGGTGTCACTGTCCTGCTCTCAGACACCAAATCGTTGCCCAGCAATAGGTCCACACCATCCACAGGCAACGATTCAGCCACCGCCACCTTCTGTGGTCCTGTTACGAACTCAGTTTTAAAGTCTAACATAATATAGTTTAAATGTTGATCTGTGTGGAGTCCTCGAACTAGAACGTATTCTTTAGACCGCACTCTATTATTGGTTACATTTCTCAGCACTGACATCTCTGCCCCAGTGTCCCTCAACACAGTCACTAGGTAACGTATTCCATCCACTGTAACTGTACCCTTACTAAGGTACCTGGTATATGAGTAGGTCCCATTTCCAGCTGTCACAGCTGGCTCCGAATATGTCCAGCCTGTTTACAGAAGAAACACAGTATGGATGGTGATTTTTTTCCACCTCCTTTCACTAGATCCTTGTCAGATTTTAGGGATTGTGTGTCATGTCCCATTACTCCTGGGCCCCCAGCACCCTTGTCCTGAGATGGCCTGGGTAACTGTGACACCTTCCGCTCACTTCCCCCCGCTACAGCGGCTTCACTTATTGTGGGGAAGCGCTTTTCTCTCAACCACACATTCATATCCCTGTCAGCCGAATCTATAAACATTTCCATTTGCACTACCTCCTTCAGTCTGTCCAAAGTGTTCACCTGTTCACTCTGCAGCCACTTCTCCAGACTGTCAGTAAGGTACCGGGCTAGGAAGGTATAAGTATCACCAGGGCGTTTCCTCGCTCCCCTAAAGGCCCGACGATAGTCCTCCGGCCTAAGTTCGTATGCTCGCAACACATGAGATATAATAGTTTCATAGTCCCTTGCTCCTTCCACTGATAACCTTTCATAGGCTTCTAAAGCTTTTCCTTTGGGTACATGAGAGAGCACCACAGACCACTTTTCTGATGGCCAATCCAACAATGTGACCTTTTTCTCGAACCTTAAAAACCACTAAGTAACCCTACTTTCGTCAAACATAAGTGTTAAATTCACTAACTGGTTTAGTTGTGCCCTGGAGGTTACCTCTACACTTCCATCATCAGCCATGTAACCACAAGCCTGGATGAGACGTGATTGTTCTAACGCACTTTCTATTTTCTTATTTTCTAACCGCTCCTTGATCTCCCACTCACACTGTCACCCGGCAGCCTCCAACTCCATACGTCGACTCTCTATCTCCAGTTTTTTTCAACTCCAACTGTAATAAGGCCTCAGAAGAGAGAACACCAAGAAATCCAGTATTAGGGATATCCTGGTCAGGGGACTGCCTGACTTCCCTCTCCTCTCTCCCTTTAACATGACTTTCTTCCATAGCCACCACAGGGGTTGAAGTCGCTGGAGGAGTATTGAACTGATAAGAGACATCAGTTCCTCTAACCCCACCCGTAGTAGCACCTTGCCTCATCAGTACAGGTTGCTCAGGGGTGGGCCACACAGATTGTATACAGCTTAGACACTCGTGACGAGAAAGGGATGCGGCACTAGTCAATTATAAGTGAGATGCAATAACTCTTAATTCCGACAAGGATGTACGGTAAATATTGAAAGAATTACCGTTATCGGGTACAGTTTTTCTACCTTCATTACCCACTTATTTGGACCATTCTAAGGCTATTTTCTGTTATGGTATTTCCTCCGCAAATGCCCCATTTCCAATATTCAAATTTTGAAATTAGCTTGACTTTACCTTGTAGTGACCGAAACAGGCAGTGGGATATAGGCAAATCTCTATACTGGACCACTTTGGTACCCTTATGGCTCATTAGTAGAGTTTCTGTTTGAATTCGGTCTGGTACCAGGTTCGATTCCCTTTGGATCTACCCTGGGATTCTTAAGAGATCAATTTCTGTGCACTACAAATGGTGGCTACAGTTGTGGAATGGTTAGTGTGTGGTAACTATGATGGAGTGAAGTTGGGGCTTGGCTTAGTTGTCCCGGCCGGATTGTGATCCTCTGCATAGATGGTTACTGCCGCATACTACCAACCTACCCATGCCAGCCTTGTCTGCTCAGTCACACACGCTACCACGTTGAGGGCTTTCAGATAGAGTCCATAAATTGATCTACTCGGAGAAGAAATGGATGTAGTGACCGAACCAGACAGTGGGATAAAGGCAAATCTCGATACTGGACCATTGGGGTACCCTTATGGCTCATTGGTAGAGTTTCTGTCTGACATCGGTCTGGTACTGGGTTCGATTCCCCTTGGATACATTCTGGGATTTTTAAGAGATCAATTTCTTTGCACTACAACCTGACCTTACCTAACCTAACCTAGACCACAGCAGACTACCGGGACCTAACCTGGGCAAACTACCGGGAAATACCCGTGGTAAAGTACAGGAAATAACCAGGGCAAAATACTGGGACCTAGCCGGATCTGGTAACACTGCTACATAACAGTAATTCTTTCAATAAATACCGGATCGACTATATTCTTGCTCGCTTAAATTTACGGCTGTGGTGTGTCCCGCTATTATGTACAGAGTCTGCACCTTTCTCCAACTTGCGATGTGAAACGGAAGCTATGTATGTACAAGGCATCACAAATATAATGAATTCAGATATATACAACATCCACTTGTGTATTTAGATGGATTAATCAACAGTAATCTTATTATGCATAAAACATTTATACAGTTACACAGAAACATGGCATAAATATTGTACAGTGTTGCTAAAAGAAATTGTAGTAACTTTTAATGGAATTTAGAATAGTTTTCGGGTCGGTAATAATATCACAGTTATAGATATAACCTAATAAGCTTGAAAAAGAAGAAATATGCCATTATCCAAAATAAAAGAAATAATCAATATAATTTTTTTGAGTGGCAGCAATACTGACATAGCCAGACCCACACCTACACCCAGACCCCCCAGGTGTTACTATAATTGTAGAATAAAATTCTCACATTTACTGGCTTTTACCGTAATTTCAAGGGTGAGGAATAATCACATTCATAATCTGTAAGCTATTATGTAGAACAAAATAATAGTCATTTGCCAATACCAAAGTAAAAGAAAAAAAAATCACTCGTGAGCGGCAACACTTCCACACCCAGTTGGTGGCCTTGACACAGGATAGCTTCCTGGCGGTGACCTCTTTTCAGTTTTCACTTTCTTTATGCCCTTTGCACAGACAGCATGACAAAAAGTTCAACCCATTCCTCACATCTACACAGCCTGGCTAAAGAAATTGTCTTCAAATTAACAAATGAAAGCACAGTTATAAATAAAAGAAAGAGAGAGAGAGAGAGAGAGAGAGAGAGAGAGAGAGAGAGAGAGAGAGAGAGAGAGAGAGAGAGAGAGAGAGAGAGAGAGAGAGAACGGTACTGAAAATTTGGCGGCAACACTGTAAAGAGGTGAAAGCCACACCACAGCCGTAAATTTAGGCGAGTTTGACTTTAGTAACCTGTTCTAAGCTGGGACTGTTATTCAAAAATTCTCGGGCATCATTCTCAGTTACAATATGAATGGGAATAGGTGGAGTAACCATAGTTATTTAATTAATACAAGTGGGTAATACAGAAACTCACAAGGTATCCAGGCGAATTCGCCACTTTTGTTACGGACCCGTCAAAACCCAGAGAGGGATATAGTACCACTTCTATGATACCACAATAAGGAATATATAACTGACAGGTTCTTCAGTACTTTCCTCTCTTAGTAAGTCAGACCCAACTCTTCAGCACAACGGATATTAATACTCAAAGAATCATAACAGTATGTAATATTTAATTAGTTATCAACACAGTCCAAATACTAACAGGCAATTGTAACCCAACTTAGTAAATCAACTGGGACAACATGAAATAAATCCCCCACTACCTTGTAAGAACCATGTGACTCACTCTTAATCTAGGTTAAGGGTCGCACCTGGACTGTTCCACTCCAGAGGGACAGTCCAGCTTAGAGCCCAAGGTAATATATTCACTTTAATACTAAAACTTAATACTAAACTTAACTTACGGTACTGATCGCACCTGGACTATCCTACAGCGGGGATAGTCCAGCTGGGAGCCTGCAAACAATCACAAATGGATTACAATCCAGGCCTCACACTATCCAGGCTGGCGGGGTTATAATCCAATACACCGGCTGGTATAGAGCCTTCTGCAGTAGTACACAATGGTTTCTCTAGGCTGAGTACGCTGCAGATATAATAAGGTTTCTCCCAGGTTACAACAAATAAGTGGAGGGGAGGGACAAGTGTAGGTATGGTGGGTGTGTGTGTTGGGTAGAGTGTTAGTGGCAGAGTCGTAGAACAAAGGGTAAGCCCTTGTTGACAGAGGGATAGGCGGCTGTGGACTGAGGGAAAGCCGGCTGAGTCCGGCTCCTGGCCCAGTCCAGGGAGTCCTGGCCCTCCTTCTCCCTTATCATTCAACACATCCTGAACCCCTCGAAACCGACTAAAACACCCCTCTTGACTCCTCTCAGCTACCCTATGAACCATCTCTAAACTCGACCCCTCGTCTCGTATACTGAATACATATCTCTATCATGGAAACAAAGATATACATACAGGTACTATTGTCCACAGGAGTTCCTGAACACCTTAGGTTTGTCCCAACAATATTTGATCTGGTATCACTTAACCCATGACCAGATGTACGATATCCTTCTGTTCCCCTGCTTCACTCTCCCTTCACATGACTATAGCTATTTACATACATTGAGGCAATATATATCTGTAGCTACCGGGTATCTACTTACATTGTGGCGATATTCTATGATTAGTGTGGTTTATTCCTTCATTCAGTCAAACTATTTACTCTGATGTCTCTTTTATGCATTAAATGTTAAGAGAACCGGTCCCCCTCCGTCTCTTCTTCTCTCGTCTAAGTCCCCTCCTTCATCTCTCCCCCCCCCCCGCCCGCCCAACAGGAACTGCCTTGACGTGGTGGGGGTCTTGTGTGTCTCTGAGACCTGGCGAGCTAGACTAGAGGGGGCTCCGGCCCATGCTCTGCCCCGATTTCGGGGAGAGGGGGCTTCCCATGCTAGTAATGTCGCCAGTGAGAGACCAGACTAAATAGTTCCCATGCATAAGGCTGCCAGTACGGGCCAACAGCGCTGCCCTCCGGAGGGACTGCCCTCTAGGGGCCGTCCTATGTTGGATGGTTGGGAGTCTGGGCCGGGAGATGTTGGGGAAGGGGGTCTCAGCACCGTCGTGGGCAAACTTTCGAGTCATTGGGGCGAACCCTGTTAACGGTTTAGACACGTTAATGTTAACGAATGTACTTGCATCCTTTTCCTATGGCGCTATTCACTCCATTTTTAAGTGCTTTGGAGTAGTCCTTCGAATCTGAATCACATATGACAGTGATTGTAGGTCTAATCGGTGCTATATTACTTTCAATACAAATGCTGCTGCCAAAGCAGCATTTGAGGCAAAAGATTCTCTGACAGTGGGGGATATTCATTTTAAAGCTCAGATGATACGGTCCATCAATGTAGTTGACAGTGACAATGATTACTGCCCTAATATATTTGATGACACTGTGGAGGTTGTCCCAAAGGAACGTCGGGTTCCTACACCCTTTTGGTTTGTGGCTTACTACAGGGAGGGACGTGGTAACCTTATCCATGCTTCCCGGTATCTGGAGAAAGAAGTTGGATTATTACCAATGGGCCACATAAAGAAATATGGTAAGGAAGTTTTAATCAGAGCCAAAGATCTTACACAGGCCATGATGCTCCTCAATCTCCCCTCAATAGCATGTTTGAATCTATTAAACCACATCGAACATTTAATTATAGCAAGGGGCGTATATATAATGAGGACCTGTATGAATTCTCAGAAGAGGACATTCTCGCTATGTGCCCAGACAGTGTCCAACGAGTAACGAAGATGAAAGGCAGTAAAAATATGATCATCCTCACTTTCTATGGCTCGCTCTTCCAAAAGGAATCTTAAGTCACCTAAACTGCCACAGAGACGCCTTTGTGGTTCCTCTGAGGCACTTGACTCTATAGATGTTCCACCTTGTGAGGCAACCATCTCTGTGGACTCATCCATAGTTTCCTCTCAATTTCACCAGAAGCGTTCTCGTGGCTCTGATGAATCTCTTGATTCAACAGAAGTTCCTCCTCGCAAGCTTCCTTTGGGATCATTAGAGGGGCGTGAAGTTAATGTGGATGCCACGGATGTTGTGACTTCAAAAGATTCAGTTTCTCTTCCGCTTGAGCAGCGGAGTGATTCTACCACCTGTATTATGGATGTTGATGGATCTGCCTGTGTCAGTGATACCACTGCTGTACAGGACAGAACCAATGTAATTGTTTCTAAGAATATCCCATCTCATATACCTTCATCTTCTTCTAACATATCAGATGCTTTAGGGACTCGACTACGGGTCCCAATTACTGCCCCAAGTACTACTCCACGGGTTTGCTCATCTTCAAGGATTAGACAAATCTTATTGTTTAAGTAAACCCTCAGGTCGAGGTGGTAGTGGGAAGTACCTCCATGAGGCTTCCCAAAAATCAGTACTAAAGTAACACCGTTCAAGGTCCTTCAGTGGAATTGCCGTGGCTTGCGTGCTTCTTGGGAGGAACCGCGCATTCTTCTCTCTAGCTTCTCTCCTGCATGTGTTTCTCTCCAAGAGACAATGCTTGGGGACTACATTCCTGCCAGTCCTCCAGCATACTCGGCATTTTATTCCAATTCATTTGAAGGGCAGGGTCATCATGGTGGCTCTGCCATCCTAGTTCGCCGAGATATTCCATGCACGAGCCTGGAGCTTGACACTCCGCTCCAGGCTGTTGCAGTTAAGGTTTTTATGGACCGCCCGTACACTGTGTGCAGTCTATACCTTCCTCCCAGTGTTACAGTTGAGAGGGGTGATCTCAACCATCTTGTACGGGACCTTCCCTCTCTCTTTATTTTATTGGGTGATTTTAATGGTCGTCATCCTCTGTGGGGTGACAGTTCGGTCAACCCCAGGGGTATTTTATTGGCTTCTTTTATTGAGGATGAGGGATTAGGGGTTTTAAATACAGGAGATGTGACACATTTTAATAGCCCTACTGGGACTTTTACCGCCATTGACATTTCCCTTTGCTCACCCAGTGCTCTGTTGGATTTTACTTGGAGAGTGTTGCCTGACTTATATGGCAGTGACCATTTCCCTCTACTTTTAGAAGGTAACAGGTACGAACCACAGTCTCGCCCTCTTAGATGGAAATTAGAGAAGGCTGACTGGCAGTTTTTTAGAGAGCTAACTTCTTCGGTCTCTTCTGTAGCCGATTTCGGTAGCTCTGACGAGGCAGTAACATATTTCACTGATATGGTCCACTCTGCTGTTCTCAACTCTATCCCTAGAACTTCTGACTACTTTCCCAAACGTCCTGTCCCTTGGTGTTCACCAGTCTGCACCACTGCTGTGTGTGAGAAGCGCGCTGCTTTCTCTCGCCTTCGTCGCAATCGTGGGAACCCAACTCATTTAGAGGACTTCCGACGGGCAAGGGCTCGGGCTAGACGAGTTTTAAAAGAGACCCGACGTGCATCTTGGAAGGCCTATGTGTCTTCAATTAATACTAAAACTCCACTCACCCAAGTGTTCAGGAGAGTCCGTAAGATGGCGGGGAAGTTTTCTCCTAGTTCTCCACCTGTACTTAAGGTCAATGGAATTAAGATCATGGATAGTTTGACAGTGGCCAATACTATGGCGGAGGCTTTTGCAAAGGTCTCCAGCCGTGACTCTCGACCTCTGGCTGTCAGGCATGAGTTAAGAGTCAAGGAGCGTACTGTCCTGGATTTATCAGGGAACGAGAATGAAAGTTATAACCATATATTCACCCTGAGAGACCTGCATTCTGCTCTCTCTCTCTCTGCGGCGACACTTCTCCTGGGCCAGACAACATCCCATATGCTATGCTACGACACTTGGGTGAGGAGGCGATCTCATTTCTTTTAGCTTTATATAACAGAATCTGGCTGGAGGGTGTCTTCCCTTCTGGGTGGAAGGTTGCTATTATCCTTCCTTTCCCCAAGCCAGGCAAGAACTCTGGTGTTGCCCTCAATTATCAACGAATTGCCTTGACCTCCTGTCTCTGTAAACTATTTGAGAAGATAATGGATGTATACTTCTTGGAACGGGGTGATTTTCTGTCTCCGTCCCAGTCTAGCTTTCATAAAAACCGTTCCACTTCAGACGCTCTAGTTAGGTTGGAAGCTGCTGCATGTGAGGCTTTTGCACGACATCAACACCTTGTCTGTGTATTCTTTGATTTAGAGAAAGCCTATGACACTACATGGCAATATGGCATCCTGCAGCAACTCCAATTATATGGCCTGCGGGGTCGCCTTCCACATTTTCTTAAGGAGTTTCTCATGGTCGCAGTTTTTCTGTGAGGGTTGGTACAGCCCTCTCAGCATCTGTTGCACAGGAGTAGGGCGTCCCCCAGGGAAGCGTCCTCAGTGTCACATTGTTTGCAGTAGCAATTAATGCCATTGTCTCATCACTTCCGGACGATATAGCCAACTCGATGTACGTTGATGACCTGGTGGTCTGGTTTGCTGCTTCCCCTATGTCAGTGGCGGAGCGGCACACGCAGCTTGCCCTTGACAGGGTGTTACGTTGGGCTGGTTCTCATGGGTTTCGATTTTCTCCTGCCAAGGCAGTTGCTATGCACTTCTGCCATATACGAGGAGTCCACCCCGATCCAGACTTATTCATGTATGGTCATTCGGGTACGTTGTGTAAAGGATACTCGCTTTTTGGGTCTCCTATTTGACAAACGTTTGACTTGGGTTTCCCACTTATGTTCACTTTAGGTCTCTTGCCTCAAGGCTCTTAACCCGTTGAGGGTCCTGAGCCATATATCCTGGGGGGCTGATCGGGTCACCCTCCTCCACCTATACCATGTTCTTATTAGGTCAAAACTCGACTATGGATGTGAGGTGTACTCTTCTGCCACCGATGCCCGTCTCAGAGTTTTAGACCCTGTTCATCATGCTGGAGTACGTCTGGCGACCGGAGCCTTCAGGTCGTCCCCAATCCCCAGTCTCCTGGTGGATGCTGATGAGCCACCTCTTGATCTCCGTCGCCAGTCCTTGATGGTTCGTTGTTGGCATCGATTGCCTCGACTTTCTGACTCCCTTCCCTACTTGGCGGTGTCATCTGATATCATGTCTCAGTACTACCTTTCACATCCTCGCACACCATGGCCCTTTGGCTTCCGGGTCAGGAAGGCTATGGAGGAGATGGGCATTGATGACTTCCAGATTTGTCCTGTGAGGGTCCCCAGGATGGCTCCATGGCTTTTTCCAGAAGTTTTCCCATGCACCTGCTTTACAGCCAAGAAGGAATCTCTTCATCTTCCAGTGGCTCGTTTCCTCTTTTTAGAACATGCCTTCACTCACAAGGAGTCCCTCCCTGTGCACACTGATGGGTCAAAGTCTGATGCTGGAGTTGGCTTTGGAGTTGTCTTTCCTGACTTTTGCCGTGGCGGCAGGTTCCCTTCTGTCATGTCAATTTTTACTGCTGAGCTCTCAGCCATTTTATATGCCCTTCTAGTGATTTTTACTCTTCCTCAGCCTTCTTTTACTATTTTTAGCGATTCCTCTAGTGCCAAGCATCATCCCATTCCTGCAGTGGACCTTCGACCCTATATTGATGCTGCCGTTCGTTCCTGCTGGCAGGACAGATGGGATACCATCGGGACTAACAAGCTCCGCGACATCCGCTAGAACCTTGGTTTGTGGAGCTACAGTGGCCTGTCCCGCGGGTGGAAGACGGCTCTTGTCCGTCTCTGCATTGGCCTCACATTATTGACTCATGGCTTTTTAATGGAGAGGGCTCCCCCTCCCTACTGTGATGATTGTCTGGTCCCTCTGACAGTGCTGCATCTTCTTGTCGAGTGTCCTAGCCTTGGGTGACGGTTCTTACAGTCTCTCCCAGGTACTTGGGGATGAGGCTCGTAGTGTGGGGGGTAACACCCTCTCCTATGTGGAGGAGGCTGGCCTCCTCGACAAATTTTAAATTTTATTAATTTTATGGCTATTCTTCTTTAGGTAGGTGGAGTTTAATGTTTCTTCCGTTCATATTTTAATTATATTATATATTTAAATTAAGTAGGTTATTTGAGTAGTATGTGATTTTTGGATGATATGGCTTTTTATTTATGCTGATTCACCCTATCGGGGTAGTGTAAATAATTTTATGTTTGTACATATTTTATTAATGATATAGATGACCATTTTATGTTGGGCGGGATATGACTCTAGCTGTTGCGCTGCTGGATGCCTAGTGGCATCTATAAATCAATCAATCAATCTCTCCCCTGTATCAGCCTCACCCTACCCCTGAGTACCCACACTCACCCCTACCACCTCACACATCTACTCAACACCTTCCACCACTGGTACCTACTCCACAAACATGCAACGACACCATACTGCACACGCAACCCACACCATTGTAGCGGCCACACGTGTGGCCACTCTATGTACTACACACATATAGCCACTCCTGTATCACTAGGTATACCACTCCTTGACCCTTGGTCTATTCTTAGCCGGCCTGGTACATTAATCCCCGACCCAGACAAACCTAAGCTGCCTACGGGACCACGCCTACCTCCAGCCAAGAAGCCGTAAGCCCCCTGGGGACAGCAGCTGCAGCCTCCACTCCCTGGCTCGGACCAGATATAAGGGGGGCCAGCCCTACTGGGTCACTCACTCCAGCTCGAGCACCGGAAGAGCAAGGTACCTGCCCACCGTTATCCTGCTTGCCGCCACACCACCTAGCTGCCCCAAGACTACCCGTGTTCCCATTCTGATCACACGGTTAACCTCCTACCTCCAGCCAACTCTCCTGCAGCGACTACAGCTCCTCTACGGCACGGCACAGCACCGCACGCCAGCATACTACCATATTCTGTGTGACCTTTGTGTACTACCAATAAACTGTATTGTATATCCTAGAGTCTGCTCACCCCGGGTAATGATACAAGGTCTTCCTTTACAGCTCTATTACAATAAAACGCAGTGGTATACCTTCCACGTAAGTCTCGACATACATCTGAGCACTCTCCACAACTCCACCACTCCATTCTCCAAACCACGTGTTCCTCCTTGACCACTCTCCAATCTACGCAACTCCACCACTCCACTCGCCTGGACCACTCTCCAGCTCCACATCACGACTGACCACCACCACTCCACTCTCCACTCCACTCCACTATTCCCTCCCTGTGCTGTTTATTGTGTGCTACGTCCCCAGTGTTCTTCCACGCCCTATTAACCCTTACCTACCTACCTGCCTCCTAGTCCCCGCCTCACATATCCCTTCCTCGTTCCCTTCCATGCCCCTCTACCCTGCCGGTGTTCCCTGCCCCCCACCTACTTTCATCTTCGCCACCCTTTTTACTTACCACTAACCCCTGTCGCACACCTGCCATGCTTGCCTTCCACGTCCCCCACACACACACGACCCACACATTTATCCCCAGTGCTTCAATCCCCCATGCACCTCATAATATAGTTGGATCCACGCATACGACCTTAAACCACACCACAACACCTGTCGTACCTTTTGTTTCTTTCTATTTGTTTACACTGTCATCATGGCCACCCCTACCAACACACACTTCTCTCCAAACATGTCCTTATCACACACCTCTGCCTCTCCTCCACACGCCACCGCTCAAAACACTACTCTTCCCATACCTTACATTCCTCCCTTCAACCACGATGTACACTCCTGATTCCTCCACCTGGAGGCAGTATGGCGGGTCCAAAACCTTACGCAGGACCAACGCTACCAAGCCATCATTCGTGCCCTTCCAAATGAGGTATTTTCTCCATTGTCACCACTCCTCTCCACTTTCAACCAACTTTAAGTTTAAGGCCGCCATTATCTCAACCCACGGCATGACTACACAAAAATTCCTCAGGGTGTTGGAGGAAGTTCAACTGGATGGGTGTCGCCTCTCCGAAGTGTTGTGACTCATGCAACAGTTAAATAAAAAAGCCTAAACGCCGTTCAACAACAACGTGTTGCGTATCAGACACTCCAAGCTGTTGCCTATCATCATCCAGTTGTATATCCAGGCGCTGCCCAACCTCACTCTCCACGAATACGGTAAGTGAGCTGACGACCTGTTGTCCACTTGTGCAGACGGTGCCCACGTGGGGCCCACTCAACATGCCATCGCCACCATCTCCATGCCACCCACAAGTACCACCGGGTTGTCACCTCTGACACTTACCCAACTCCAACCACCGACAACCTATCCCTCCACCTCAACAGCAACCGCAAGTACCACAGAAATTCCAACACCAATACGCAACACCAACACACCTTCACCAACACATACAAACTCACCCATAACCCCCATACCAACCCTCACCTACTTCACATTTTAACATCACCCCGCCATTAACACAACCACACCTTGCACCACAACAACTCTCCTCTTTCGCACAACACGTACAAACATTCAACCAAAACATGGACACATTCGGCACACCATACCCACAGCACCACCAACAATGGACCATACCAGCCCGGCAACTGCCATACCAGACACCATCAGCGCCCCTACACCCACACCACCAACACAAATGGACGTCACCATCCGGCCTACCTCCTCCAGCTCCCCATCATACACCCACTACCACACCACAGCACTGGCAAAACCCCGACTTCTGCACGTACCATCAGAGGTTCGGCCATGCCGCACACATTTGCCACTCCCCGTATAACTGGGGTTTTGCCGCCAATCGCCGTCCTGCCAGACTTCTAAGGGAAACAAATAAGGCGGTGGCAAGACGACGCCCTCAACGCTACCGCCTACTCATTGACACCCAACTCAGGGCCGTGCATCACCACACCTACCCTACAGCACCGTCATGCCCACGCACCTCCTCCTAACAGCCACAACACATCTGCAACCCTCGCCACCACTCCACTACCACCTGCCGTGCAACAAGCCACCAAACCTGCAAGTACTCCTCACCCTACCGACTTCACTCTCCTGTGGGTGGAGGACCTAGAATCGGGGGACAACTTCCTCGTTGACTCTGGATCAGAGGTTAGTGTTGTGCCCCCAGTGGCTAAGGACAGAGAGTGCCAAGGTTCCACGGCATACGACCTCCTCGCTGCCAACAAGTCACCCATCACTACGTTTGGCACGAGGAGCAGGGGCGTCACCCTACTTCGGCAGGAGTATGTAGTGTGGCCTTTCATCGTGGTGGATGTGCAGGCCCCCATCCTGGGTCTTGATTTCTTAACTGCACATGATCTGATAGACGCCAGAAGACAACGCCTCATACACCAACCATCAGGTGCCATCATACAGGCCAAACACTGTAAACACTATATATCTTCCATCACATAAATTACACACTCCAACTCTTATAAACATGTAATACAAGAATTCCCTAATCTCCATTCTACCTCATCTACACAGCTTGAGCATGACCCAGGAATCAGACACACCATCACCACGACCGGCCCCCCTGTTTTCGCTAAGCCCAGGAGGATGCCCCCTGAAAGATTGAAAGCAGCAAAGAGGGAGTTTCAGGTTATGTTGCAGCAGGGCATGGTGAGGCTGTCTGACAGCGCATGGGTCCCTAAGCAGCAAGAAGGCAAATGGAGGGCATGCGGAGAGTACAGAGCCTTAAATGCTGCCTCCATTCCCGATTGATATCTAATACCACACATCCCTCACGCTGCCTCTGCCCTCTCTATATTCCACGACCTACTCAAAGGCTTGAAGAAGAAGCTTACATGGACGACTTCAGCTACCAAGGCATTTCAAGCAATGCCTAGCCACCACCACCCTCCTCGCTTACCCCACACCGCACTCCCTCACTTCAATCTACACCAACGCGTCCAACGACTCTATCGGGGCTATACTACAGCAAGAAGTTGACGGTATACTGAAGCCTATCGCCTTCTACAGCAAGCGCCTGGAACTACCGTAACGGAAATAAAATGCCTTCGAGACAAGGAATTAGTCGCCATCTATGACTCTGTCAAGCACTTCCGGCACTTCTTGGAAGGAAGGAGTTTTCACAACAGAACAGACCACAAGCCACTCACAACTGCAATGAAACAACCAGGGACCAACTGGTCCCCTAGGGTATCACGTCACCTTGCATTTATCATCAGGCACGTCAAAGGTGAGGAGAATGCCGTGGCTGACGCCCTTACCAGGGCACCCCTTATTATTCCATGCATATCCTCTATCCAACAGATGCCGCTCCTGGATTTCTCAGCTATTGCAGCAGTGCAGGAGTCAGATGAGCATCTCAACCAACTCCTTAACAGCGACACAGGCCTGCAGCTGGAGCACATACCGGCACCAGACGGCATCACGAAACTATGGTGTGACACTTCATGTGGTACACCTCGGCCATACATCCCCGCTCCCTTCAGGTACAAAGTATTTACCCACTTTCACTCATTGAACCACCCAGGTGTCGCAGGTACTCTCCGCCTCAATAGCCGCAGAGCCGTATGGACTGGTATGAGAAAATAGATTAAGGAGTGGGTATCAGCATCTGTGCCATGCCAGAGAGCGAAGGTAGGGCGCAACACCCGCCCTCCCCTACACGATTTCCCCATATCCACCAGCAGGTTCCACACTGTCCATATCGATATCGTCGGGCCACTCCCACCATCAAGGGGTTTTCATTACCTCATCACCTGCGTGGATCGTACTAAACGTTGGTGCACCATGATGCCCATGACAGACATCACAGCAGAAGGTACCGCTCGCCACTTATTCAATACTGGGGTTGCCAACTTCGGTCCGCCAGCTGTCATCGTAATGGAAAAGGGCACGTAATTCGAATCCGGGGCGTGGCAGGAAATGCTTACCTTACTTGGCACCAGAAGACAGAGGGCTACGGCTTACCACCCCAGCAGCAACGAGATGGTTGAACGTCTGGACAGAAGGTTGAAGGACGAGTTTCGCACCTTGCAACCAGACCAATGGTCAGACGCCCTTTTTCTTATCCTCCTGACCTTACATGACACAGTGAAGGAGGATCTACACCACTCACCAGCTGAACTCGTCTTTGGAGAAGATCTCCACTTACCCAGACAGGTCACATCTCCAAACACGGACACCTCCAACCTCTCTTTCCTCCCAGCCTTGAAGGCAGCCATCTCCAGCGCTCATCCGACGCAGACGAGGAAATCTAACTAGAGAACTTCCTACACACCACCGGGTCTACATGCAGCCACACACCTATACCACTCCTAGATCCCTAGTCTATTCTTAATCCCTAGTCTATTAATCCCCGACCCAGACAGACCTAAGCCGCCCTCGGGACATCCAGCCAAGCCGCCGTAAGCCCCCTGGGGACAGCAGCTGTGGCCTCCACTCCCTGGCTCGGACCAGATATAAGGGGGGACAGCCCTACTGGGTCACTCACTCCAGCTCGAGCACCGGAAGAGCAAGGTTCCTGCCCACCGTCATCCTGCCTACCGCCACACCACCTAGCTGCCCCAAGTCTACCCGTGTTCCCATTCTGATCACACGGTTAACCTCCTACCTCCAGCCAACTCTCCTGCAACGACTACGGCTCCTCTACAGCACAGCACAGCACGGCATGGCACACCAGCATACTACCATATTCTGTGTAACCTTTGTGTACTACTAATAAACTGTATTGTGTATCCTAGAGTCTGTTCACCCCGGGTAATAACGCAAGGTCCTCCTTGATGTAATACCATCATACCATACCCCACACCAGTACACCGTATCCTACCATCACCACCATCCCACCCCTACCACAGCATTCTCACGTTCACCCTACCATACCTCACCCCATCTCACCTTACCATGCCACCATTCAACTGCCACCACCACACACCCATACCTCGTCCTAACCTACCCATGCAACACCCATCCCTAACCTCCTTTCCCCACCCATCCCACCTCCTTCACCTCAGCCAAACCTTCCCGAACCCCTCCTTCCCTCGCCAATTCCATTCCTGTACCCGACCTACCCGAACCTCTCGTTCCCACTCCAACCAAACCTCACCCCACCTCCCCTTCCTGACATACCTTTCCTCCTTCCTTCCCCTCCTGCGTCTATCACCAACCCAGTTCCTATACCCAACCTACCTATCCCACCTCACCTACCCAAACCTCTCATTTCTCCTCCACCTAAACCGCTCGCCTCCCACATTCCTCAACCAGACCGAACTACTCCACCTCCTCTTCGTGACATACCTTCCCCATTATGTACTTATGTATACTCATGTACTCTAAATGTAAAAGAATAACCATTGTAAAATGGAATAAACTTCTGAATCTGAATCTGAATCTGAATCCCCCTCCACCCCCGATCCTTCTCCTTCCACACACACCGACCCCTTGCCTACACTTGGCAGCCCTACCCCCGAACCTTTCCCACTACCTGACCTCACCGTACCTCTACCCGACAACCACACTCCCGACTCTATCCCGTTACCTGACCATACTCTACCTCCCACCCCTCCACGCTCACCGTCTACCACCCACACCTCTCCTGACTCCACGCATTCACTACCGTATCTCCCATATCACTTCCCGTCTTCCACCATATACCCGCCCTCCTCCACATCAACACACACCACCATTTTCCACACCAACGACGCCCTTGTGTCACGGCCACGCCTCAAGCTCGTACTGCCCTCGCTACCAAAGCCATACTTCAAGCTCGTGCCGCCCTCGCTACCACAGCCACACCTCAAGCTCGTGCCGCCCTCGCTGCCACGCCCACGCCTCAAGTGCATGCCGCCCTTGCCGTCCCAGCCAAGCCTCAGTGGTTGCCGCCCTCGCTGCCACGGCCACGCCAGCAACGCTACCTACTCGGCCCCGCAACGCAACGTGTACGCCAACGACACAAACATTGCCTCACTACGCCCAACGCACGCCAGCTACGCTGCCACGCCTCTCGTGCTCTCACACCACCATGCGCCTCCTCGACACACGCCCCACGCACGCCAGCAACGCTACCACGCCTCTCGTGTCATCGCACCACCACGCGCCTTCTTGACACCCGGTCACTCATGCCTCGCAACGCTTCACATGCGTCACCACTGTTACCACGCCTCTCCAACACAGACACACACACACTCCACATGCGTCGACACACACTAACCATACAATACCAGGTCAAACACTTCTAGATAGCCTGCCACTCCACACTTATCACATACACTTCTGTGCAACACATGTATTTTCTTTTTGTTTTGTTATTGACCATATATGTGCATCTATGTATGTCATCCTCACATATATTACCTTGTATAACATGTTCTATTTGTGTTATATGTAGTATATGTGATTTATTTCATTTTTTTTATATATGCTTGGCCTTTTTAAGCAGATATTCATGTCACCGGACACTTAGGGCTCACGTTCATGCCACACGTATCTCATATTATATGCGTACTATATGTTTCGTATGGCCCGTGTCGATTATGTACTCATGTAATATCACCATACTTCTTGACTCACGGACACGCCCATTCCTGTAGAGGTATAATATCCATATGTCATTCGCTTTGGGGGCCCATTTCTTTATCATGTCCTTAGGTTGTATTATGTCCTCATTTATGTGTCTTGTGTGTATCAAATTTTGTAGCTGCCATGGTATTGTTCTTTGTAGTCTCCCTCAGGTCCTGTCGCCCAGTTTTCGTGTCATTCCTGCCACGCCTCCACGACAGCCCAACCCTCCTCGTCAGCTCACGCCCCCTCCACGCCCGGAGACACCGACTTCTCCTTACCACGAGCTACAAGACTACGAGCCTGCATTGGTCCCCGAGGGATATACCTCTCCGCCTGGCCAATTGTGTAGCCACTATGTACAACACAGACACACATTCACACTACTCTCAGCTGCATACAACTACCATATATTACTAGTACACACAGGCAACGACACACACACGTACAACTTACCAGTACACCTTTATATGACACATCCCTTAGTGTCTTATGTCATTTTTTGTGTACTATACCTATCTTTGTTTTCTGATTTTTTGTTGTGGGTCTGCTCCAGTGTTTTATGTATTATGTCATATGTATGTATGTTAACGCTATGTATGTAACCTTCTTTTTCGTGTATGTATTCAGCATATATCACCCTTATCCTTGTGTCACTCCATAGGGATATATTGTTTTTGTCATTTATACATGTATTCTGTACAGATTTGTAATCCCTCACTCTCCTCTTGTCTCTTGGGGGGAGGGGGGTCGATCGGGATGCACCATAACACGTCCCCCTTATTATTATTATCATGTACCCTTTTATGTTTATTCATCTATATTTTGTTCATGTTGTATGTCTTTATTGAGGCCATTCCTCACCTATATAGATGTATTTTGTATTTTATTGTATCACCCTCGCTCCTTCTATAAATGTTGGGGGAGGAGGGGTACTGTAGTGATCCCAAGCACTCCTTTATCCTCATGCTCCCTTGCCCACACATCTGGGTATCATGACCAGTTCGTGTCCCGGTCTAGCTACCCACGCTAGCGGCGCAGCGGCGTGACACAGACGGACACAGTGACTTAGCCAGCACACACACTAGAAGCAAGACGTCCCTAGCTCCCGCCCCAGAACTGACTAAACACGTGCCTGCTGCTACCTCTCCTGCTGCTCCTCGCCAGGATACGGTCACCCTCAAGCATTACCTACACACCTACATGCTACACACCTCCTACGACAAGCTACTCCACAGTCTTTCTAGCGGGACGCTACAACACTCGTGCTTGGCACACTCAACATTCTCCCCTATGTACACCTCGTCAATAAACTGTGCCTTGTATTAGAGTCTACTATACACCTCCAGTAGTAGTGTGCCCCAAAACATTACATCTTGTTCCCTTCCTTCCTATCTTCCTTCATTCCCTCAACATATCCTCCAACACTCTCTATCTGTCATTCTCCCTTCATATTTCCACATACTCACACTCTCTTCTATCCTAATCGCTCTCATACTCCAAGCTTTTTACCAAGTATCGAGTTCGAATTTCTTTCGTATTTATTGCTTTTATCAATGAGTAGCTTTTCCTAACCTCTTCTTTGTATCTACTGGTTAATTAAAGTTTTTTTTTTCTGACTTATATATACTTCTTCGCGATATGTGAGTGTGATGGGTCATGAAATCAAAGAGTTTGTTCATCACAAGGGTGGACTCCACATTCCTCCTAGTCCTTATACATTCCATCATTTCAGTCTAACGACAGGTTGGAATCTGTTTTGCTTTGCCCATTAAATTCTTAAAATAACAGTGTAAAATATATTGAAACTCACTTTTTCCCTCTCTCTGCTTTTGTTAATAGAGAGGCGCCACTTTAAAAATATTCTGTGGTCCGCACCCCTGCCTTCCCAATAATATTAACATTCGTTTATTTTAATTCCTGATTCAGCAAGAAAGTGTTAATAGAGAAAAGATCCTTCACAAATATTATTATTCATGTTGGACTGTGTGTACTGAGGTTAAAACTATGAATTTATTATATTCATATACTGTATGGGACCTGGTATTAGTTTATTACAGTTGTAGGCACTGTCATGATATGTTTCTTGTATTTTCTTAAATGTATAAATACTATGTTATTCCTAATTTCATTGCAACTTTTTTCTTGAGTTTTACACTTTTTTTTTTTTTTTCAACATTTCTTTTTTTCACATTAATTTGGTAATTGAGTTATATATATATATATTTTTTTTTATGATGCTAAGATGAAACGGTGGGCAGGCACGGACTGACCAGAGGTGGTTGAATCACATTTGTTGTCGAGTTCGTTCGGCTGGATGAATCTTTCGTATCTCTAGGGTTGAAGCCTAAGTATTCATAATCATTTTAATACTGTTCTCTGTCCTTGGCTGACGTCAATACCCTGCGTGATAAGCAAAGTTTTTCGGGATAGAATACAAGGAACTATATACACATTTGTAGGATCATTCGCACACCCACACACTAGGAGAGAGAGAGAGAGAGAGAGAGAGAGAGAGAGAGAGAGAGAGAGAGGGAGAGGGAGTACGGAAAGAGGGGTTGGGGGGGAGAGAGGGATTGAGATTAAGATTAGGTATGCTTTTGTTTTACGTCGAGTTAGGTAACTAGGATCACACAGCCACGCCGATAATAAATACAGAACGGGATAGAGATGTGGGACGGCAAGCACGTAGAAAATATTAGGAGAGGAACAGTGAAAGGGAGGGAGTCTAGGGAGAGAGAGAGAAGGAGGGAGGGAAGGAGCAGGGGAGAAAGAGAGAGAAGGGAGGGGAGCAGGGGGAGAGAGAGAGAAGGAGGGAGGGAAAGAGCAGAGGGGAAAGAGAGAAAAGGAGTGAGGGAAGGAGCAGGGGGGAGAGTGAGAAAAGGAGGGAGGGAAGGAGCAGGGGGGAGAGAGAGAGGGAAGGAGCAGGGGAGAGAGAGTGAGGGAAGGAACAGGGGGGAGAGAGATAGGGAGGGAGAGCAGGAGTGGGATGGGAAAGGAAGACTTCTTTTAAATAACATTTAACACATAAAAGTAATAGAGTCAATAAACATTATCTGAATGGAGGGATAAATCACGGTATTCAAAGAATATCGTATCGCATCACGGTAAGTAAATAGCTACAAGTAATTGAGAAGACAGCGATAATAGGAAATAGAAGATATCGTACATCTGGACATGGGTTCAGTGATACCAGAACAAATATTGTTGAGGCGAACCTGAGGTGTTCAGGAACTCTTGTGGGCAATGGTACATATATACACACAAACATATACATACATATTATCCATATATAATTATATATAGTTTGGGATGATACTCAGGCGTCTTACAGGAGCAAACTACCGACTATCAGTCTCAGCCAAAAATGCTAGATTGTTGCCCCTGTAACCAATATGCATAGATACAAAACTAAATGTGAGTTCTTCCAGCATACAATCTTTATTGGTGGAAGGAGAATGAAAATATAAGGAGACAATTAACTATGCATTATTTTTAACGGTACTGACTATTCTCTAACTTGTCAGTATTTTAACAAGGTGGCTCAGCCAATGTTTATCTGATTCACGTCAATATTTACTGCATTAAGTATATAAAAAAATAAATTGATAATTAAAATTTGATGGTTGAGATGGATTCATTAACACTATTACCTCCCTTGGAACAATATAAAGTTTCTTAAATACACAATGGCAATTATCACACAAAATCAGGCAAAACTGAGACAGCATCCAATAGAGTTACGTCCAACACAGACCTACTAATATAACGGGGATAGTATACTTTTGGTAAATTAGAGCCGCCTTGATTCCTCCAAAGGATGGCAAGAAACAGGACCAGATTGACAAAAAGAAGTATGTCCTGTTGCTTGGAATAATTTGGAGGAATCAGTTGCTCCAGATATACCAACGCTGTACTAAGGAATATCCCTTTAAAGGCCAGACACACGGAAATGAAGAGGATGCCTTCTAAATTTAAGATTAAATCCATGTAATAGTCTTTCACTATACTTGGTATTACTGTAGGAACGTTATTATTCGTCACTCCTATAATCATAAAAGAAATACTGTACTTACATTAAGAACTGTCACGTTGAGACAGTTGTTATTGGACTTGTACCATGCCATGATAACCACACACTGACTAGACCTATAGAGACATGGATTATAATATCTCTCTCTCTCTCTCTCTCTCTCTCTCTCTCTCTCTCTCTCTCTCTCTCTCTCTCTCTCATCACCAACAGCAGCGGCCCTATGGTAAATATATCATGACATTAAGCTACAACACGACTCACTTTTCAAAATACAGTTATGAAAACCAAGTAGTTGACATTTATAGAGTGTATCCGATGTGGTCAGTAGAGATGTGTATTATTGCCTCTTATTACGTCTTACGAGTATAATCAGTGTGGTCCTAATATATCAGGTATGTTCCTTTTTTTTTTTTTAATAGGACTAGAACCATCATAAGATTAATGAAAATATCGGGATCCTGTTGCTTAGAATAGTGTGGAGGAATCAGTGGCTCCAGATTTTCCAACACTGTACGTAATACTCCTATAATTGTGTATAATCTTAATAATGCTCAGTATATATATATATATATATATATATATATATATATATATATATATATATATATATATATATATATATATATATATATATATATATATATATATATAATATATATATATATATATATATATATATATATATATATATATATATATATATATATATATATATATATATATATATATATATATATATATATATATATACAGGGTTATTCAAAACTACATTTACAAAATGACAAGGTAAATTCCTAACATGATGTTAAACATATTTCCATATATATTTTTCAAAAATATATAAAGTTAATTACACACATGAAAGCCAAATCCATTGCCGTGGGAGAATGATGTAACCCTTTAAAATTAACACCTCCCCCCACCTCATCCCCTGCTCTCTCTTAAGTGGACGAGGCAAGTTTTAAAACGTATGAAGCAATGAAACCCTTATCGATCATGGGATTCAAACAGATCCGTTGGCTTTTAATCGATCCCAAGGCTTCGTGTTTTTTGTAATGTCAGATAAGTTAGTAGTACCGCCCTGGCATCTACACGTATCACTCGGTAAGTGTAACTCGACCACAAAACAAATCGAAGCCTAAGGATCTGTTTGAATCCCATGATCGATAAGGGTTTATTGCTTCATACGTTGTATTAAGCTCCCTCGTCTACCCGAGAGAGAACACGGGGTGCTGTGGGGGGGGGGGGGGGGGAAGAGTAAGTTTTAGAAGTGTTTGATCATTCGCCCACGGTAATGGATTTGGCTTTCATGTCTGTCATTAACATTTTAAATTTTTGAAAAATACATATGGAAATATGTTTATTATCATGTCAGGACTTTACCCTGTCATTTTGTAAATGTAGTTTTGAATAACCCTGTATATATATATATATATATATATATATATATATATATATATATATATATATATATATATATATATATATATATATATATATATATATATATATATATATATATATATATATATATATATATATATATATTTTTTTTTTTTTTTTTTTTTTTTTTTGTACTGTCAACCCTGAGACTTATTATGTATGAGTGATGAGTGGTGAGGCTACAAGGAATATAAATCCATACAGAAGAGTAATACAACACAAGTGATTATATCTAGATGATCCCTGGTCAGTGGTCGTCTATAGTCAGTCGTAAGCAAGAATCTTCATGGTGTTGATGGTGTGTCACTCGTACGATGGCTGTGTCGTGTGTGTATGTTGTCATCGTACCCATATAGCACCATCATCACCACCACGAATGATGTTGCCTACCACCCTTAGAATATGCTCAGTATACCGCTACATATATACCGCTATACGAAGGAAGGAAGACAAATAACATCAAATACTATAGTAGTCTTTAATTAAGAGAGAAGATTAAAGACTACTATAGTATTTGATGTTACTTGTCTTCCTTCCTACTATCTGCTAATCTACTATCTACTACACTACTATCAAGGTGTTGTTATGTATTTGCTTCACTGTGACGGTTCTGACTATGAGGTCTCTTGACGTATAAGGGGACAATACACTCTTGGTACTATTGCACACAATGATATTTTTCCACTCAAGGGTAACTCATAAAGTTATCTTACAATTGTTTTTATGTACTCCTATGATGCTATTACTTTATTCTGTGTGTAATTGTTTACTGGAAGTTAGAAGCTATTTCTTAATATACAGTTCAGTATTAGAGAAAAGCAGCAGTCAAATGTTTACTAAAGTCACCCCAATGTAGAAAGAAACTAATTATATGTAATAGTACAGTCACGAGCATAAGTTTCTTTACCCTCCCTGGCGAGAGTGAGGTCGAAGTCGTGGTTGGAGATGAACTAGAGTCTAAACAAACAAAGATTGTCCAGTTCATAATGTTCGGATGATGCTTTATGTCACTAGAGGTGTTCACTTATTTGAATCCAACAAATTTTACGCCGGGTACTGACTCCCAGTGTTCGTTTGTCTGGCCCTTCTCCAACCACGACTTCGACCTCATTTTCGCCATGAGGGTAAAGATACTTATGCTCGTGACTGTACATTAAAATGCCTTGATTCCTTCAGAGTGTGCCAGGAAATAGGACTAGATTAACAAAAATAATGGTGTTCTGTTGCTTGGAATTATGTGGAGGAATCAGTTGCTCTAGAATATAGATTTACCAACATTATACTCCGTAAATTGGCCAGGGTGTTATAGATTCACTTAATTGGTATAACTGATGTTGTAGGTCGGTATCTGTGTAGAACGACAGAGATTAGGGATATACTCGTACAGTCGTGAACATAAACTTCTATATAAGTCGTGGATATAAGTTTCAATATACATATAAATAACTACAACAAATTGCTGTCTAACTTATAAAGTCCACATGATTATGATATTATTGTTTTGAATAGTGAGTAGCTGCTTGTAGTTAATTAGATGATGATGCTTAACCTACGTATTGAAAAGTTTACCAGCTTATGAACAGAGGGAAGCTGTCACACTATTATACGAGTCACTCCAGTGTAGATTATGATTATTGTCCATGAGTAATGACCATAACTCTGATCTGAAAACCCATCTTCAACTATATGGACATGTTATTGGTTTCCTCGAGGCCGACCCATCTATAACCTAACCTTACCTTACATAAAATAAACATACAGAAAATGAAGCACGACAAGTTCATTCACATATAATTGTTTATATCTGTTCGTTAATTCCAAACTTAACTTATGTAACCTAACCTAACCGACAAAGATGTATAATTTATACAGATATAACTTAACATAACTTAAACTAAGTTAACTAAACTAACCTAACCGAACCTAAACTAAGCTCACATACCCTTAACCCTTTGATCCCAAAGTTATATTTTTACTTAGGCTTCTATCTCAAAGCAGCAGAGCGAGATCAAAAGTTTCCATACAATTAAGAGTGACTTGCGAATATATTTAATTTTATATTTTGTGTACCCTTATGACAGTATTAATTTATAAGTGACAACCTGCTTACAACCACATAGAAACTGCTGCTAATCTAACTTGATCAAAAGAATCCAATCCAGTTTTTTTTTTTTTTTTATGTTTCGACACTGGATATAGGCTTCATCAAGCCCGTTACCGTGGCCCAGGTCAACTGCTGTTCACACACACACACGTCACGACTTCCGAACTGGCACCCAGCCACAGAGGGAGGGAATTGTGGGTAATTTCCAAAGACTGGCAAATGGCAATGCATAAAACCTACAGTCTTTCAGTTTTATGAAGGCGAAATGCTGTGGCTGGGATAATCCCGCCAATAATGTGTATCTGCCAACACTTGTTCTAAATAATTTATATATTCTTCTCCATAAATCTCTAGTTGTTTTGTAAATTCTCTACATATTGACCCCGTAGAAGGGTATTGCCTGCATTAGTGATGTGGGCAATACTTTAAGGGTTTTGGCGCCCCTTCGGCCCCAGCCACTAGCTTTTAGTTCTTCTTCTGTCCCTTTTTCTTTCTATTTCCTTCCTGCTTGCTGTCTCACCTCTCTATCACCGTTTTCTGGCGCTATATGACCTCGCTGTTACGGCGCCTAATTTCAATCGATCAATCAACCTCTACATATTGAGAACCAAAATTATATCAACAACATAATCGCCTCATATAATTGGACTATAAGTGATAAGGGAGAAACGTCTATGTCATTATAACTTTTTAAGAACGAATGAGAAGGTTAAAATTATGAGAAAGAAAAGATAAACAGTAAGAAATGAGGGAAGGGGAAACGAGAGAGGGATAAGACAGTAGGGAGGATGTGTAAGGTTGCCAGTTACTTGAGAGATACTGTAATAATACTATAGCCTATGCATAAAATTAGACCAAGTTTATTGAAAACGCCATATAACGGCGCCTATTTAAGTTTAACATCGATTATTTTTAAGGAAATGCATATTTAGAAGAAAAAAGCCTGGTAAATAGCTTAATAAATTTGTTGACAAATATGATTATTAAAAAAGTTAGAAAATTAAACCGTCTTCTGCCGAAAATAAAAGATACAGCTAGGCTTGGGAGAAGGTGATAAATAGGGTGAACTACTAGCACGAGGGATTTGATTGATTGATTGATATTCGGTGCCACAATAACGAGGTCATATAGCACCAGGAAAAGGTGATAGAGAGGTGTGACAGCAAGCAAGAAGGAAATAGGAAGAAAGGAGGGACAGTTGAAGAACTGAAAGCTAGTGGCCGGGGCCAAAGGGGCGCCAAAACCCTTAAAGTATTGCCCACATCATTACAGGCAATATTCCCCTACGGGACAAGCACGAGGGATAAAAGGAATACAGGTAACAGGGATAGCTGAAGACAGAAAAGGAAAGGTTCGGGTCCGAAAGGTTAGCAAACACCTGTATTTGTTGTCTAATATCCAAAGGATAATAATAATCAGTAGTCTATCCCTAATTATTCTAATTAATGTATGCTTGTTATTACTTTTCAACTCATCACCTTCATTTGTCTTACCTTCTTCCCCCTCACCCTCTCCTCAAAAGCTTTACATTTTTCTCTCCTATTCGTTTCAGCGCCGGACAGAAGCTGTTTTTCGCAAATATCTCCTAAACGAATCGTTGTAGCAATATAATATTTCAGAACACTATCTTTAACACCCGGACCTAATTTATGGCTGACATACCATATTATTATATGTGTTATGTTAGGAGTTTACTGAGTGATGTTAAACCTAATCCAGTCATCATATCTAAGGCGTTATAGAGTAAGTAAGTAAGTAAGTAAGTAAATATTTATTGCTATTTTTACATACATATGTACAGAAATTTAAAGATTGGTATAATAGCATGAGTCTGTCGAGCCGAAGCTCCCTGACAGGCAGATATTAATTAACATAGGTGCTTTCAGACATGCCTAAACCTAACTATAGCAAAAAAAATCATCTTGATAATATCTTGTTATCAATGGTATTACAAAATATTGACTGCATTGGGTTATTACATAAATTATGCAATAAAATTACAATGGTTATAATTGTAAACATGTTAAAGTAGACCCACTAAGAATTCTGAAGTATAAAATCTTTTATTTTCCTTTTGAATGACAAATAGTTGTTTGTTTTTACTAAAACTTTTATATTTAGTGGTAGATTGTTAAATAATTTTGGACCTGAACATAAAATACTGTTTTTATATAAAGCTGTTCTGAACTGTGGACAAATCAAATCTACATTATTGCTTCTAGTCTGGTGTACATTATCAATAAGTTTGAAAATTCTATTTCCTGTGTAATTTGTAAGCATTTTATAAATCAACAGTAACGAAAAATATTTATGTATAGATTCGAATTTTAACATTTTCATTGAAGAAATTCTTTCAGTTACAGAGTCAAATTTGCCTAAGAAAAGAATACATCTGACAACTTTCTTCTGTGCTATTGTTATCTTATTTAAGAATGATGGCCACGTACTGGCCCAGATGGATACACAGTAAGTTAAGTGAGGGTAACATAAGGTGTAATAAATACTAAGCAATGCATCTAGTGTAAGATTATACCGTATCTTGTACATTATGCCACAAATTTTTGAGACTTTCATACAAACCTCTTCTATGTGCAATTTCCAATTCAGATTTTCATCTATGCAAACACCTAGGAATTTTGTATGGTTTACTCGATTTAATGTTTCGCCTTCCAACTGTAGTGGAGGCAGACTATTTTTTATGGATCTATTCTGAAAAAATATATAATTAGTTTTAGAAACATTGAGTTTTAGTTTATTTGATTTTATCCATTGAGATATTAAATTAATTTCTGTGTTTATGCTTAAATGTAGGGAATTGATGTCTTTATCAGCTAGTAGGAGATTAGTGTCATCAGCATATATAATAAATTGGAATTTTGTGCTAGCATTGATTATATCATTTAAATATATGAGAAAAAGAATTGGTCCTATAATTGATCCCTGTGGTACACCTCTGGATATAGGTACAAACTGCGAAGAACTATTGTTACAGAATACAGATTGTGATCTATTGCAGAGATAACTACGAAAAAGCTGTAGAGGTACACCCCTTATCCCGACATGTTTTAATTTATCTAACAGAATACAATGATTTAATGAGTCAAATGCTTTGGACAGATCAATGAAAATCCCAACCACATACAGCTTCTCCTCCAAAAATTTATAGACATTATTGACAAAGTGTAATACAGCAGTTTCCGTCGAGTGATTTGCTCTAAAGCCGTGTTGGTATTTAGTTAATAGGTTATTTTTTTCAAAGTAGTTAGTTAGACGTGACGTGATAATTTTTTCATAAATTTTACTGAAAGCAGGTAAGATTGAGATTGGCCTGTAGTTATTGACGTCACATCTATTACCGGACTTAAATATAGGAATGACTCTGGCTTTTTTTAAATGATCAGGAAATATGCCTTTTTTCAGTGATAGATTAATAATATAGGTTAAAGGGATGGCCAATAATTCACATGAATGTTTTAGTATTTTTGGAGAGACTTCATCATATCCTGGACAATTAGATTTAAGGGCCTTTAAATTATTCATTACTTCGGTGGTATTTGTTGGCATCATATACATTGAGAAGGCGGGGGGTTGACATAAATACTTCATATAATCAGTGTTCGAACAGTTTAATTCTAAATTACCGAGATTAATAAAATGTTCATTAAAGGCAGTGGCGATATTAGTACATGGTTGATCTAATGATATTGTATTATTGGCCTTATTTGTCCTGCCTAGAAGGGAGTTTATGGTATTCCAATGGGATTTGGGATTTCCTTGATTATTTTTTAACTTATTTTTATAATATTCATTTTTAGCTGTTTTTAATTTTTTAGTTAAGTTGTTTCTATATTGCCTGTAAGTTTCTTTATATGTTAGAGGCCACTTATTTGCCAGTCTTCCCAATCTATTTTTTTCAGTAATACACTTTTTTAAAGCAGGGGTAATATATGGGCTGATGACATGCTTATTAGTTACACAAATTTTCCTTATTGGAAAGTGCCTCTGAAATAGTGTATTGAATTCATTGAAAAAAAGGTTAAAAGATTCGTTAGGACAGTCACATTGTAATATAAAATTCCAATTAACCTTTTCTAGATCATAACTAAAGTTATTGAGAGCTGAGTCAGTTATAGATCTCTTATAGACGTGTGTTGGGGGATCACATACTACATGTTTGAATTGTGATAATACTGGAAAATGATCTGAAATGTCCGAGTTGATTATATAGTTCCCGACATTTGCCTCTGGTTGTGTTGACCATATATGGTCAATAAGTGTGGCGGTAGTATCTGTGACTCTTGTAGGTTTTGTGGTCAGTGGAAATAGGGAAAATGTATACATTAGGTTACAGAATTCCAGAATATTGTTGTCATTGCATTTTAACAAATCTAAGTTAAAATCACCAAATGCAAAGATGCCTTGAAATTTTTTATCATAGGCTAAAGAGAAAATTTCGGTAAGAGCATTCATAAATTTATCTATGTTTCCACTCGGTGATCTATAAATACATAATAATAATGTTTTCTTCCCCACAATGGTTGTTTGAACACCAATACATTCTATGAATGTATCTACTTTTGAAAATTCACTAAGTTCAATGGAATGATAACAATGAGAAATGTACAAGGCTACACCACCACCATGTGTGTTCCTACAATTTGTAAACATTTTGTAGCCTGGCAGCTGGTAAAGGGAAACAAGGTGAGGGCTCAACCTGATCTCTGTAAGACCAAGGATATTACATTTTGTATTTATATTACATAGAACGGTATCAACAAAGGATTGAAGATTTGTAGGAATTGACCGTATATTCAGAGTTAGGATGGTAACTTGATTGTTGCTAGGTATTGAAGCATTGTCAAGGTGAACGTATTTAGATCTAGGAAAATTTATGCGGTTAAATTGTGTGTAAAGATTCTCAACATTCAAGTTGCCATTATATTTATCTTCAGCTTTAAAAATATCAAGGTCATTGATATCTTGTACATTGAAAGTCATTGCGAGAATGAGAAAATTATGATAGTAATTAAAATAACATTAATAATTGCCATAGTAGTAGTAGTAGTAGTAGCAATAGTAGTAGTAGTAGTAGTAATAGTAAGTAGTAGTAGTAGTAGTAGTAGTAGTAGTAATAGTAGTAGTAGTAGTAATAGTAGTAGTAGTGGTAATAGTAGTAGTAGTAGTAATAGTAGTAGTAGTGGTAATAGTAGTAGTAGTGGTAATAGTAGTAGTAATAGTAGTAGTGGTAATAGTAGTAGTAGTAGTAGTAATAGTAGTAGTAGTAATAGTAGTAGTAATAATAGTAGTAGTAGTAATGGTAGTAGTGGTGGTAGTGGTAGTAGTGGTAATAGTAGTAGTAGGGGTAGTAGTAGGGGTAGTAGTAGTGGTAGTAGTAGTTTTGGTGGCAATTGTAACGATTGTAGTAGAGTAGCAATAGCAGTAGAACAGTATAACAGTAGAAGTATTATAGTATAACAATATAACAATAATAGTAGCAGTAAAAGTAAGTAATGGTGTTGACAGGAGTAGTACAGTGACAATAATTGAGACAATAGTATTAATAATATTTGTGGTGGTAGTGGTAACAGTAGCAACAACAATAGTGCTAATACGTACATAGGTAGATGTGTAGAGAATGGGACGAGTGTGTGGTACTTGTGTAACCCCTCCACTCCACCAACACCCTCCACACCCCCCACACCACTTCTTCCTTCCCTACCCCAATATCACATTATCCCCCTCCCCGTTTCACTTTTCACCCCTCTATATATATATACACCATCCCCTTCCA
Organism: Petrolisthes cinctipes; assembly: GCA_033782935.1. Taxonomy (NCBI): domain Eukaryota; kingdom Metazoa; phylum Arthropoda; class Malacostraca; order Decapoda; family Porcellanidae; genus Petrolisthes; species Petrolisthes cinctipes. The sequence continues at coordinate 499,292 of JAWQEG010000327.1, forward strand.
TCTTTGATTTTTATTTTCTTATTCTAATTACGTACATAAATAATAGTTACATATGACAGTATGTATATACGTATCGTTCATTAGTAATATTGTTTAATACAGTTACTGTTGTGTGTGGACATGAAAACCAGAGTGGGTCAAACGACCATTAAAGCAATAGCTAATCCCGTTGTTAATGGCCAAATAGCCGGATAATAACTTGGTTGACCATAAGGACTGCAAACATGGACCTTCTTTTTTATCTTTCGACACTGGACATAGGCTTCATCAAGCCCGTTACCGTGGCCCAGGTCAACTGCTACTCACACACACACACACGTCACGACTTCCGAACTGGTACCCAGCCACAGAGGGAGGGAATTGAGGGTAATTCCCAAATACTGCAGCTGTTATGGTACCAGTGAGGGTGTTTTACGACGTTCGGGGGCATTATAGTTAGTGCCTCAAACTCAAATCGGAAGAGTAAATAATCTCAGGCCCTCACCTGAGAGGATCGATCTCCCGACCTCCAGGTTACGAGTCCAGAACAATAACCACTCAGCCACCTCCCCTAAATACTATATATACTATATATACATGTAGGGGAGGTGGCCGAGTGGTTAGTGTTCTGGACTCGTAACCTGGAGATCGGGAGATCGATCCTCTCAGGTGAGGGCCTGAGAATATTTACTCTTCCGATTTGAGTATCAGGCACTAACTATAAGGCCACCGAACGTCGTAAACCCCTCACTGGTACCATAACAGCTGCAGTATTTGGGAATTACCCTCACTTCCCTCCCTCTTTGGCTGGGTACCAGTTCGGAAGTCGTGACGTGTGTGTATGAGCAGCAGTTGACCTGGGCCACGGTAACGGGCCTTATGAAGCCTATGGCCAGTGTCGAAAGATATAGAAAAAAAAAAAAAATGTAAAAATGTTGTTGTACAGTAATTATCAATGTGAAATACGTCTTGTCTCTATGGAATTGTACTGTACCATACTATTAGTTAATAATAATCATATCTATACATATACATCTACATAACATTCTAATATATAATACAGTGATGGGAGAAATAGGGAGGGACACGAGTGATGAGGGAGGCGAGGAGCTAGGGGGGAGAAGAGGAGGGATACCGAGGGCGAGAAGGGGGAGAAGTAGTTATGGTTAGGAATGGTTTGGGGGGGTGTTGGGGGGGGGGGCACACTTTCCTTCGAATGCGTCAATATGACTGGCCAGCTTAGTGTTATTTTTCACGAGTAAACTCCTAACATAACACATAGAGGAATATGGTATGTCAGCCATAAATTAGGTCTGGATGTTAAAGGTAGTGTGCTGAAATATTATACTTATACAACGATTCAATTAGAAGATATTTGCGAAGAACAGCGTCTTTCCAACACTGAAACGAATAGTACGTTAATGCAGTATGCACTTATTTAAACTATTGCTGTTTGGAGACCTTTCACAGTGTATGCTTCATTTATTCCTCCTGGTACAGTCACTCATAAAAATTAAGACCCCCCCAGGCCAGTCATCTTCTTATACTTGTGATATCGGTTCTGGTAACAGTGTACGTGACGTCAGTAATGGCGCTTGAGAGATGAAGTTGATTTGCTCGACACATTTGTAACTAATGGTAGATGAGATGAAGCATGAGTTGGGATAATGTTTCGAGCAAACCAACCTTCCTCCAAACACCATCCACACCACCACCTCTGACGTCAGGTACAATGTTACCAGAACCGATATTACACGAGTTAAAAGGTGTCTTGCTTGGGGGTGTCTTTACTTTTATGAGTGACTGTACACGTCTCCTGACTCTCCTCTACCTGATCATTCGTTACCCTCCAACATTACCTTCTATCTAGCCCTGCCCACATTTCTCTCCTCCTCTCCCACTATCATCCCCCACTCCCTCCACCTGTAACTGTTGCCAGATCCGACGAGGCCCAAACCAAGTCGCTGATGGATGGGGTATTGTCGCTTGGTCTGTCCGGAGCTGTACACTCACGGTCAGAAGTTGTGTCCCGATCCCCTGGCAAGATGAATCGCAAATAGCACAGCTTTGAAGGTTCGAACAACTGTCCATCTCCCTACAACACACACTTGTTATGATTCATCATGCCAAGGGATCAGCAGGACACAACTTCTGACCACGAGTGTACCTAAGTCTCCCACCCCACATGTATCACAAAAATGGAGCTATATAGGTGAAGGCGCCAGTAGGACCTGATTTGTGAACCCACCAATCTGTCATTTCCGGCGCCTTCAAGATGGCGCATACCTTTCAAAGTCAGGTCAGAACTCAGGTCAGAAGTCCACTTATACTGAAACATATCTTAGTGTCCACCATATTGAAGGCTCCGAAAATGACAGTTCGGTGGCTTCACTTTACTCCCCTGGATTTGTGAGCCTCCACCTATACTACCTCCAATATCACAACCTTTGCCCGTAACTATTCAATTGTGTATATTATCTCCGAATGCCAGGATGGGAGGAGTCAGGCAGTAAGCTGAATGTCAGAGTGATATTAGGTGTACAAATTACATCTACATATTCACACTCGTTCTCCCATATATAGGTCAGGTCTTCAACAATAAGTTTGTGTATATAGAGTGATCATGATGCCACACTTTTGGTCTAAGTTAAGAATAATTAACCTATCCTGCTTCATTCTCTCTCTCGTATCTCCCTGTATTTACTCCCCTCCCTATATTTCCCTACACTTCCTTAATCCCTTCCGTCTGTCTCTCTAGAAAGAATGTCCGCAGCCTGTTGGTTATACATACATGTATTATCACATATTTCTCTTTCCTTATGATCGTTTATCTAATTATCTATTTACTTTTTAGTCTGTGTATACCGGATGAATCCAAAGAGACAAAAGATGAAAGTGGATGTTTGTCGTTGTGTTATTATACTTTGTTTCATTTTTTTTTTTTTTATCAGTGATGTTTCTTTTCTCCAACACTTGAAAGTGCTACCCTATGGAATTTGAGTTTTAAGGGAACAGTATACTTTTGTACACTGGAGTGTCTTCATAGTTCTAAAGTATGCCAAGAAACAAGATCATAATGACATAAATATAGGTGGCCTGTTGCTTAGAACAGTTTGGGGAATCAGTTCTCCAGGATTACACAATAGTGTACTTCCTCCTTAACAGGGTATTATGATTAGCTATGATTTAATTGGATGTAGTAACTAAATTCAAAATATATTGGTGTTATTGCAAGGAGACTAATGTTTTGACCACAGTAATTAATAATACTCAACTTTAGGTCCTTCTTGTTGTATGAAGGATCGGAATTACAGCTTTCTCTCTTTAAAATAAATTATGTCCTCAGTTATTGCTCTTAAACCATGAAGATGGTTTCGATATATCCCTACAATTCCATTCTCTGAATTATAAAGAACACTTAACTGGTTTATGGATAATGTTAAAGTGTGTGCATGAGGAAAGCTGGTGAGAGGACGAGGAAATATTTACCGCCATCGTCGGACACAGAAATCCTTCATTATCTTTGTTTTCAGTCTTTGTATGTCCAGGCAGGCGGGCAGGCAGGCAGAAAGTTTAAATCAACAGCAGAAGGAAAGTGAGTGAAAGAAAGCAACCCGATAATAAAGTAGACATTTAGAAAAGTAGGCAGATATAGGCAGTTGGAAGTGCGACTGACTACTCTGGTGGACATTCAGATAGTCTACAATACTTAACCCCTTAGGACCGATCAACCGACATGTCGGTGATAAAAAAATTAATGGTTCGCTCCGAATAACCGACATGTCGACGTACCTATAAAAAACTGTAGGAAGTAGCTAGCGAGCTGGCGTCGGTAACGATGGAAAGCTAACGTCCTTGAGAAAAGGTTTGACTGTGGTAGTGGTGTCTGGCAGCTGCGTATGCCAACAAGGAAATATCTCACCACTACATGGTGTTTTCTTGTGTTTCTCGTATCTCTCTGCTGTCTACTATACTCCAGGAGAGTCTAGACAGACAAAATTACACTGAAATACGTTTATTATCATTGAAAACCACTTAGACACATTATTTAGGTGTTTATATACATGTTTACAGTGTACGCAGAGCGTATGAGGTTTTCTTTCATGCGTTTCAGGGGATACTATTTATTTATTTTTGGACTTTGACGCTCTGTCATACGCAAACGCGTACACCTAGGAGGCTCCCGTTTTCAGTTCCTGGTGTGTGTATATATATATATATATATATATATATATATATATATATATATATATATATATATATATATATATATATATATATATATATATATATATATATATATGGGTGACAACCCCCTACCTATTCAAAATTCTACTAAATTCCTTGGACTGTATTTTGACAGTCGACTGACATGGCGAGTCCATGTCTGTCAGTTAAAAACTAAATGTCGAAAAGCACTCAATTTGCTGAAGTGCATTTCTGTTACCCAATGGGGAGCAGATAAGAAGTCATTGCTAATGCTATATAAAGCCCTTATTAGATCTAGAGTAGATTATGGGTCAATAGTGTATGGTTCGGCATCTGAGTCTGTGTTGAAAGGTTTGGATGTTGTGCAGAATGTGTGTGTGCGTGTGTGTCTTGGAGCCCTACGTTGCACTCGAATCGAGCGTCTAGAGATGGAGTCACAGACACAGAGGAGGAACAGCAAGCATGGAGAATCTTAAAGAAAAGAAAGGACAATCGAAGAACTTAATGGTAATGGCTTGAGTCCACATGAGAGCCAAACCATTAAAGTATTGGAAAAATAGAAACAATATTACCAAATTTTATAATCAATCCTTTCATCACCTATTAGAATTGTAAGATATTACAAGCAAAGCTATTTTCATTACTCTGCAGCATTCAAGCTATTTTATGATTAATTGCCTTGTGTTATTGGTAACCAGAAGATAATATTTTGTAGTGGAGGGTCTTACCTATCCAATGATCACTCTGTTTCTTCTCCGCCACCATGTAGTCACTCACCCTTTTCGGCTTCTTTTCCCACTCACCGCCGTCCCGGCAATCCTTCACTTTACTCCTCCACTTTCCCACCTCACTCTCCTTCTCACCACCTTCATCATCATCCTGCGTGTTGCCGATAATGATCAATATTATGAAAACACGACCAGAAAATAAAACATGTTATTTTTTGTATACAAAATCAATCCATGCAATATGGCAGAACTGTTTATTACCCTGATAAAGTCATCCGAGATTAATGTCTAAGCCAAACTTACAGACGCCAGCGTGAGTGAATCATTCACCAGTCAAAGTGAGTAGTGTCCGAGAAACGCACATTGTATCAGCGTCACTCTCCCCGATCCAATCCCTTTATCCATCTCACTCAGTAGTAAGTGGTTCGCATCATGATCACACGTGGTTCAGGATTCAAATTTCTGGGTGGCTCAACTTTGGCAACGCTAAATGGTAAATGCGGAAGAGAAGCCAACTGTACATTAGCCCGCTTTGATTCCTCCAAACAATACCAGAAAACAGGACCAAATTAGCACAAAGAATGGTGTCCATTTGCTTGGAATTATTAATTTGGAGGAATCGGTTGCTCCAGATTTATCACCAGCATTGTCCCCCCCAACGGGAACCGCCTTGACGTGGTGGGGGGGCTTGCGTGTCTCTGAGACCTGGCAAGCTAGACTAGATGGGGCTTCGGCCCCTGCTCTGCCCCGATTTCGGGGAGAGAGAGCTTCCCATGCAAGTAAGGTCGCCAGTGAGAGACCAGACTAAATGGTTCCCATGCATTAGACTGCCAGTACGAGCACACAGTGCTGCCCTCCGGAGGGACTGCCCTCTGGGGGCCGTCCTATGTTGGATGGTTGGGTGTCTGGGCCGGGAGATGTTGGGGAAGGGGGTCTCAGCAAACTTTCGTTCCATTGGGGCTGCTTTTTAAAACGAGTGGCCCCGTGGGGGAAAAGGTACCCCGCCCACGGCGACCAGCGCTCGGTCCCCTCATCCGCCCGGTAGGTAAGTAGCTCTTGGCTCCTGGTGCCAACAACATTAAATCAATGATACATGGATACAGAAAAGCCCCAATCTCTTTCTCGAGCAGTGGTCGACCAGGCCCTCGAGACGTCACTCTCTGGTCGTGGTAGTAAGCAGAAAGCTGCAAATAAGACTAGACCTAGCAGGTCTGGTGTTGTGTCGACGAACCCTGTTAGCGATTTGGACACGTTAATGTTAACGAATGTACTTGCATACCTTTCCTATGACGCTATCCACTCCATTTTTAAGTGTTTTGGAGTAGTTCTTCGGATCCGAATCACATATGACAGTGATTGTAGGTCTAATCGGTGCTATATTACTTTCAATACAAATGCTGCTGCCAAAGCAGCATTTGAGGCAAAAGATTCTCTGACGGTGGGGGATACTCATTGTAAAGTTCAGATGATGCGGTCCACCAATGTAGTTGACAGTGACAATGACTACTGCCCTAACATCTTTGATGACTCTGTAGAGCATGTTCCATAGGAACGTCGGGTTCCTACACCTTTATGGTTTGTGGCTTACTACAGGGAAGGACGTGGTAACCTTATCCATGCTTCCCGGTATCTGGAGAAAGAAATTGGATTATCACCAATGGGGCCACATAAAGAAATATGGTAAGGGCGTTTTAATCAGAGCCAAAGATCTTACACAGGCCATGATGCTCCTCGATCTCCCCTGTCCTTCTGATAGCATGTTTGAATCTATTAAACCACATCGAACATTTAATTATAGCAAGGGGCGTTTATATAATGAGGACCTGTATGAATTCTCAGAAGAGGACATTCTCGCTATGTGCCCAGACAATGTCCAACGAGTAATGAAGATGAAAGGCAGTAAAAATATGATCATCCTCACATTCTATGGCTCGCATATCCCAGATCGCATTATCATTAACCCCACCTCTTTTGAGGTGAAGCCTTTTGTTGAGCGTCCCCTACAGTGTTTCTGTTGTTATGAGTTTGGTCATGGGAGGAGGAACTGCAACAACCGTTCCTGGTGTGGTAATTGTTATGCTCTTGACTCACATCTTACTTCTGAGTGTCGGTCAGAGAATTACTGCTTTTACTGCAGAGATGCTCACCCCTTGCGTTCTCGCCAATGTAAGATGTACCTCCTTGAGCAGGATATCCTCCACTTGGCTAATACCCAATTCATTAGCATTGGTAGTGCCAGACGGCAACTCAACTTCAGGCGACAGAAGGATGGTGGTGTGAAGACATATGCCTCCTCCCTTCGCCCTAAATTGGTTGCAGCACCCTCTCAACCCTCTCAAGAGGCAGCTGGGTTTTGCTCTAGTGAGAGCGTTTCTAAGGTTACACTACATAATAGTTTCTCTGTCTTGGAAACTTTATCAGACACTCATTCTGGTGACTTTTCAACTGATGACAATTCTCAGACTTTAGCTAAATGTGTCCATGTGGTAAAGGTTCACGCTGCCACACGCTCTCCAAAAATGAAACTTAAGTCACCTAAACTGCCACAGAGACGCCTTCGTTGTTCCTCTGAGGCACTTGACTCCATAGATGTTCCTCCTTGTAAGGCAACCATCTCTGTGGACTCATCCATAGTATCCTCTCAATTTAACCAGAAGCGTTCTCGTGGCTCTGATGAATCTCTTGATTCAACAGAAGTTCCTACTCGCAAGCTTCCTTCGGGATCATCAGAGGGGCGTGAAGTTAATGTGGATGCCACTGATGTTGTGACTTCAAAAGATTCAGTTTCTCTTCCGCTTGAGCAGCGGAGTGATTCTACCACCTGTATTATGGATGTTGATGTATCTGCCAGTAATTGTTTCAAAGAATATCCCAGCTCATATACCTTCATCTTCTTCTAACATATCAGATGCTTCAGAGACTCGTTTACGGGTCCCAATTACTGCCCCAAGTACTACTCCTCGGGTTTGCTCTTCTTCTAGTGGCCCAAGATTAGACAAATCTTATCGTTTGAGTAAACCCTTAGGTCGAAGTGGTAGTGGGAAGTACCTCCGTGAGGCTTCCCAATAATCAGTACTAAAGTAACACTGTTCAAGTTTTTTTTTTTTTTTTTTTATGTCGATGGGTTCTTTTAGTAATAATGTGCTTTTTAGTTTGTGTGTTTTTTAATCATGGTGCCTATCGCTTTTGGGTGTTCATGTTTTATTAATTATGTAAATGACAATTTTATGTTGGGCGGTATATGACCTTAGCTGTTGCGCCGCCAGATGCTTAGTTGCATCAATAATCAATCAATCAACCAATCACCAGCATTGTACTTTTCCCTTAACCCCTTAGGACCGACTTCTTTTTTTTTTTTTTCATTCCCAGTCGACTTATGGGGGTCAATTTTCAACTTTCATGTAGGCAAATTTTGTTCTTACAGAATGAAAGAGCTTGAATTTACACTTGTTGCTGCATTGGGTAAAGTTGATGTACTATCACTTCCTTGTAACATTGGGAATACAAATGTCTCGTTAGCTGTTGATACAGGAGCTTGTGTATCATTACTGTCTGAAGTAACACTTAAACAGCTGTTAAAGGAAAACCCACAGGAACGATGGTCTATTCAATCATCAGATTTAAGCTTAACTGCCTTATCTGGTAGTAAATTAATCATTAAAGGAATGGTCCAATTTCCTATTACACTTCAGTTTGCCAACTGATGGATTTCTAGGTTTAAAAGAACTGACAGATAATAACCTTGACATTGCAATATCCATCCAGTCAATTATCTTTCAAGGTCAAGTGTACCCATGTCAACCGCGGAGTCAGCAGTGTACAGCTGTAAGCTCAGGTACGAGAGCAAGTTACTCACAGACTCGACTGGCAGGCAGTGTCAAAGGTACGGTAAATTTACCAAGTAAAGGGTTTGCTATCATAAAGGTGAAAGTGAAAGGTGACAATTATGTGGAAAATCAAACCATATCCTTAAGTGAAACTTGTAAAATAAATAATGTCGGTATGTAATCCATATTTTCTCTGGTACAAAAAGACAACTTCATTGAAGCTCTAATTTTTAACAAGGTTGATCATGCAGTGAAAAAATAAAACCAGGTACATACATAGGTGACTGTCTTGTGTTTCTTAAACCGATACAGATGCAAAAAGAATCTCCTCCCTTAGCCAACATACACACTGTTTATGAATTGCAACTTAGGCAAACTATTAATGAATTATATGAGCATGTACAAGTAAATGATTTTCCTTCACATCGCACACAGCTTTTACACATATTAGCAAATCACAGGTCGGCTATTGCTTTACATGGAGAGTGGTTGGGGAAAACAACACTAGTTAAACATTACATATCATTTACAGACACAGATCCAGTATATGTGAAAGCTTACAGATTACCTCATAGTCAAAGACAAGTAATGAATAAAATGGTGGATGACATGTCCACAGAAGGAATCATTGAGCCTTCAAACAGTCCTTATAACAGCCCATTATTCTTAGTGACTAAGAAAACAGGTGATTTCCGCCCTGTTATAGATTTTAGGAAGATAAATGAGAAAACTGTCAAGGATAGGTACCCATTGCCTGTACTTAAAGATATCCTCATGGAGATTGGGGAAAATAACGGAGTCTTTAGTAGTCTTGACCTAATTAGTGGTTATTGGCAAGTAGAATTAGATGACCAATCCAAACCTATTACTGCTTTTAGCACCCCTAATGGTCATTGGCAATTTGTCAGAATGCCCTTTGGATTATCCAATGCACCCCTAACTTTCCAAAGGATGATAAATACTATCTTCAGCGACATGACTCAAGATGTTGTTGCTTACTTAGATGACATAATTATTGTCAGCCCTGTACTCGTGGGGTCGTCCAAGCTCAGCAACAGCTTCTCTCGGAAACACCTGCTGGAAACTCTCACTTACTCTCGGGCTAGTATTACTTACTACGCCGATGTAGACCTCTGGTTTCAAGCCAACTTACCGTTGCTCTGAACTACCACTCTAGTCTTCCTGGGGAACTAAGTTAGTTACTCAAGGGTTAGAGTAAACTCGTGGACTTGTCTCTATTTACTGAGTATATTAGATATTGTTTACAGGTTTACAGGTTATATAAGAATAAAGTGAGTAAATATATATTGTCCCTTTCTCTACATACAAGATGACAATATGGAGTTGATTATAGTATAGATATTAACATATAGATAATTACAGAGTGAATCTAGCAATCAGTAGCTCAGCATGGAAGATTCCCTCACGCTGCAACTCAGCACTTTTCAAAGGATGTTATGTCTAATGAAACTAGCTTGAACTGCTTTGGCTTAACGGTATGTTCCACCACCATAGGTGTATCATGTATCGCCACGGATACATTGCTCGGCCACGCTAAAACAACTGCGTCCCTGCAGTTCACAATAATATTAAATTTACTTTAAACTATGCTTAGCCTTCCTGATTATTAGATTGACTCTTGACATGGTAACATATATATACAATATATACAAGATGAAATATATACACATTGGATGAATTAACATAAAAGAAAAATAAATCGTTGAGCTCGTGAATGATACAATGGGTAATTAATAATACTTCCTTAAATTAAGTAATTATACATGGATAATAAAATGTAATACACATTCATACAATTCCTTAATTCTAAATCCCTACAACTAACCGTGTAGTGTACTACCTAGTTGTTGAGGTGTCCTTAAAATTATCCTTACAATTCATCTTCCCTAGGTTGTGTATGGTGGACCTCTATATTCCTTGATCTTCTGTTTTTCTTCTTTTTAATCTCACCATTCAAAACCCTCAAACTCCTGAACAGGTAACAAGAGAATATGAAATATAATATGAATAATAAACTAGTCACTCCGGACCAAGGGTACACAGCTACCCGTTGCAGATGGAAAGGTAGAGCAGATTCAATTACAGGATGAACATCAGACATGTTTAACAATTCCATCAATCTTATTTTCTCAGAATCCATATTAACAGTAGAAAAGTTTGCTGGGAGAGGAGGATGGACTTTCACAATTCCACAGATTTGTTTAGGACCAATCCAAGATGATGCTTCGTGGCCAGAACTGTTTTAGTATTGCTTAAAAATGAACACGCAGGTGGAACTACAAACGTACCCACCTCAGACACATGTTTTGCTCCTGAAGGGCCATCTTCACAAATAATAGTTGCTCTTGCTGGCTTAGTGAATGTATAATATGCAATGCCCTGAAAATACGTTACATAAACATCTGACTTCCTTTTTGGTCTCAGGTACTCACAATGTTTAATGGAGCTTGAAGCATCAGCCTGGATTAATGACAGTTTACAGTGGGATTCCTCGGGTCCTGTAAAAATAAAATTTAGAGCTGGGCACACCTTCAAATGGTAATATGCTGTATGACAATCTTCTAGCTGTTCCTTGGTCACTGCAACCACCAGTGAGCGATCCTGAGATGCAATAATATAATCATAATCCACATTTAACATCATGATCTCCGCCCCTAACCTCATAGGAAATGGCTTCACTGACCATATGTTAAAATGAACCTGATGTTTTGTGGGAATGTGAATAAGAATAGTTTTAGTCGTTAAGCATGATTCCAAAAGTGGATAGTAGTAAGATACAGATTCACCTTCAAAGAAAGGATTCAAACCATGCTTAATTCTAGCCACATCAACCATCCTTTGCAGATCAACTACTGACAGAAGGTCAGCGTCGGCCTTACCTAGCGCTGCATTCCTTAGGTTATGGAGTAGTTTTCTGGTTGGAGCATTCAGTCTATTTATTTAATTTTCCACAATACTTAAATATTGATCTAGGTTTAACACAAACATTGTAAAATCCAAATGTTTAGCTAACCTGTCTAATTCCTTAATTACCTCATTAGTCTTTTCAATAACTCCATTTACTTCTTCTGCCACATTAGCTGCCAAGGAAAACGTACTATCTATGACTCTATTTTGTTCTACAATCACCTTGTTTAAATTCTCTAGTCTGCGTCCTAGATCTTCGACATCGTCACTAGTAGCAATTACCCCTCCAATGTTAAATAATCCTCTTTTAGCCCTGCTATTGGTAATCTGATTATGAGCTAATTTTCTAACCTCACTTGAGAAGTTGGGTAAATTCTGTTCTGAGTATTTCATCATATTCTTTATTTGAAAATATCTGTCTTCCAACTGTACCTTTATTTGACGTTCCAGAGGGTAGCTTAAGTTCATCAATTTACCTAATTTAGCAGACGACATTTCTATGGCGTTATGAAACTTCAGCTGGAAATCATCAACCCTTGTCTTTAGGTCCAACAGAGTTCCAAGATTGAGTCTTACTGTTATTACGTCCGTGACCACCTCAAGTCTCCCATCAGTACCCACTAAGGCACCCGGTTTTATTTGGTCAGTCGAACCCTTGGAACTCACAAACGCCGCCACCAACATCACGCAGAACACTCCCCATGTCCTCATGATGGTCTGCGAACAAAATCAACATTAGATTATTTTGCCAGATATTTCCCTGATCTCAAATGCATTCTTTGCTCAGGTTCAGACTCTGTTTCCTTTCCCACTTGGACCGTTTCCTTTGGAACCTTCTTTATTCTATCCACGTGTACCTGTAGATCCGCGTCTGTTATATTATCCTGAACTATTAATTTATTTCCCAATACCCTTTTTACAATGAAGGGACCCTTGAATTTCGGAGATAGTTTGCTCTGTCTCTCTGGAGTCTTCACCATCACCACATCTCCTTCCTCAATTTCTACTTTCTTTGCAAACTTATGTTGCCTTGCAATATGTTCTGCCCGTGAGGCTTCCATATGCTTTCTTACTTCATGGTGAATGGTTGCAAAAGCGTGCCCCTGGACACTCACATAGTCGTCTACATTATACACTGGGCCTGGTCTTCCAACCAATATATCATATGGTAGGACCTTATCCTCACCATATATAATATAATGTGGTGTCTTTCCCAGTGAGGAATGTATGGAACTATTTATACAGGCGGTTACCTGGCATAACCAATCTTCCCAGCCTGCTTGAATTGAACCTGCCAGATGTCTAAGTACCTCCAAAATCTTCCTATTTACTCTCTCTACCATACCATTACTTTGAGGATGGTATGCAACCGTGAACACCTGCTTAATATTGTAGAGCTTGCAGATTTCTTCTAGGACACTATTTCTAAATTCTGTCCCATTGTCTGACAACAGCACACGGGGTATAGTGTATGTACAAAACAATGAGTTTACTAAAGCATGTGCAATGGACTGAGCTGATTTATCTTGTAGAGGAGCTAACACAACAAACCTACTGAAGTGATCCACACAAGTCAACAGATACTTTGATCCCTGATAACTTGTAGGTAGCTGTAACACATCTATGGCTACCACATCCCAAGGTTTAGCAGGACTTGGAAATGTTTGCAGAGGAGCGGGTGGTCCCGTAGTTCCCTTGTTCCTCGCACACGATACACATTTCTTTATATGGTTTTCTGTGTCCTTACGCATTTTCAACCAGAAATACCTCGACCTAGCTTCTTCTAGACAAGCGTCCCTCCCTTTATGACCTGCTTGCGGTGCATCATGAAGAAGCCTTAATACTGTTTCTATCAGAGACCCTGGCACTACTATTCTGCATGTTTCTTTCCCTTCAACTACAGTTAACTTATGAAGAACGTTATCCCTCAGGATAAACTCTGTTGTTCTTAGCGGTAGACCTGGAACTTCTACCTCTTCCCCTGACTCTAGACCATAAATTACCCTCTTCCACATAGGATCTTCCCTTTGCTTTGTCTTTAACTTCTGTGGGGATATTGTACTCAATGTGGTTACAGAGTTCACAGTCTGTCGACTTAGTGCATCTGCAACTACATTAATCTTACCAGGTACAAAATTGAAAGTAGGGTTGAACTCCAGAATAGTCAAATGCCATCGTGCTAACTTGCCGGTCATATTCTTCCCCTTGAACAACTCGAGACATGGGCGATGATCAGTACAAACTGTAATAGAGTAACCAAAAATAATAGGACGAAAATGTTTCAAGGCCCACACTATGGCATATGCCTCCTGATGTGTAACACTATATTTCTTCTCTGTATCATTTAACGCCTTACTTGCGTAGCCAATGGGTTTTAACTTTCCCCCCTCATCTTCTTGTGCCAATACTGCACCAAGTCCAACCCCCGATGCATCTGTATGTAAAATAAAAGGTTTCTTGAAATCTGGGAAAGCCAAAACAGGTGGTTACGTCAGAGCCTCCTTTAATATACTAAATGCCTCTTCTTGTGGTTGACCCCATTCAAACTTATTTGTCTGCTTCAACAGTTTAATCAAAGGTGCTGCCTTACTAGAAAACTGATACACAAAACTCCTATAGTAACCCGCTAGTCCCAGAAAAGATCGTACATGATCTGCCTTGGTCGGTGTTGGAAACTTTAAGATAGCCTTTATCTTATCCTGATTCACATGTATACCTGACTCGTCTACTTCATGCCCCAAATACTTAATCTTTTGTTTCAAGAATTCACACTTACTAAGTTTTAGCTTCAAACCCGCTGATGCTAAACGTTCCAATACCTTTCTTAATTTCTCCAAGTGCGTAGGCACATCCTTTGAGAAAATAATTATGTCATCTAGGTATACTAATGCATCTTTCCCAATTAACCCCGCCAATACATTGTTCACTAGTCTTTGGAAAGTCGTAGGGGCATTGCAGAGCCCAAATGGCATCCTGCGAAACTGATAATGACCCTGATGAGTGGAAAAAGCCGTGATGTCACGAGACCGCTCGTGAACTGGCACCTGCCAATATCCTGACAGCAAATCCAAGGTAGAAAACATCTTATTTCCCTCACCTATAGCCTGCAACAGGTCATTCAAATGAGGCATGGGGTATTTATCAGGGACTGTCTGCTGATTTACTCTCCTATAGTCAATAACAGGTCTATATGTTCCATCCTTCTTTGGAACCAAAAATATGGGACTACTCCAAGGAGAGGTCGAAGGTTCAATAACCTTCTGTTTTAACATATCCTTCACCGTATCGTCCACTATCTGTCTTTGTGAATGGGGGAGCCTTTATGATTTTATGTAACTGGGTTGCGCTTCTCGCTTTAACTTAATCACATGTGAAGTTAGGTCTGTACTACCTAATGGTTCCCCTGCAAGAGCTATAGCCTTCCTATATCCTTGAAGTAACTGTAACAACTCTTCCTTCCCTTCTGAGTTTCCCCCAGTTTTAACTTGACTTCTCATTTCTGACGAAGGAGATGCACCAATACAACCAACAACACTCACAACTGGTATGTTATGCTTCGGCTCTAATATCGTACCATGGTATACGAGAAAATCACACAATTGACTGCCTGGCTTAACTTCAATCTCTACTCCTGTATTATTTACAGCCAGCACCACAGTCTCACCCCCTGACTTTACTGTAGTCAAAGTAGACTCTAGCGACACCCCTTTCAACTTACATGTTTCAGACATGCACACCACATCTACGCCTTCTTTCACTCCTTTCAAACACACCTTGAACTGAATCATTTCCTGCGGTTGCAGCCTGTGCGCATCAGGTACAATAGCAGTAACAACAGTCCAACGCGTGACTTCCACCCTAGCAGTGTCGCATAGTCTATCTTGTTTCATGACCCCTTGGGTTGACTTCTCTTCAAAGCCCCTTACATAACCCACCGTTTTAACCTCTTTGTCTGAGTGTTTGGGTTGCGGGGTTGCCATACACATATAAGGTACATTTTCATGAACAATTGAACCCTCCCCTGGGTACACCTCAATCTTCCTTTCAGCCATGGTTGACAATCGAAGCAACCCGCTTGCCATAGGATGAAATTTACTTACAACATAAAATGATGCAGCAAAACTTGAGCTACCCCGGAAATGGACTGGCAACCTCACAACTCCAAGAACATCCACTGTATTTCCTGACACCCCACTCAGTTGGTATTGTGGCTCTTGCAATGCATAACTCCTCTCAGAATGATGTTTTCTAATATTTTGATAGGTCTCCTTTGATATTAGATTGACTACTGCACAAAGTATCAATCAAAAGTACCCCCGGAATTCCCCCTATTGTTACATTTCCTACGGCTAAATGATTTCTTCTACTGACTGCCGACACTATGGAGAATTCTATATCTCTAGACATTCTCTTCCTCTCGTCCTTGTGTCATAATGCCTCATCCGACCCTGATCGCCGGACCCCCATACGTGATTTTTCCTCATGCATAGCTCATATTATTACTCCACAGTCTGCCGTTATATGATTCGACCATTTATGGATTTCACACCACTTACTCTGTCCGGGAGGTACATAACCTCCTCCTTGTTGATAATTATCCTGATGTGCATAGTGGTACGCTCTACCACGTCCTCTAGCTTGTCCTCCACGCGCCCGCCTGGCTGCGCCTCTAGGGTATGCCTGACCCCTGTTCATTGAACCTCTATACTGATCCCCTCGAGATCTATTCTGTAATTGAGGACAGTCGGCCTTTACATGGCCCCACTTACGACAATGGAAACATTCTACCTGGTACCTCGCAGATGAATTTCCACCCCTTGTATTCCTTTGCCCCGCGACCGCATTTACGCCTGTCTGCGGCTCGCCCTCTGACCTCCTGTTAGTTACTTCCGTTTGCAATACCGAAGTCTGTACCTTCGTAGCATTTTGGTTGCGAAATGGTCTAACAACCATGGGATCTCTGATTTCCAGTTTTAACTCATTAATCAAATGCCAGATTCCCTTATCTCGCTCCAACTTTTTTTTCCAGACTCTCCTCTGGTCCTCCTCTGATAGACCTAGATACATCAAGAGATATTCAAACATCTCACAGGCGTCGTCTACCTTCATCCATTGTTCCCCATTAACATCCTAAGACCAATTGTTGTCCTGTATACAATCTTGTATATCCTTACGTATAGCACCCGCCTTTGATACTGCTACTTCTAGTGGTGTAATCCACGCCTTTAAACCTAAGTCCGTGAATATTCTATGTGCCCACGCCGAGCATCCCTCTGGAGCCGACCTTCGGTACACTATAATTAATGCTTTTTTAAACTCCTCCCACGTCTGTTGTTCCCTTGACGACCTCCCCAACAGACAACTACAGTTTAATAACTGCCTTGCAAACTCCCCTTCAATCCTCGAGTCTGCATATCCTATTTTACCTGTATCCCCGGTAATATTATACTCCACGAAAGACTGCTCAAGTCTCCGTATAAATTCCCCTATTGTATAATTCTTATTTGGATCCCCATCAAACTTTGGTAATGAATCCTCACCTGTAAACACTCATAATATTCGTTGGCTGATTCCCGTGGGCGCTACCCACTAAATTGCCTATACTAGGGTTAGTGACATTCTGCCCTGTCGCCTGGGCTGCTCCCTCAACAGCACTGGTGCTTGCAGTCGCCATTGGAATTGTAGCTTGTACAACTGTAGTATTTTTATTACCCTTTCCTCGCCCTTTTGGCAGTAACTTAAACACGTTTTCCCGTGTTTCCTCTATTTCGTCACTTCCCTCTACACGAAATTGATATCCACTTCTTAACTGCCCTGGCACTGAACTATTCAGTCCCCTTAACTGCTCCTGTATATTAGTGGTATTGGGAGTAGGTGGAAAGTTTAGTTCCCCCTCAAAACTGCTACTACTGTCTGAATCCTCTGATAAATCCCCTGGGATTATAGTCTTTGTCGTTCTAAATTTCTTAAACATGTCCCGGAGAAATAATTCCTATACACTCACCACAACATATAATATAATATTACATAGGCATACAAAAATACCCCAACAACATATTACTATTGTGTGTTTAATGTTCACTGTGTATGTGTATAGAATAAAATAACTAACCATGGAGAAATTGAAGATTACAGAGATGCTCAGCACAGTAAAGGAATGTGTAGATGCCACACACCCCCAGAGTAAACGCTGGCCAGTCGTTCCTCTCACAGCTCCCGTTCACTCTTCTGGTTCACCCTCCTAAGTCCGTCCTTGTTCCTTCCCAGAAGAGAGTACCCACAACAGACATTTCCTCTTTTTCCCTGGGAAAAGCACACAGGGAAAAATGCCTGATTAAGGTAGGTTAGGTTACGTAGCCACCATTAGCTGGCAACCCCCAGCTGGTATCGCTCTGGCTCGCTCTCGCTCCGTCAGTGTTGCCAACGAGGAAAGCGCCCGAGCCGCCCGCCACGTACACAATTATTCTGTTTGGAATATAGAATTAATACAGGACACTGTGAATGTTACGTATCCCTTACCGCTGCCACCATTATGTACTCGTGGGGTCGTCCAAGCTCAGCAACAGCTTCTCTAGGAAACACCTGCTGGAAACTCTCACTTACTCTCGGGCTAGTATTACTTACTACGCCGATGTAGACCTCTGGTTTCAAGCCAACTTACCGTTGCTCTGAACTACCACTCTAGTCTTCCTGGGGAACTAAGTTAGTTACTCAAGGGTTAGAGTAAACTCGTGGACTTGTCTCTATTTACTGAGTATATTAGATATAGTTTACAGGTTATACAGACATCTCGTGTCTCTCTAATATAAGGTAGGAGGTGAACCTGTTGTCTTCAAGGCAGGGCGTGTAATGCGCCTTCTCTCTCTGGTAGTCCCCGCTCGTGGTATACACTGCCACACCCTTTCTTAGATGACAGGTTGTCGATTATGCTATTTACAATGCTAAGCTTACATATGAAATATGGATAAGTTAGATATGAGTTTACATAAGAATAAAGTGAGTAAATATATATTGTCCCTTTCTCTACATACAAGATGACAATATGGAGTTGATTATAGTATAGAGATTAACATATAGATAATTACAGAGTGAATCTAGCAATCAGTAGCTCAGCATGGAAGATTCCCTCACGCTGCAACTCAGCACTTTTCAAAGGATGTTGTGTCTAATGAAACTAGCTTGAACTGCTTTGGCTTAACGGTATGTTCCACCACCATAGGTGTATCATGTATCGCGAACGTGATCAGCCACGGATACAGCCCTGATGTAAATTCACACCGACAAAAACTAGACAGAGTCTTACAACGACTGCAGGATGTTGGATTAAATGTTAAACTGTCAAAATGTACATTCCTTAAGGCTGAAATAGAATTTTTGGGTCATAAAGTAAATAGTAAAGGAATTCACACATTGGATTCCAAGATTAAAGCAGTAAAGGAATTCCCTCAACCTACTACAGTAAAGCAAGTAAGGAGTTTCCTTGGATTATGTTCATACTATCGGTCATTCATAATGAATTTTGCTAAAATAGCCAGCCCACTAACAAGACTCCTCAAGAAGAATATCGAATTTAAGTGGTCACAGACAGAGCAAAATAGCTTTGATCAATTAAAACTTAAGCTCACAACTGCTCCAATTTTAAGTTATCCAAACTATAACCTCCCATTTTCTCTCTGTACTGACGCATCACAGGATGGTCTAGGTGCAGTGCTTATGCAGCATTCAACTGAGGGTCGTTGCAAGGTTTGTGCATATACCAGTCGTGTTGTGAATGATGCAGAGAAGAAATACAGTGCCACTCACTTGGAGGCTATGGCGGTTGTGTGGGCCTTAAAGACCTTCAGGAAAATAATACTAGGGTATCCTATCACCATATATACAGATCATCAACCTGTTTGTGGTCTCTTTCATGGTAAAAATTTGACAGGTCAGTTAGCTAAATGGTATCTAACTATCTCAGAATTTCAGCCTACAATAAAATATCTTCCTGGGCGTTTCAATAGAGTTGCAGATGCTTTATCTCGTAATGTATCAGCTGCTGCTGTCATTCCCACTAGTAGTGAAGTAGACTTCAATGTGGAACTTGTTAAAACTGAACAAAAGAAAGACAAATTTTGGTCACAGGTCATTTATGCTTTGGTTTCAGGTGACGAAAGTAACCTACCAGAATTACCCATCCCACTAACACAGTTTGAGGCGGTAGATGACACTTTGTTCAGGAAGCTTGAGTAGCAAACTAACATTTCTTCACAGGTTGTAGTCCCTGATACACTAATGAACACTGTACTAACTCTAATTCATAACCATCCACAAGCCGGACATCCGGGAAGGGATCGCTGTATAGCAGAAACTAGACTTAAATATTATTGGTTCACTCTCCGTGCAGACGTGGAGAAACATATCAAGAATTGTGAATCACGCCATGCTCATGGGCCCGGCCCCTATTTTAAATTACCCAATACCTGAACAACCATGGGATGTAGTTGGTATAGATATACTAAGCTTACAAATGAGTCATCAAGGCTCCAAATATTGTCTTGTATGTGTAGACCATTTCTCACGTTTTGTGGTCATAAATCCTTTGCAGACAAAGACAGCAGAAGAGGTTGCACACAAGCTCGTAACAAATTTACTTTGCCAGTACACCACACCTAAGGTGATACTAACAGACAATGGTAAAGAATTTTCTAATAATTTGTTACGTAACATATGTGATCAATATCATATAAAACAAACTTTTATAACAGCATATCATCCAGCCAGCAACGGTCTCACAGAAAAAGCTAATCGTAAGATACTGGAAGTCTTGCGACATGTAGCTAATTCTATGCAAGGATCATGGGAAGACTGGATATCATTTACAGCCGCCTCTATCAATGGTTCCATAAATTCCCGCATTATATCATATATGGAACAGAAAAGCAACTTCCATATGACATAATTACTGGTATTTCTTCTCCAGCATATAATATGGATGATTACTCAATTAGGCAACTACAGGTGTTTAATAACATCCATAAGGAAGTCCGGAAACATTTACAGGGTAGCAGGCATGAGATGATGATTAAAGAACATGCTCAAGCTGTAAAAACAGATGTTGCTGTTGGGGAAAATGTCATGGTAAAAGCCCCAGATAGAGTGTCAAAACTAACTCCAAAGTTTGTAGGTCCATATGAAATAATAGATATAGCCCATGGAAATAAAATAAAGGTTAAAGATATAAATACAGGGAAGGTAGAAATAGTGCATGTCGATAGGTGTAAAAAGATTAAATTAAATGACACACCTAGCACACAAACAGACCAACCACAAGAAATAATACACTCCACTCCCACATCTAGTACCACAAATATATACAGACAAAAACTTAGGTCTGCAAACAAAACTAAATAATGACATTTATTTCAGATGGGGAACAAGACACTATTACTGTTTTTGCTGAACTCAGCGCTTGTTACACTGGCCCAACAAAACACAGTTCCGGCCGAAGCACTAAAGCCAGGTGCCTTGGTCGAACATAGAGGAAAGGTCTTGATTGTGGAAGATTTGGTTACAGTACAGCTGGAAATTCACGGATTACTAGATATGCCAGAAATAACTGACAACCTTGAACAGCATGTAACAGAAATACACCGACATATAGAAACTGTCACCACACAAGTAAATCATTTTTATAACAACGAGGAAATGAACACTAGATCTGACGTTACTACTAACCCACTTCTAAAATACTTCTACAATAATACTAGACCTATCAAAATGACTCTAAAATTACAGACAAATAGAGTAAATAGGTTAGTAAAAATAATTAACAATATGAAGCTTTCATTTCCAGAGGAACCACATGAAGTGCGGCAATCTGCCCATGCCCGTCGACAGAGTCGTGGTCTTTTTAACTTCATGGGATTTTTAAGTAAACAACTGTTTGGCACAGCCATGGCAGATGACGTAACTGCCTTAGGTTAAAAACTAGGAGAAGTAACATTAGCCCTGGGGAAACAGAATAGAATAGTCATCCAAACCTATGAGGCACTTCAAAACCTAAAACAGAAAACCCATGAAATAATTGAAACAACTAACCAATTATCTTTGGTGGTAAACAAATTAGTTGGAATAATACCAGAAATTGAACAGATCCAATTAATTAGTGAGTATATTGCAGCCATAGAGATAGCTGTACAGGAACTTACTGAGTTAAATGAAGTAATAATTAGTGACTTGGTAGATGCTGGATTGGGTAGAGTAAATTCTAAGTTGTTACCTCTACAACAGTTGCAGTCAGCAGTGGAAATAGCCATAAATAACTATAAGCTAACTCCCAAATTTACTATTTCAGACGTGGAATATTATTATCCAATCATTGGATCAATCCTTACTGAATCAAATATATTAATTAATATTCCTTTTAAATCGCAGACGTCATTTAATATTTGGGAATTACGTCCTTTCCCAATTAAAGTAAATAATACACTGTTGGTTGTTGATAAATCACTTCAATACATTGTTGCATCAGAGGATTACACTGCAATTGACACCTTAGACAAAACTTCACTGGATGACTGTCTCACATCATACTTACATCTATATGTATGTCCTGCTTATATGTTTACTTTCAGCTTAGCAGAAAAAGCAAAATGTGAACTTTCATTCATTGTCCCTGAGTCCACTCTCCCAACTTCTTACTGTACTTTCACAACTGTCAGTAATGCTACTTTCTACCATGAACACTTCGGAACTAACCATTATTATTACTTTCAAAAGAGAACCAGTGTGACATTAATATGCAATGGTAAAGTCCAACACGTGTGGATGGATGGTTACTATATATATGGCTTTGGACCATTGTGAGATAAAAAATGAGGATTTCCTTAACATACCAACACATCACCATAAAGCATTTGTGTCAACGCTTTCTACGGAGTTAGAGTCTATTAACCTTGTAGTAAATATCTCTTTAGATAAAATAACTGTTGTTTCAGACAAAGTAAAGTTTACCTCCACACTAGATGATTTGTTACCTATGCATCTATCAAAAGAAGTTGTATTTCCTCTCCATATCATTCCTGCACTCACTTTAATTGTTTGTACAATTGTCTTCAGCTGGTGTATACGGAAGGTGTATGCTAGGTACCGACAATTATCTGCTCGTGAACGACAGAGAAAGTGACCGAAGGTAATGAGGATACAAATGTATAGGTTAATTACACATTCTTACACATTTAGACAGGATATATTTAATAAATATATATTGTACATGTTATAATCCTTATTTTCTGTAGAAATAATAATATAAAACTATCTACAGACTGCATGTATTACCAATAATATATATATTTATGTATGTCATATTCCTTCGAGGGTGAAGGATGGTGGTGGCCGAGCATTGTACCGGTTATAACTACATATATCTACATATAATATATCTACATATACCTAGTGAGTCATATACCATGTACTCTCACATGATCGCTCAAACTAGCTGACCTAGACATAATCGGGTCCATGGGAACCAAGCTTCCTCAGCAATAATTGGCGTCACAAGTCACGGGGGACAACACAGAGAGCTCCTACTGTGTACCTCCTATACAGTAGTATGCTAGAGATACCCGATCGCTACACAGGGGTCTCGTTGCCATCTCTCTCTCTTTAAAGTTAGCTCCTAAGCCTAACTTAACCCTTTTGTGAAATCTGTACTACCACTTGGGTTATTAATAAAATCTTGTTAAACAAAGACAAGGTGTGCAAACTCTCCATACCAAAATAATCACCTAACCTATTCTAAAAATATTCTCCGAAGAGACACAGCCTACCACGTTACAACAACAACAACAATGACATCAACAACCGATTTGTGTAAGTGACCGACCGCTCCACTAGCACCGGGTTGTATAGGCCGAGGGGCCAGGACTGGAGCCTATACTGAATTTCATGGCCAGGAGAAGTTCGTTAATCGCATACTCTTTGTTGTATCTAGAATTTACGTCTTTTGGGGCAAAGCCTATCTCTCGCTGCTCAGCCTCCCGTTTGTGGTCTTGAAAACGGGGGTCGTAGTTAGCTGAGCTGCTTACATCGGCAAATTGTCTAGCAATGATGCTAGCTATGCCCACGGGATTGTCGATGATGTTACCGCCCCCCTCAGGGGTGGCGAAGGGCGTGTGGGTATAGTTGTTTAAAATATTAATTGTGAAACTGGGGTGGGATCTTCAAAACTTCGTAAGTAGGTGGC
This sequence comes from Petrolisthes cinctipes, assembly GCA_033782935.1. NCBI lineage: Eukaryota > Metazoa > Arthropoda > Malacostraca > Decapoda > Porcellanidae > Petrolisthes > Petrolisthes cinctipes. The sequence goes on from JAWQEG010000327.1 coordinate 523,189, forward strand.
GCTATGATCATCTTAACTCTCTCGTAACCGCCACATTTGATCGTGGCTTACGAACATCGTAAGTGGCTATATCCAAAATTTCGTAACCTCCTTCGTAGCTTCGTAACGAGCGTCCCCGGCCGCATATTAACCAAGTCCAACTATTATATGTAGGTGCCATAAGGGTCCTCTCAGCCAATCAGAACGCTTGCTGGGCCAGCCTCAGGTCTCTTAGCCAATGACAGCTAGTGGTACAAACCAGAGTCGAGCTGACACTGTATCCAACACAAACAATAATCTCCATTATCGTTCTTACCATAACTCGATCAATATATCTTTTTCGCTCACAGATCCTGTATCTGAAAAGACATATTAGTATCTGTAACTAATTATGATATCCATATATACGAATAAAAAATCTAAATACTCAAGGTAGAACGTAGCTGTGGCAGTTTAATGACTGGTAACACTGTCACGTTAGGTTCAAAGGTTGCATTGTGACATTGTGTTGAACATGGATTACCTATACAAGCATGAAGAAGCCCTCGATTTTGAGGATCAGGAACTTTACAATGTAACGCTCCATTTTTACATAAGTCACCCATTTTATTTTGTTTCTTAAGAAGGAGCATGATACTGGTCAACCCAAATTTCCTAACCTCACTACCTCACTCAAATGCTGCTGTTGAGCGCATTTTTAGTCAGCTGAAACTAATCAAGACTGAAACAAGAAATTCATTTAAGACCACCAGTCTTGTAAGTTTACTTCACGTTAAAAATTCCCTGAGGAATGATGGATCGAATTTCCGCACACCAGTTGCCATGGGATGATAATCTTAGAAGGGCACTTGAACACATTGAAAGCAATACTGATGAACAGTGCCAAAATATTCTGTGTGAAAAGTTTACACACTAATTAGAAAGAGAAGTTTTATATTTTTAAATAAACATGTCATCAATGTGATTTTCTTTCATTATAGTATGCCTCTGAAATTTACATAAATAAAATATTTTCACGGAAGAGTTTGAGGAAATAGAGCTCCATCTAAGAAAATGGTCCGAGGAAATATGGTTCAGTCTATAGAAATTTTTAAGGAAATTCCCAGAAGTATTTGTGAGAGCAATGCTAGTGAATGACGACACAGTCCAAAGTCTCCAAACAATAGATACTGAGTGGAGGTTGTTACAGAACACAGAACTACTAATGCTTTCAGGGCCCGTGTCGCACTGTTTTTCGGGAATAACTCTGTAACTAAAGGTTGGAACAGTATGATGTTTTGCCACGGGTTATTTCACACCTTCTGCTAATTTTTGGCACTATAATGGATTACTAAAAGTGAATAATTAAGGCACTTGTCCCCGAGAAATGCGTCATTTTTATGAAATTTAACACTGGGATACGAACGATCATTGTGTGACGTATATACCACGTCAGTCCACAGGCTCCACCCATCCCCTTCTTTCTCTCCCTCACCCTACTCTCTTTCTCTCTGGTCTCGAAACTTTGTTCGAAAATACAACACGGTCACAAGCTTTAGTCCTAAAAATATGTATAGGTATATAATGCTAGCAGGCATTATGTTTTAATATTATTGTTATCACTTTTTATCATATAGTGATACATAACAACGAGGATATATATATGATAGAGTTGTGTACGATAACGCCCGTGCTTGACGGGATAGCAATGCTTTGTTGGAATTCAGGAGTGGTGTGTTTCATTCGTGTGAAATGGATACACATGGACGAAGTGCTTTACACACAGTCAGATGCTGTGTGAGAGCCAACGGTGTCCGTCATGACGAAGATGTTACATTGTCTACGTGGATGTAGGAACGCTTTTGTCATGCGGCAGTACTCTATGTACAGTTGCACACATATGGCTCAAGGCCACCTCATCCACCAATATGCTGGTGTTGTATCTGGTAACAGTGGCAGCTATGAATTGAACCGAAATTCAGTCGTCTGCTCGGGCGGAACAAACCCAATTATAATTTGTCATTATGCAGGTTTAACTGTTCTCTAATAAATATCATGTAAGTAAACGTATTATATTGATAATGAGTAACATGTTATAAACATTATGGACATATTACAACAACAATATTACAACACATATATTCAAATAATGATACATTCATTCATGTGAGAAACACGATATTCGAATACTGCATCAGTACCAAAACCAGTTTGTCTCACATGAAATAAAGCTTCAGTAATTAATTATATGTGTTGTAATAATAATTAACCCTACGTCCGCCCTGATCTGTCAGTGACACCATCAGATAATAGTTTACCAATACATATAATAAATGCCTCCAGAAACACCTCAGACAAGACCATGTCTTAGCCCTCACCAAAGAAATACTAGAAAACAGCACAGAAATATTGACAGCAAGCGAAGACCAGCGACGTTTACCACTCCTCGAAGCCCTATATATAAAAGAAAATAACCCAAACCTGATCATACAAGCAGACGACCTGCGAGCTCTACCAAGCTCACGGTGACCACCTACCGACCAATCAGGGCCAAGCACGTCAGGTAGCATCAGATAAATAGCGCTCCACCCGCCTAACTGACAGCACTTCTCAACTGACACCACATAGTAAAGAACACACCATCACACCACTAAAGAAGGGATCAGAAATCCCGAAATCGCGATCTGGTAAAAATGCAATGGAAGGAAGAAGAAGAAACAGCTATGGAGAAGTCATCAACGACCTACCACAAGAACAGATGACTATCCTACGCAACAAGGAAAACCTGCTTAGAAAAATACACAGCGCCAACAATGCTATCACTTTCAATAAAACATGTATAAGAGAGAATCTCCTGCCTATTTATACCCTATATATATATATATATATATATATATATATATATATATATATGTGGCGCCACGAACATCGAACCGTAGTGAGTAACTACCGAAGCTGCTCCGCAGGCTTAATCACTTTCGACTCCTGTTAACATCAACCAATCAGAGACCGGAGAGAGTGGTTGAGCCTGCCAATCAGGAGCAGAGGGAAGTGAGGAGTGGAGGAACGGCAGCAAGGAAGTCAGTCAACATCTCACCACCGACCTGTACACTTCACCATTATATCTCTTGTACAGAGTTCGATATTGTTAACTAAATAAAATACAACATCTGCCTGAGCGTGTTCATTATAACCGCCACAGTGGTGACCCCGGAATCCAGAACGGCATTTTTTGGATTTCACCATGGCCAAAGAAGACCAACAAAACGCAGTCTCACTCAAGCTACCTACCTTCTGGACTTCCCAGCCGAGTGTGTGGTTTGAACTGGCAGAAGCTCAATTCCATATACGACAGATCACTGCCGACACTACCAAGTATTACTACGTGGTGAGCTCGCTGGACCAGGAAACAGCCGGGCACATAATCGACTTTCTTCAACATCCTCCTACTGATGATAAGTACGAAGGCATCAAGAGACTCCTCACGGGTACCTTCGGCTTAAGCAGACGTGCACGGGCAGCCAGACTACTACATATGGATGGCCTTGGCGACCGCAAACCATCCATGCTCATGAACGAGATGCTGGCTCTGATGGACGGACATGCACCTTGCCTCCTCTTCGAACAGCTCTTCCTGGAACAGCTTCCTGACGACATACACCTAATCTTGGCAGATGAGACCTTCACCGACCCTCGACAGTTAGCAGCTCGAGCAGATGTTTTGTGGTACAGCAAGCAACAGGAAACTTCCATCAACCTCACAACCGTGAACAGAATTACGAGACCAACCAGCGCTCGTACCGATGAAACAAAGAAAACGCTGACCAACTATAACGATAAGTGGTGCTACTATCATCAACGATGGGGTCGTGAGGCCCGCAAATGCCGCCCACCTTGGAACCGGGAAACGGGACACCCGGTCGTCGATAGCGACTGCTGCCGACGGCCATACGCACATACTCCTCTACATCAGTGATCGCCATTCTGGACGCCGTTTCCTCGTCGACTCAGGAGCCGAGATTAGTGTGGTGCCACCTTCTGGAAAGGAAACTCGTTCAGGAAAAAGAGGTATGTCTTTGAAAGCAGCGAACGGCACCAACATAAAAACTTACGGTACCCGCACAATCCACCTACATATCTACAACCACCGATACAAATGGAAGTTTACCATCGCCGACGTCTCGCAACCACTTCTAGGGGCAGATTTCCTCCGTGCACACGGCCTGCTTATCGACATGAAAGGGCGTCGCCTCATCGATTACAAAACTTTTGCATCCATGACGCTACACTGTGCACACTTACCTGCTCCCCAACTCGGTTCCGTGACAGCCTCCGACAACGATTTTGCCAGAATTTTGGCAGCTTTTCCAGATGTCGTCAAGCCACATTTCCATTCAGCCATGCCCAAGCATGGTGTACTGCACCACATTCCCACTACAGGACCGCCACTACACGCACGTCCACGCAGACTTCCACCAGGTAAGCTCGCACGAGCAAAGGAAGAATTTCGCAAGATGGAAGAAATGGGAATTGTGCGTAGATCAGACAGTCCATGGGCGTCTCCATTACACATGGTTCGGAAATCATCTGGGGCCTGGAGACCTTGTGGGGATTACCGCCGCCTAAACAACGCCACAACTGCAGACCGTTACCCTATCCCCCACATCCAGGATTTTACGGCAAATCTCGACGGCGCCAAGGTATTTTCAAAAATAGACTTAGTACGAGGATACCACCAGATTCCCGTCCACCCTGAAGACGTCCCCAAGACTGCCATCATCACCCCATTTGGACTGTTTGAGTTTCTACGCATGCCTTTCGGGCTCAAAAACGCCGCCCAGGCATTCCAACGTCTGATGGATAAGGTGACTCAGGACTTAGACTTCGCATTCGTCTATCTGGATGATATCCTTATTGCCAGTCGTTCAAAACAACAACACCGCGAACATCTCGGACAATTATTGCAGAGGTTAAACGACCATGGACTATCTATCAACCTGGCCAAGTGTAAATTTGGCCTTACTTCAATTAACTTCCTTGGTCACCGTGTCGACCACCACGGAGCCGTACCGTTACCTGACAAAGTCGACGCCATTCGCAACTTCAAAAAACCAGCTACTGTGAAAGGACTGCAGGAGTTTATTGGAATGGTAACCTTCTACCATCGTTTTCTGCCTGCAGCAGCCAGTATTATGGAACCTCTTTACGAACTACTATCAAGCAAGTCTAAGGAACTCTCGTGGAACGAGGCTGCCTCTATCGCTTTCGAGAGTGTCAAGGAGGCGCTAGCTAATGCAACGATGTTAGTGCATCCAAAATGCAACGCTCCAACTGCTCTCACGGTCGACGCCTCGGAAACGGCAGTTGGGGGAGTGCTGGAACAACTTGTCAATAAACAATGGCAACCCATTGCTTTCTTCAGTCGTCGGTTGAGATCTCCAGAACGAAAGTACAGTACATTTGACAGAGAGCTTCTCGCACTTTACCTAGCGATTCGACACTTTCGTTACTTCATAGAAGGCAGAAGTTTCACCGCCTTTACGGATCATAAGCCACTTACTTTTGCCTTTTCTAAGGTGTCCGATCCTTGGTCCGCCAGACAGCAGAGACACCTTGCCTACATTTCAGAGTACACTACACACATACAACACCTAGCTGGGAAAACTAACAAAGTAGCAGACGAGCTCTCACGCACCACCATAAATGCCTTGGAACCAGGAATAGACTACAAGGCCCTGGCAGAGGCCCAAAAAGAAGACGAGGAAATGGCTGCCTACCGTACTGCTATCTCTGGTTTGGTACTGGAAGACGTACGTTTCGGACCTGGGGAATCTACACTCCTCTGCGACGTATCCACCCATCATCCAAGACCCATCATTCCCGCTACTTGGAGACGCAGGATTTTCGACACAGTACACAGCCTTACTCATCTATCCATCAGAGTGACAAAAACGATGATAGCAGCCAAGTTCGTATGGCATGGACTACGCAGGGACGTTGGCAACTGGGCAAAACAATGCATCCCTTGTCAAACTGCAAAAATCCACCGTCACACCAAAACACCTCTAGTAAACTTCACCCCACCAGACCGACGCTTCAATCACATACATATAGATATTGTCGGACCTCTTCCCCAGTCCCGAGGAGTAACTCACCTTCTCACCATTGTGGACCGCTTTACTAGATGGCCTGAGGCAATCCCACTCTCAGACACCACCACCACCACTTGCGCACGTGCCCTAGTCTCCAATTGGATCGCCCGTTTTGGTGTACCAACCCACATCTACTCAGACAGAGGCGCACAGTTCACTTCCGGTTTATGGTCAGCAATGGCACAATTGTTAGGATGTAATCTTCACTTTACAACTTCTTATCATCCACAGGCAAACGGGATTGTAGAGCGTTTCCACAGGCACATGAAAACTGCTCTCAAGGCAAGACTAAACGGACCAGACTGGATGGACGAACTCCCATGGGTCTTGCTGGGGATTCGTACTGCTCCAAAGGAAGATTTGGCTACATCCTCGGCCGAATTAGTGTATGGCGCTCCACTCATTCTCCCTGGGGATTTCATAGCAACTTCAGACAAACCAGATGCTCCTGCAACTGTGCTCTCCCGTCTTCGAGAGAAAGTCGGGACGCTCGCCCCAGTCCCCACAACTCGTCACTGTGTCTCCCCAAGGTATGTTCCACCTGCCTTACAAAACAGTAATTACGTTTTCTTACGCAGAGATACGATTCGCTCACCACTCGCGAAGCCATATGAGGGTCCATTCAGGGTGTTGCAGCGACAGCCTAAAACATTCATCATTGACTACGGGGGCCGTATATATATATATATATATATATATATATATATATATATATATAGTTCATATATATATATATATATATATATATATATATATATATATATATAGTTCATATATATATATATATATATATATATATATATATATATATATATATATATAGTTCATATATATATATATATATATATATATATATATATATATATATATATATATATAGTTCATATATATATATATATATATATATATATATATATATATATATATAGTTCATATATATATATATATATATATATATATATATATATATAGTTCATATATATATATAGTTCATATATATATATAGTTCATATATATATATATATATATATATATATATATATATATATATATATATATATATATATATATATATATATATATATATATATATATATATATATATATATATATATATATATATATATATATATATATATATATATAGTTTATATATATATATATATATATATATATAGTTTATATATATATATATATATATATATATATATATATATATATATATATAGTTTATATATATATATATATATATATATATATATATATATATATATATATATATATATATAGTTTATATATATATATATATATATATATATATAGTTTATATATATATATATATATATATATATATATATATATATAGTTATATATATATATATATATATATATATATATATATATATATATATATATAGTTTATATATATATATATATATATATATATATATATATATATATATATATATATATATATATATATATATATATATATATATATATATATATATAGTTTATATATATATATATATATATATATATATATATAGTTTATATATATATATATAGTTTATATATATATATATATATATATATATATATATATATATATATATATATATTAGTTTATATATATATATATATATATATATATATAGTTCATATATATATATATATATATAGTTCATATATATATATATATATAGTTCATATATATATATATATATATATAGTTCATATATATATATATATATATAGTTCATATATATATATATATATAGTTCATATATATATATATATATATATATATATATATATATATATATATATATATATATATATATATATATATATATATAGTTCATATATATATATATATATATATATATATATATATATATATATATATAGTTCATATATATATATATATATATAGTTCATATATATATATATATATATAGTTCATATATATATATATATATATAGTTCATATATATATATATATATATATATATAGTTCATATATATATATATATATATATATATATATATAGTTCATATATATATATATATATATATATATATATATAGTTCATATATATATATATATATATATATAGTTCATATATATATATATATATATATAGTTCATATATATATATATATATATATATATAGTTCATATATATATATATATATATATATATAGTTCATATATATATATATATATATATATATAGTTCATATATATATATATATATATATATATAGTTCATATATATATATATATATATATATATATAGTTCATATATATATATATATATATATATAGTTCATATATATATATATATATATATATATAGTTCATATATATATATATATATATATATATATATAGTTCATATATATATATATATATATATATATATATAGTTCATATATATATATATATATATATATATATATATATATGACAAAGCTTGTGACCGTGTTGTATTTTTGAACAAAGTTTCGAGACAAGAGAGAGAGAGAGAGAGAGAGAGTGTAGGGTGGGGGAGAGAAAGAAGGGGATGGGTGGAGCCTGTGGACTGACGTGGTATATACGTCACACTATGATCGTTCGTATCCCAGTGTTAAATTTCATAAAAATGACGCATTTTTCGGGGACAAGTGCCTTAATTATTCACTTTAGTAATCCATTATAGTGCCAAAAATTAGCGGAAGGTGTGAAATAACCCGTGGCAAAACATCATACTGTTCCAACCTTTAGTTACAGAGTTATTCCCGAAAAACAGTGCGACACGGGCCCTGAAAGCGTTAGTAGGGACTGTAGCAGGTATAACTCCGGTAAAGTTCTGGGTTGCTGTGCGGGATGTAAAGTCAGGAGACAATGCACCTGTCTTCCCTAATGTATCAAATTTTATGCTGAATATATTATGCTTGCCACATTCCAGTGCAACTGTAGAACGAATATTTTCTGCAGTCAACAGGATGAAAACCAAGTGTAGGACTCTGCTATCTTCCTCTACAATTACTGAGATTTCTTACCCAATGCTCTTGCTTTAATGTCAAGCTGCCTACCAAATTAGTTTCTTTAATGGGTAAGGACATGTATCAAAGTCATGTAGAGGAAAGTGAGGAATTCTCCCAACATGTTACTCATTATCGACAGCAAAATAAAAACCAGTAACAAAAACGAACAACATGTTATTGAAAAATATATATATACTTAGTGTGCTGCCGCCTTAATTTTGTGTGTAAGAACACTTTGTTTATTATATATATATTTTACTCATAACTTCTTACAATGTAATAAATATTGTAATTATGCATCTTTGAACATAAATATGAAAATTAAAGATGTAATTCAACTATACTCCTTTTACACTAACTTGGCCCAGTAGCCACGCCCCCTTGATAGGCCTTGATAGCTGATTGGTTGATTTATAACTGTTCGTGTCACTTCCCTTACATTGACATTGAATATGTTTACATCCTTTTCATTTCTCTAATATTGATGGAATTTAGGAACATTAAAATATAAACTATTTTTAAGCATCAGTTGCTATGCAGTTCTACAGAAAGGATGGTAAGCTGGCAAATTTCATAAATATATATCTTGGGAAGTCGTAGCTAACATCATCACAAACACGTTCGGACATAGCCTACTCAATATATCTTTGTTTTGTAGTCAATATAAACTATTGAGAAGCTGATGGAACAACAAATAGCAAATAATATTTAGTAAACTACACCATACACACTCTACTTATAGTCCAAGTCCTTATATAACTGAAAAAACTCGAAAAATAGATGGGGTATAGTGGGGAGGTTGTAATGCCAGCGGAACAGCTGTCCTGCCCAGGCGCCAGGCGGGAAAATCAAGCACAGCTCGCTCCACAATCTGTTATTATTTTGGTTACGATTATGTTCCCGTAATCAAATTATATATTAGATATTTATAAGCAATATATTGTAATTAAGGTGCTATCGAGTGTGACAGATGGAAATCCGCGACAGGTTAGCATAAAAGGAGTATAGGCTATACTGTTTCCATAGCGGCTCAAAGACTACAATATCTTTAATATCTTGCTCTCAGGTTCAATGCGGTATATCCCAAGAAGCAATGAATAAAAAACTTAATTTTCTTCATAACTTTATTCAAGGTACTTTATTATACAACAATAATATGTCAGCACTGTATATTGTTATGTCATAAACTGCTTGACGAAACGTGAGCAAAGTAGTTCCATGGAGAGAAGACCGAAACTTGCTATTTCTCCACCCGCTATAACTGCCAGTGTTCCCTGTTAGAGAAACAATTAATGTAAATCTCCAGTCTCCGAAATCAGCCGACATATCTTCGTCAATATTCGTGATAATTACTCCACATTATTCCTTGCAAGTTTTGGGTAAGAAGGACAAAAAAATAGTTTCTCTAATTATACATAACATTTTTCTGATAATAAAATTATCTTGAGTCGGGCAACATGTTTCCTCACCTAGGAATCGAACCCTGGTTCACCGGTTGTGGTGTTGGCCTAGATTCAATTGATTGAGTAACTGTCTATCATTAGCCGTCGCAACAGTGAGGTCATATGGAGCCCGAGGAAGAACATGGTTCAGAGGTGGGACAATAGGAAACAGATGAAGAAAATGGGACCGTAGAAGAAGTGAAAGCCCCTTTTAGTCACCTTTTATGACAAGCAGGGATACTAGGGAGGAATGGCGTGATTATTGGGTCAAATATTTGATGTCTATCTTGATATTACGGTAGCGTCAACAACATTTAATTTTTTTTTTTTATATCTTGTCACATCATGTATATCATGCAAATTCCTTCATGACGACATAAGTCAACACCACCAACAAGTGTGGAGGACCATGGGTGATGACATAAGTCGGCAGCACAGCTTTTAAATATGTATGCTATTTTCGGGCTGGCAACACTGCGTGTGATAGCCAAGGGACTACCCAGAATCTATCCAGCCACATCCAATCTGTGTTACAACAATTGCACTGACTATGTTAGAATGTATTTTCATCACTACACATTTCCTGGAATTACGGTACCATATTATGTATGTAAAAACGACAGTGACGTTATATTTCATATTGTTGTGTTGAAAAAATTGATTCTGACATGTTGTATAACGAAATCAGAGCGTGAATACGTACTTATATATGTAAATAACGTGTAAAAGTGAATTATGAGTTACCTCCATCTGAGCTGGCTACCCAACCAGCAGATGTCCATTTAGTCTTCCTTAGTACATCAAGAGACAGCAAAAGGTTTGTACTTCAATATCCTGTATCATTTATTCATGTAGCAAGAATGGTTTACAAGCTATTAGCCGTCAAATGTGATGTTGTTTACAACGTCGGCGTGAATATGGGATAAAGCATGGAGGTGTAATAAAAAGGAGGTGGCATGACGTCACAAAAGTGATGCCAACTGGTCGGCTGTCTCCCCTACCCACCATTGACTCAAAACAAATCTCAGCTGATCACGTCGGAACATCAACTTCACCTACATTCTTTGTCATTTTTTGTAATAATGCCGGCGTGCTCAGCATATGGGTGTACCCAGAGAGCCAGGAATCTTTCTACTACATTTCATAGGTATGTTAAGAATGTCATAAAGAAAAATATACGACAGAAATGGACAAATCAACGAAGTGAAATTCATCACCTGCCTCACACACCGTGACACCCATGTCCTGTAGAATATTGATACTGTACACACAAAAACTGCAAAGCCAAGGCTATTATAGTCTTGTGATATTAACTGTTAATGTATAACCTCACGTATATATGGCATTGACAGGGTTATAAAAGATAAACTGGCTCCATGGGGTGACCTGCTTGTGCCCAAGTTAGGGTTGGCCTGTAGGATAACTCGAGTGTTGAAAGATTTTATTATGAATTTCATAATGTTTTAAAGATATTTAATTTATAATTGTGTTTACTATTTGGTTGTTGAGAATATAGGCCTTAGTTATAGTACCGTAGTCTAAGTTAAGCCAATGTGGCAAAAGAGTTTTTATAAATGTAAAATTACGGCCTGGGACTGATGAGTAAAATTAATGTTTTTGTGTGAATCAGAATGAACTGAAACTGAGTAAGTGATGACACACTTTATGCAGTAACATCCAGCCATCATGGTAAGATTCCATGTGGCTTATAAGTGGTAAAATGTGTTTGATACAAGACACTACACCTGAGTGTGAACTCTATTACATGACAGTTCTGGGTGTTACACTACACATCTCTTCACCATAATATACACATCTTCACTACACATCACATATCTCCAGTACCATATACACATCTTCACTGCCCTATACACATCTTCACTACACACACATCTCCATTACCTTATACACATCATCACAACACACCACACCTTCACTACACATCACACATCTTCACTACACTATACATATCACAATACACCACATCTTCACTACCCTATACATATCTTCACTACATTATACACACCTTCACTACACTATGCAGGCTGCACATCACATATCTTCACAGCACACCACACATCTTCACTACACTATACACATCTTACTGTATGTAATCTTATTTATATACTGTACTTAAAGAGTGACATAAGAACCTTCCAGAGTCTCACACTAGAACTCTTTATATAAATAATTTTATTTGCATTTGTACAGTTGCCCACACATGAAGCTAGTATGGCTCGTTACTTGTGAGGTGGCTACAACGAAAGGAAAGTGAAAAAAGATGTAATTTGTTGACAGGCAGACAGTAAAGTATTATTACTATCTGCTTGTCAACAAACTATAACATTTGCTCACTTTCCTTCCCGTTGTAGGTATCTCGCAAGTAGTGAGGTATACCACATTCATGTGTGGGCAACTGTACTTGTTCTTATTTCTCTGTAACCTTATAATACTGTCTGTGGGTTGGTGTGAAAGCTATGACCTTCTCTTTTACTATACTTTTTGCATAAAATAAACTATTCATTCATTAATTAATTCATTCTTTCATTCATACTCCTAGGAAAAGTTTGCGAGAAGAGGTAATGCTTTGGGAAACAGCGGTATTTAATGGCTTTAAGTACTTTTGATAATATACAGAATTGGATAATTTTATGCAGTTATCATATATGGAACAAATTCAAGTCTCTTTCTGGCTCTAATTACAGTTAATATGAGAAAATAAGAGCATAATTATAATGGGTTTAAAGCGGCCGGGGCAATGTTTTGAGTCAATGGGGGGTAGGGTAATAATCTCCGCCCCTGGCTTCACTTTGGGTGTACAGGACGAGCGGCTTATGCCGCTCCTCTATACTATACCTCCATGGGATTAAGATCCGCAAGACAGAGGTGCCAACGCTCGGCAATGCCCATGTTTTAAAGAGTATACAACAGTTAAATTAGGATTCTGGGAAATTATAGGCTATGAGCAGAGTATTACATGCCTCATTATCATTCATGTACACCCGGAAGTACTAATTTCACCCCCCCCCCTCTAATAGCAAAAGTCGCGGTCAGTAACGACTGAGCGATTGAACACACCACATCCAACTCTTCTACAATGCTTCACTTTTTCTAAAACTTCGAGCAAATGAACCATTGGGGTCGGGGTAGAGGAGTTGGATGTGGTGTGTTCGATCGACCGGTCATCAATGGCCGCGACTTTGGCTCTTAGGGTGGGAGAAATTAGTACTTCCGGGTGTACAGTTGCCTAAAGGTTCTTCTTTACCGCCTGTTTTGTGTCTGTCATAGATGTGGCAGCATAACAATATTCGAATTGCACTTATGCTTGAGACCAATCTCCCTGCTGAATCATCCTGTACTGTCGCGAGTCTCACCTCAACCTTCCTGGAGTGAAGACGTGTTCCTGGCGCTCTGCCTGTGTTGTTGTTTGTGTTGTTGTTTGTCTTGTTTCAACGTTCCTGTTTGTGTGTTGTTGTGTCTGTGGTGTTATAGGGGTTGTTTATATTTTCTATCTCGTTTTTTTTTGTGGTTTTGCTGTTTGTGGTATTGTTGCTTGTGGTTTATTTGTTTTATTGTGGTTCTGTGTGTGTATGTTCGTGTGTTCGTGTGTGTTCAATTGTTCGCTTCCCATCTAGGCCTTGCCTGGCCTGATAAAGAGCGCGGATTCGGATGTGGCTTCCTGCCTGGAGGTCGACTTAGCCATGTCGGAGGATGATGAGTCTCCTATCGAGGATCACTGGCCTGAGCTGCCTTCTCGCAACCCTCCCCCCCTCTCCTCGGTCACTCCGCAGCTCAGGTTGCAGCCTTCCACCTCCTCAACCTCTACCAAGCGACCCGTTGATGCCTCGTCCGACTCCTTGCAGGATTCCGATGGTGTGGACTGTTTGCCTCCAGCTGCCAAGACTGCCAAGGGTGCTTCAGCTGTGCATGACGTACCTTCTCTGCCTCAACGTGGTGTTTCTTCCTTGTATACCAACTCCTTGCCCTCATCCAACCTTCCTGCTTTTGCTCCAAGAAATGCCTATGTCAAGCTCTCCTTTTCTGGGAACCCATCTACGGACACAAAGTTGCGTTGGTTGTCTGATGTCAACAGGGCCTTCCAGCTGCAGCATGAACTGGCTGAAGTGAAGATGGCTGCTGTCACCTCCCGGTTTGTCTACATCTCTAGGAAGCGTCAGGATATCATTGATAGAGTGAAGGCTGGTGAATTTTTGTCTCTGCCTCTCATTCTTAAAGACTCACCTGAGAGGCCTCGTAAGTTCCCCAGCTACATCCTTATTCATTTTCCTATTGATGTTGACCCGAAACTTGCTAAGGGATACCCTGGTGTGTACTTTGTCCGTCGTTTTTTCCAAGATGGTTCCCCCATTAGCCGTATTGTTGTTGTCTGGAGTCATCCTGATCCACCTCCAAATGAGATTTCCTTTGATTTCCTCCCTTGTCTTCCACCGTGTGAGGTGAGGAAACTTCATAATGACCAGCCTTGGTGCTACAGGTGCTGGGGTGTGGGGCATATCTCCCTGTGCTGTTCTGCCAGGCCAAAGTGTGCATGGTGTGCTGCCAACCATGATTCCAAGACGTGTCCTGTCAGGGGCGAACCATCACGTCCTGCTACCTCCACCTCTGAGCCTTCACCTTCTGAGGATACGTCTCGATGGAAGTGTCCACGATGCCTTCAGCCAGGGGTTAACGTGAGGCATGGATGTACTCGACGTCAGGTCCAGGCTCGTGTCACTACTATTGCTCCGCCTCCACCACCGCCACCACCACCACCTTCCCAGTCTGCTTCTCCTACCAGCCCTGCCTCTCCTACAGACCTGGCCCTCCGCAAGTCTGTTGCTGCTCTCATGGCACGATGTACGGCTCTCGAAAACTGCTTTTCTGCCCTTGAAGCCAGGATTGATGGGCTAGTTGCCGCTCAGGCTGCCAATGACTCCAAACTCTCCACCTTGGTCGAGGCTCAGCAGCCCATCATCTCAACTGTCACTACCCTTACCGAAAAGATGGATACTGTTGCATCTCGCCTTGAAAAGCTTTTCAAGTCAGTCCCTTCTCCTGGTCCATCTTCTTCTCCAGGTCGCTCATCTGCCCCCACTCACCGGACTTCTACCTCCAAATACAGAGTTCGCTAGTGATTGCCGGCTGGATGTCATCTCCTGGAATGTATGTGGTATCACCAGTTATGCTAAGCTCACTCAACTCAAGGCCTATGTTTTTCGTCATCATCCCAGTGTTATTTTTCTTCAGGAAGCATTTCCAGGACGGCCGCTCACTGCTGGGCAAGCTCCTCCTCTCTCAGGTTATGTGCCATATGTTCATCTGGTAAGGAATGGTCTCCTGACTTACATACATAACTCCTTGCCACATCGCCTTCTCCGTACCTCCACTGATCCTGACATGACCTTTCAGCTATTTGAGGTTCTACCTGGGAATGGAGTACTACAACTATGTAATGTCTATTCTGCCCCAGCTAGACTCACTCTTGAGGCTCTTCCTTCTCCAACAGTGCGTGGTATGGTTTATATGGGAGATTTTAATGCTCGGCATTCTGATTTGGGTGATGGTTCTGGCTCTATTAATCGTAATGGTGTTCGTCTCCTTTCATACATCCGCAAGCATCATCTGACACGCTGGGACACTGGCGGTGCCACTCATTGCCGGGGAGGTACTCTGGATTACATCCTCTCGTCTGGCCTGATAGCATCACGGGTCCTGTGCTCCTCCTTGCCAGACTTATTCTCTGATCACATCGCTCTTCGGTTTCATTATTCTCTTAACTACTGGGTCAAGTGCTTCAGCCACTCGTTTGCGTATTGCTGTGCCCCCTAAATATTGCCTGACTTACATCTTATTCATGGCCCATGTATTCCCTTCATTTGACATATCATCAGCTGAACAGTTGTACTCTGATCTTTTATCTGCTACCCATGACTTTTATAGGCTATACGTCTCCCGGCCACACTTCCAGCATCGCCATACTGTCCACTTCTGGACGCTGGATGCACGTATACAGGAGGCAAAGGAGGAGGCTGAACGTGATGGCCTATTGTTTCAAGCCAACCCAACCCCTGACCTGCTCCATCGTTACCAGATGTCTAGGGACGCTTTAGTTGCCCTGAAGGAGTGTGCTCACACTGAGTCTTGGCAGCAATTCACAGACAGCATCAACCAGCAAACAAGTGTGGCTTCTATGTGGCACCTCATCCGTCGGGTTGTTAAAAAGACACCGGCCACTGCTCATCATCAAACTCCCGCCGACTATGCCCAACAACTTGTCGATGCCTGGTCAGAACAATCTACCTCAGCCAGTCTACCCATCCACATACAAGATGCACTCACTTCCCGTGCTACTGTCCATCGGCTACGTCTAATGTCTGCTCTGTTGCAAGATGATGACGATGATGCAGAGGAGATAACTGAGGAGGAGTTGCGATGTGCTCTCTCGCGGGAGAGAGTGGAAAGGAATGACACAGATAGTACAAAGGCTTGAAGTTACCATATTGTATGGCTTACCACAGTTCCTTGCCGATAAATTAGCCCCTATCATAGGTAAAGTTTCTCCAGCCCATGTCAAGAATTCCTCTGATTTTACAGACAAAATTAAACCACTTAATCTTTTCTCTGGTAAAATGGTTAGGTTCGATGTCGATTCATTGTTCACTAAAGTTTCTATTAATGATGTCCTAGAAATTTTTGCTAATAAACTACCTGACTGTCATATAGATTTGGGCATTCCAGTCGACACTTTCATAGAACTTGTAAAATTATGTGTAACTTCATATGCTTTTTCTTTCAACAACAACTACTATATGCAATGTTTTGGCATGGGTATGGGTTCCCCACTGTCACCTATTTTAAGCAATTTATATATGGAGTACTTTGAAACGGAACCTACCACGTATCTCCCCCCCCTCATCTCGTTTAGTTTCGCCATGTAGACGATATTTTTTCATTCTGGCAGTCAGCCCTTGACAACTTTGATGATTTCTTTCACCAACTCAATCACGTTGCTCCATCAATTAATTTTAAAGTCGAATGGGAGAATGGTGGCGTACTTCCGTTTTTAGATGTATGTACTAGCAGTAACGCAAAATCAGTTACTAAGCTTCAAAGTGTATAGGAAGCCTACCAGTTGTAATTTGTTCATTCATTACTATTCCTATCATCACTCTGCCACAAAATTGTCTGTCATCTCATCAATGTTCCTTAGAGCTCTCCAAATTTGCAGTGCAAAAGCACATACATGAAGAAAATCAGCTTATTTGGAAGATCTTTCAAAATTTTAAGTATCCCCATGGTTTATAAAAAAAAGCATACCTTAAAGCAAGGCAATCCCACTAAACTCCAAAAACCCACACCACACAAAAGAAACGTTTTCTCACTTTGCCCTACATCGCTGATTTGAGTATGGTGAGGTCTATTTGTCACACGAGTGATGTTAATATAGCCTTCAAATACACCTCCACCATTAAATTCATGGTAGTAAAAAACAAATGTAGAACCCTGTCAGAAGCATGCAAATATAAAATTCCATGTATAAACTGTGACCTAGTTTATATAGGACAGATTGGTCGTAACCTAGAGACTGGAACTAAGGAACACAAATATGCCACTAAAACTTGTAATGTAAATAATGCTATTTTTAACCATGTTTGTGAAGCCAACCATAGAATTGATTGGCAAGGTAGCCATCTAATGTACAAAAGTAATTATTTCAGAAAACGTAAGATTATTGAATCAATGTGCATTGAAAAATAACGTAATTTCAACCTTACTGATGGGATGTATAAACTTGATCAAATAATGAGATCCCTGGTGGAAATGTCCCTCCCTCACCACACACCTAACCTCAACCACACCCAGGTGACTCCCAAGGGGTTTAGCACCTGGCTTGCTCCACCGAAACCTCCTTCTCCTACTGACACCTCCTTCTCTCCCCCCTTCACAAACTGCATATAAGTTCAAGCCTTTGTACTTTCTGTGTCATTCCTTTCCTCTCTCTAGACCACTGAAGATGGTGGCAGTGTCCACCGAAAATGTTTGGATAAATATATTCTTTCAGTCAACAAGAGTGGGTTTTATTCACCGTATTTGATCATCACGCCAGTGTGATTTCACCACCAATATAAACAGAAATTATAATATTTTAAGGAGTCCATTATGCTGCATAATATTGTATTGTGTGTACCTTGGTACCCAGTAACGAGTAAAGACAACAATGCTAAGTGCTAATTATTGAACAGTTTCAGAATAATAATGAAATTTTGGATGTTAACCACTTAGCCACGGGCATTATCTATCGTGGCAGCTCTCTCTCCCGCACTTCCGATCACTATGTAAACAACACAGTGGACGGCTAATAGCTTGTGAACTACTTACACTACATAAATAAATGTGTAACACCCCTATTTTTATATGTATTGTTATTTAGAATATTTACGGGTATTAGAATAGGCTTTTAGTGTAAGATTGTAGGGAGTAGCCAGGCTGAGATTCTCCCTGACGAATAATCTCGGTGGCGGGCTTCTTCTAAAGATACTAATATGAGAAAAAGTACGAATAATGTTTATAGTTAGAGGTTATAGACGAATAATATAAATAATTATTATAGTTAAGTAAATAGGTCAAAGAGAGGAATAATTTAAACTTAGGTAGATTGATAGGGATAGAGAAATACGTGGTGATTAAGAGGTGAATGTAAAATAATTAATTGGATACAGGGAATAACCTGCATTTATAATTATAATTTATAATTACGAAGCTAACATTCCTATGCCGTTACCTGCAATTTAATTGTAACTTACTTAGAAAATTAATTAGATTAGTTAGGGTCTAAAGTCAGGACAGTACATTAATTTTTCTTGTTGGCGGAACAATACATGCCTTGAATATGTAAATTACAGTAATATAAAACTTTAAACAAGGAAGAAGGCAATGTATTTGAGCACAATAATATGTGTAAATCATGTTATGTAACTATATACACCAGTAAGGGTGGAACTGATGGAATTGCCAGTAAATAAAATGCGTTTTGGTCACTGCTTTGCTTAAAGGAGGGAGTGAGGGAGAGGAGAGAAGGCGGTACCATGCCTTGCTTCTTCCTCATTCTGATTTCGTCTGCTGGGGTGGCAGGTAAGAGCTCAACTAGCTCTCATCATATATATTGTATTGTGAATATGGTGAGTGGTGAATCCATTAGTCCAGTGTTGGAATTTAAATAACTAAAGAATATTGTGTGTTCACATTCAGACATAGTAACTAATATATGATTTATTCTCATTCTGATTTCGTCTGCTGGGGTGGCAGCCATTATAGCAGTCTCCCTTGGTGTATAGTGACCCACTTGGTACAAAGAAAATTACGAACATTTGCTGGCAATTTTATATTTTCATAATTGTAATATTGAGATTAGGATGTGATTTATTTTTATTGTATTAGCTATTTATCGACCTTGTGGTGAAAAATTTATTATTAGGAATTATTTGGGATATTGTGGGAGGGGGGACACTTCATGTAATATTTTTTTTAATATGTACTTAGTTCTGTCACTAGCGAGACACGGAATTGTTCCTGTCCTAGTAGACGGAAAAGGGAGTAGGAACTGTATTAAGGGAGGGGGATATTTCGTAGTAATATATATATATATATATATTTTTTTTTTATTTATGTGTGTTAGCTCTGTCAACTAGCGAGACACAGAATTGTTCCTGTCCTAGTTGACAGAACAGAGTAGGAGATATTAACAAGGGAGGGGGAACAGAAATTATTATTGTATTATTTAAATGTACTCGTGCCATACTTTTATAAAATAAACGGGTTTATAATTAGTTGAGTATTTCTGTCACCGATATAACAAATAAACTGTGTTCCTATATAGATGTTAGTTCTCAATTCACAACACTGATCGTACCCCCGTTAAAATCGTAGTCTGGGTTGCTTACTCACGCCCTAAATAAGCTAACGCTACGCTACCCTTCCGGTGTGTGTTCACTTGGTTCGTCTGATCAACTTTGGTCTGGTGGTGGCAGCGTATACCTAGTACTGAGGAGGGACTGGACTTGTCCTGTTCATCAGTCTCTTGTTTTTTTTTCCAGACCGGGTTGATCCAGCTATAGGATAGAGTAGTAGCATACACTGGTGGCTTTTTGTTTTGTTAAAGGCAGTGGGTTTTTGTTTTCCTCTCAGAGTAAAATAAAATAGTAATATTAAATTAAGGGGACAAAAATTGCACTTTTACAAATGGTACAGGATAGTGAAGTACAAACCGTTAGCTGTTACCTGTTGTACTTGTGAAGACTAAAATCTGTAGGATGGGTAGTCACCTCACAATGACATAAACTCAAAATTCACTTTTACACTCTACTTACACTATATTTTCATATCTGAGTACATTTTCACACTCTAATTTCGTTATAAACATGTGAGAATCACATTTTTCAAAAAAACAATATGAAATATAATGTAACTGTCGTTTTTCGTATGTATATGGTAATTATAGGAAAAGAGGAGTAATGAAAATATGTCCTTTTAACCTCCTGTTCGTGTAAGACTGACTGGTGGTGGCACCGTGGCGGAGATGGCTGTAGCCAAGTCCCTGGCTGCCAATCAGAAACTAGCTGATTAAGGACCGCGCAAATTTAAAACTGTGCTGTCAAATGAATGCTGCACCTGCGGTGCTCCAGACTTGTTGCTAGTGTCGGAATTTTACTACACCCACGAATTAAGTGTTAACAGATACAATTACCCAGACATTAATGAGGCCGAGAGAGGATTTGATAGCTACAGTTGTAGGCTGATTGAGGCAGGTTGTGTAGTTTGGAGTGTAGCTAGAGACCCAGTGGTCATATAATCCTGCGTCACGTATTTCAAGGATCCTGGAAAAGCAAAAACAAAAGCATGTGTAAACGATATTTAAGGCTGGTGTATGACAATTATATGAATATTGTTACGCGTGCCTGAATTATTATTGATTTGTAAGTATTGCTATCCTATTAATTGACTGTGGCTGTGAGTGTGGTAGCAAGGGCTTGCTTCCGGCAGTGCTGTGTCCAAAGATAGCTCATCTATTTCACTCCATTTTCTTTGTGTATTTTTGTCAAAAGGTCGAGAGTGTCATGGCCTGTTATGTTTTCTAGATTCGTACGCATCCACCCCACCCCCCTCTTGCAGGTGGCGGTGGGGGAAGTTGTCTGTCTTTGTCTCTAGTAACTTCCACTAGTTGTTGATATGGGAGAGTGATGTGTGTTTAAATCTGTGTTAACGGAACAGTTCGGAGACGCGCCTATGACTTTGTTGTAACATGCTCACTTCTCTTTGTGAAGCCAACTGTATATAAGCGCGGGGGTTGAGCTTGTGGATCAGATACCTGAAGAGACTGGGACAGCAAACTAGTGTGTGTTTTGTAAGTGAGTGAGTGTGGTAAGATTCGGGACGAGACACGCAAACGTATCTGATAAGTATAATTGTGTTTACTTCTACATTCTTCTCACAGAAAAATAGGGTCACTATCTTATAAATTGATATTATTATTATTATTATATATATTTGTGCATGGATATTTCTATTATTATATTATTATATTATTATATATATGTTGTGATGCATTGATGTTCCATTATTATATATGCCAGTGATGTGCTAACGTACCATTATTATTGAGTGATTATTGCAAGTGGATTATTTAATCTGGGAACTCTGTCTCATATTCTGTCATAGATGGGAATCCTGATTTCATTTATTAATTCTTTCAGTGTTAATTGTTTGTCTTTGTGTTCGTTCATATTGTCAATATATTATAGAAAGTCAGAGTAGTTTCTCTATCATTTTTATTCATTGTACCCAAACCTGGGTATATGTTTGGACGGTCTCTTTGGGTTGTGTTATCATTCTATCATATAGGCTGGGTTTGTACTTTTACTTACAATTCATAACTTTAATAGTCAGATACCTTTCACCCAGTGCTACTTTATTCTGTTAATAGCTAACGTCGGGGTAAGTCTAGTCTAGCGACTAGTACAGTACCGTATCTCTACCCTCCGTCCGTAACATATAAATTGGCGACCTCGCCAGGATTTCCAATTTTTGCCGAACTGAGACTGGTGTTCTATCATTGCATTACTGTTGTATTTTTTTGTATTGCATTTTTCCATTTTTTATGTACATTTGCCTAATAGTTAGTGAGCAATGGAGACTCAGGGTGTGGCTAGTGAGAAGGGTGCTCCACTTCATATTATCTCTGAGCAGGATGCTGCAGAGTTTATTAATTCAAGTCCTAATCCCGAGAGAGTAAGAGCACTGAGGAGAGAGGAATTATTAATTGTTGCACAGAAGTTGGACCTTGCCATTGAAAGTTCCAACGCATTTCCACTAGCTAACCTGATTTGCCACCATCTATGCGGCACTGAATTGTATGATTTTGTTGAGAGGAAGGATAATGCTTCTGTCGTAAGTGACTGGTCTGTACCTACTGATTTGCTTGAAGCCACTATGGTTCAGAATAACCAATTTGGGAATGACCAAGCTGCGCGTGACCATGAGTTCCGAATGCTACAATTTAAGTTGTAGTCTGAGAGGGAGGAAAGGAGATTAGAGTCTGAGAGAGAGGAAAGGAGAGCTCAGTTGGAGTTTGAGAGAGAGGAAAGGAGAGCTCAGATGGAGTTTGAGCAAAGGAAACTGGAGTTGGAGTTGGAGAAATAAAAAGTGGACCATGAGCCACGACGACCGGTTGCGTCGGGGGTGTCATCAGAACAGCACATGTTGGTTACTAAGTTTGATGAGGACCATGTTGCTGAATTTTTCCAGAGGTTTGAGAAGGTTGTAGAGGGTAGTGGGTGGCCGAAGGAACAATGGTCAACGCTGGCACAGTCAGTCTTTTGTGGTAAAGCTTTAAGAGCATTTGATGCTCTCAGTTTTAGGGAATCTTTGGATTATGAGAAGTTAAAGTCTGCTGTACTAAGGACGTATGAAGTAAGACCAGAAGCTTACAGACAGAAGTACCGTAATAGTAAGAAACACCCTAATGAGACATGGATTGAATTTATGAAATATCAGAGTGACCTATTTCGAGCATGGATAAGAAGTGAGAAAGTAGAAGATAATTATTGTAGGTTGGAGGAGATGGTTAAGTTGGAGCAACTTCTGAGCCAGATGGAGCCAGATTTGCAGATATTTTTAAGTGATAAGAGAGTAAAGACAGCTGAGGAAGCTGCAGTTTATGCTGATGATTACGTTTTAGTCAGGAAGCAATTTAAAGCCAGAGACAAAGGGCACAATAGACCCCCTCCAACCACCAATAATAAAACTCATGATAGCGATGTCTCCCCGAATTCCAAAAGCACTCATGTCACTAGTCCCAGTCCCCCAGGTATCTCACATGCACAAACACCTACACGCACCCCACACAAACCTTGGACACGAACTCTCACATGTACATATTGCCACAAAACAGGGCATACTGTAGACAGATGTTGGAGAAAGGCAGGAGTTGTTAGGCCAACTAATTTTGTTTCCTGTGACAGAGCTATAGTCACAGTTTCTGAGCCCCGAAAGGATAGTAGGGATAACTCTGTTTTACCCACTTCTAAAGATAGAGTTCTTTCAGAAGGAGGGAAGGGTGCAGTGGATGCTGTTTCCATGTCTGACGTTACAGGAGCAGTTGTCCAGTCGGTAGCTACGGATACTATGGCTGAGGATTGTTATGCTCCGTATCGGTCTGATGGGTTGGTCAAACTGGGGGATTCCCAGTATCCTGTTAAGATACTCCGAGACACTGGTTCTACAATTACTCTGTGGGTAAGACCGAAACATGTTGAGGTGGGTTCCAAGAATTTTGTTTTGCTCAGGGGAGTTGGAGGCTCCCTGACGGTTCCTTTGGTGGAGTGTAGGGTGAGTTGTGATGTATTTAAGGGGACGGCACAGGTTGGAGTGGTGGAGTCATTGCCCGAGCCCGATGTGGACCTGAATCATACTGGGGAATGATTTGGTTAGGGGTGAAGAAGTGAGTGCCCCAGTAATAACCAAGGATCCTGTACCTGCTGAAGTTGTGGAGGAAGAGGACCAGATGAACTTCCCCGTATGTGCTGTGACCCGATCGATGTCAAGGGTGAAGGAGAGCCGGCATGTGGAGGCAGCCGAGACAGTTTTAACTCCTTCCGACCCACCGGTGGAGGACGTCGACGGCGATGGATAATCACCGGACGACCTTTCTTTAACCAATCTTTTTTCAGATACCTCTAGTGAGCAGTTGTCTTTAGAGTGTGTCGATGTTGAGAAATTTAAGAATTTGCAAGGTAGTGACCCAAGTATCCAAGAGTTAAGGAGCCTGGCAGTTGAAAATGTGGGGGAAGAGAAGGGATCATGTTTATATGAGAAGGATGGAGTTTTGTACAGGAGGTGGAGACCTCCTCATACTAGTGTGGATGAGGGATTGAGGGATGTACACCAGCTAGTTGTGCCGAGTGTGTGCAGGCAGGAACTAATTAGGCTAGCTCATGATATTCCATTTGCTGCCCACCTAGGAGTGAGGAAGATACTTGAACGGCTTAGGGCAGAATTTTACTGGCCTGCCATGAGGGCTGATGTGTACCAGCATGTGAGGAGTTGTCATACATGTCAGGTTGTGGGACGGCCTAACCAGAAACCATCTAAGTCTTCCCTAATTCCCATCCCTGCTATTGGGCTACCTTTCTCAAAGTTAATCATAGACATAGTGGGTCCACTTCCTACCACTTCTACTGGATTTCAGTACCTTCTTACCATATTAGACCCTTGTACTAGGTACCCTGAGGTAATTCCCCTAAGAACTATGAATGCTAAGGCTGTTGTGAAAGCATTGTTGGGATTTTGTACAAAGTTTGGGTTACCTAAGGAGATACAGTCTGATAGGGGTTCTAACTTTTTGTGTAACTTGTTCCAGCAGACTTTGGAAGAGTTGGGAGTTAAAATGTCAGAAGCAGTGCTTACCATCCAGAGTCCCAGGGTGCCATGGAGAGATACCACCAGACCCTGAAGAATATGATGCGAAAATACTGCTTGGAACACACCAAGGATTGGGACAAGGGTGTTCCTTTCCTACTGTTTGCAACGAGGGAAGTACCGCAGGAGAGCCTGGGTTTCTCTCCGAATGAGCTTGTCTTCGCACACCATGTCAGAGGTCCTTTGAGCATCGTCAAGGAGGCATGGAGTAGTGACGTCGACACCAGCAAGAACCTTCTACAATACGTCCTGGAGTTCAAGACCCATCTGAGTGACACTAGAGAAGAGGCGAAGAAGAATCTTGAGGAAGCCCAAGGGAAGATGAAACAGTGTTATGATCGGAAGGCCAGATGGAGGGAGTTCCAAGTTGGTGATGAAGTGTTGGTGCTACTGCCACTTCAAGATCAACCCCTGGCTGCCAAGTTTCAAGGTCCGTACGTGGTAGAGAAGAGGCTGGGTGAGACTGACTACCTTGTGAAGACGCCCAACCGGCGGAAGTCTCATCAGTTGTGCCATGTAAATATGTTAAAGCCGTACTACCGCCCTTTGAAGACTCCAGTGACGACACAGCATGTTGTGGCTGTGGCTGTGGAAGAAGAAGATGATGATGATGTGGCAGAGATAACCTGTGAATTTCAAGAGTGTAGTTGGGTGGACAACGAGGAAGCAGAGACGACTCTTCGGGACAAGGTGTCGCATTTACCTCCAGAGCAAGTGGCGCAGTTGTGGAAGTTGATGTCGACCTACAGCAAGGTGTTCGCCAGTGTTCCTGGAAGGACTGACTGGATTCAACACGACGTGGACGTGGGCGAGGCTATGCCAGTTAAGCTGTCGCCCTACCGAGTCAGCCCATGCCATATCGAAGTGCTGCGAAAGGAGCTGAAGTATATGTTGGACCACAACTTGATAACACCGTGTGCAAGTGCTTGGAGTTCCCCTGTGACATTGCAGCCTAAGCCTGATGGTTCTGCTAGGTTCTGCATCGACCACAGGAGAGTGAACGCCTTGACGAAGACTGACACGTACCCGTTGCCACGCCTAGAGGACTGCATTGACCATGTGGGATCCTCTCGTTTTATTACCAAGATCGACCTGAAGCAGGGATTTTGGCAAGTACCTCTGACAGACCGAGCAAAGCAGATCACATGCTTTGTGGCCGATGGGCAAACATACCAGTGTTATGTGATGCCGTACGGTATGAAAAATGCACCAGCCACCTTCCAACGGCTCATGAATGCTGTGACTGGCGGTATCAAAAATTGTGTTGTGTACATCGACGACGTCGTGGTCTACACTGACACCTGGGACCACCACCTCCAAGTGCTGCAGCAGTTACTGTCTTGCCTACAGGATGCCAACCTAGTCGTCAACGTCAAGAAGTGCGACTTTGTGTTGTACCCGTGTGCAGTACCTAGGGATTGTGGTAGGACATGGTCTGGTCTACCCTCCTAGCTCGAAAGTGGAGGCCATACAAGGTTTCAAGAGGCCTCAGAACAGACGGGAACTCAGACGCTTCTTGGGATGTATTGGGTACTACAGGCGATTCTTGAAAAATTTCGTGACTGTAGTGGCACCCTTGACTGAGTTGCTTAGAAAAGAAGTCAAGTATGAATGGACAAACGAGTGTGAGGAAAGTTTTGAAAGTGCCAAGGACATACCCGTTCACTATCCCGTGATGACCTCACCCAAGTTTGACAAGCCATTCGCACTAGCAGTGGACGCTAGCAATGTGGGAGCAGAAGCTGTGTTGATGCAGGAGGACGAGCAGGGGGTGGAGCATCTTGTTTCGTATTTCAGTAAAAAGGTTCTCCACCAGTCAGAAGAACTACTCAGTTATAGAGAAGGAACTCCTAGCCCTGATCCTCGCCCTGCAACACTTTGCTGTGTATGTACCTGCATTTTGACCAATACTTAGGGTGTACACTGACCACCACCCTCTGAAGTACTTGAACAGTTTGGGGGCCAAGAACCAAAGGCTTACCCGTTGGAGTTTGTTCCTCCAACAGTATCACCTAGACGTACGTCATATAAGAGGTGTAGATAATGTGATAGCAGACTGTCTATCTAGAAGTTAAATGTTTTGTTTTTGATTTTTGCATGTTGTACACAACTTTTGTAAACTTAAGAACGAATTTTCCAGAGGAAAATTCTTTCTTTGGTGGGGGCGTTTTACGCGTGCCTGAATTATTATTAATTTGTAAGTATTGCTATCCTATTAATTGACTGTGGCTGTGAGTGTGGTAGCGGAGGCTTGCTTCCAGCAGTGCAGTGTCCAAAGATAGCTCATCTATTTCACTCCATTTTCTTTGTGTATTTTTGTCAAAAGGTCGAGAGAGTCGTGGCCTGTTATGTTTTCTAGATTCGTACGCATCCCCACCCCCCCTCTTGCAGGTGGCGGTGGGGGAAGTTGTTCGTTTTCGTCTCTAGTAACTTCCACTAGTTGTTGATATGGGAGCGTGTGCGTGATGTGTGTTTGAGTCTGCGTTAACGGAACAGTTCGGAGACGCGCCTATGACTTTGTTGTAACATGCTCACTTCTCTTTGTGGAGCCAACTGTATATAAGCGCGGGGGTTGAGCTTGTGGATCAGATACCTGAAGAGACTGGGACAGCAAACTAGTGTGTGTTTTGTAAGTGAGTGAGTGTGGTAAGATTCGGGATGAGACACGCAAACGTATCTGATAAGTATAATTGTGTTTACTTCTACATTCTTCTCACAGTAAAATAGGATAACTCTCTTATAAATTGATATTATTATTATTATTATATATATATGTGCATTGATATTTCTATTATTGTATTATTATATGTATGTTGTGATGCATTGATGTTCCATTATTATATATGCCAGTGATGTGCTAACGTACCATTATTATTGAGTGATTATTGCAAGTGCATTATTTAATCTGGGAACTCTGTCTCATATTCTGTCATAGTTGGGAATCCTGATTTCATTTATTAATTCTTTCAGTGTTAATTGTTTGTCTTTGTGTTCGTTCATATTGTCAATATATTATAGAAAGTCAGAGTAGTTTCTCTATCATTTTTATTCATTGTACCCAAACCTGGGTATATGTTTGGACGGTCTCTTTGGGTTGTGTTATCATTCTATCATATAGGCTGGGTTTGTACTTTTACTTACAATTCATAACATTAATAGTCAGATACCTGCCACCCAGTGCTACTTTATTCTGTTGATAGCTAACGTCGGGGTAAGTCTAGTCTAGCGACTAGTACAGTACCGTATCTCTACCCTCCGTCCGTAACAATATGTACGATAGCGAAAAGTATATTAACATCTCCAGTCCGGGATAGTTGTGATAAACCTCCCACACTAGCCAAGCTCCCTATCCAGTTCCTCCCTCCCTGTCTAAACTGCAATACTTAGGAACTTAAATTTGGTTCCGTTCTCACTTTCAACTTTTCGTCTTTCCAATAAGACAAACATGCCAGAGCTCTCTACAGTTTCTTAGTGCAGAGATATTAGGCGATGAGGAGGGGTAACTATTAGAGCTAGGTGATGTTAGCGCACGTGGACTGTCTGTGAAGTGGCACAGCAGGTCATGGTCCGTGGAGAGATAGGTGGCGAGGCAGTGGGGGGCACCAATCCAGAAGGGCGATAATTTTTTTTCGGGAGCCTCAGTCATGACGAAAGCCAGATTCACACAGAATGACCAGCGCTGTCATCTATCTATTGCAGGCTATAATCCGAACGCATAAGATCCCACCCAAATAGCCAATTTTTGCGCAAAATTGGTAATACTGGTAAAATCCTGCCAATCATCAAGGAGATCCTGCCGCCTGGTGGTCTAGACATGGAGGGGATATCCCGTTGCCTGGGCGCGATGAGTTGTTGTTGTTGTTGTTAATTATATTGATGATATACTGTGGTTTAACCATGTCTTCCTGCTATAAACTGAGCATGCACTCTGCCCATCTGTCCATATGTACCGTTTTGCGGAGAGTTACTATATGGCGATTAGGATAAAAATTAGCACCCTCGCAAAATGAACTTTTTGGGAAAACTTTACTAAGAACGGAAACACACAACACACAGACGCTATTGCCACATAGTTATCCTAGCACGGTATTCAAGTTCTAGAAAAGGTTACCGAGGAACAATGCACAGACCTACACACACGCCAGTACAAGTCGAAGAGGTCATTGCCATTTTAATATATGCAATACAAGTAAATAGAATGTTTACAGAAATTACAGGTGAACAACAAATTTACAGAGTCCCGTATCTAACAGGATACAGCAGTACCTCAGCTGACACTCTCCTAATAGTCCGGTCAAATTAGCATTCTTAGCGATTTTTTTTCTTCTAAAATCGGTCACAGATAATCTGCTGTGAACCCAAGCAAAGATCAAAAGAATTCCCCTATGAAAAACCAGAGCATCCCCCTTTTGGGATAAAACGACAATACTTTTTACTATATTTTCATTTTTTTTTTCTCTCATGACCGGTATATCATATAAGAAAATTTATTGAAGATTATTATACAACCTAAAGTTCTAAATCAATTTCAGGAACATGATTACATCTAGCTCTTATCGGACCATTATTTTTAAGGAAATGTATGTTTAGAAGAAAAAATCCTGGTAAATAGCTTAATGAATTTGTTGACAATTATGATTATTTAAAAAGTTAGAAATTAAACCGTCTTATCCAAAAAAAAAAAAAAAAAAAGCAGCTGGGCTTGGGAGAAGGTGATAAATAGGGTGGACTACAAGCACGAGGGATTTGATTGATATTAGGTGGCGCAACAGCGAGGTCAAATAACACCAGGAAAAGGTGATAGAGAGGTGTGACAGCAAACAAGAAGGATATATGAAGAAAGGAGGGACAGTTGAAGAAATGTAAACTAGTGGCTGTGGCCGAAGGGGCGCCAAAACCCTTAAAGTATTGCCCACATCATTACATGCAATACTCCCCTACGGGGTAAGCACGAGGGATAAAAGGAATACAGGGATAGCTGTCTAATATCCAAAGGATAATATATATTCAGTAGTCTATCCCACTACGATGGTGAACAAAAGACAGTGCCTTTATTTAAAGGACATAATGTAACAGATATTCTAATTATAGTTGTTTGTTATTACTTTTCAACTAATCACTTTCATTTTTCTTACCCTCACCCCCCTCACCCTCGCCTCAAATCATCACATTTCTTCTCTTCTATATCCACTTACGTTAATGCAGTATGCACTTCTTTAAACCAGGGTTCTTCAAATTACGGGTCCCGATTTCCTCCAAACTGCGTCGCAGGCTCACAAAAATAATTACATGAATAAAATAGAATAATAATATTCGTGACAATAAAATAAATATGAAGTTCATACATGAATCCACCTAACATATTTTTATAATCGAATATTCATATATTTGATTATGAATAAAACAAAATCATTGCACAAATATTAGCCTTCTTGAATGAGTGTGTGTGAGAGAGAGGGAGGGTAGGTGAGGCAGTGTTTATAATTCTGGTTAGAATGCAAAAGCTTTTAATCATAAATATTATGTTTCAACGTCTGGCCTCAGTCTCGCTCCAGAACAGGTGGAGTGTGGACGTACTCGTGGCGCTCTGCCTCCATTCTCGTTTGTGTTGTTGTTTGTGTTGTTTTGGAGCTCTTGTTTGTGTTTTTTGTGTTGTTTGTGAGTTCTTGTTTGTGTGTTGTTGTTTCTGTGGTGTTGCTGGTGTTGTTTGTCTGTTGTGGTTCTGTGTATAGTTTTGTTGTGATTGTCTGTGTGTGTGTGGGTGTGTGTGTATGTGTGTCCCTGGCTGATTGAGTGTTTAGTTGTTTGTGTTGTTGTTTGCTTTCCATCTAGGCCTTGCCTGGCCTGATGGAGAGTGCGGATTCCTGCTTGGAGGCCGACATGGCAATGTCGGAGGAAGACGAGTCTCCAATTGAGGATCACTTGCCTGAGCTGCCTTCTCGCAACCCTCCCCCCCTCTCCTCGGTCACTCCGCAGCTCAGGTTGCAGCCGTCAACCTCCTCAACCTCTACCAAGCGACCTGTTGATGCCTCGTCCGACTCCTTGCAGGATTCCGATGGTGTGGACTGTTTGCCTCCAGCCGCCAAGACTGCCAAGGGTGCTTCAGCTGTGCACGACGTACCTTCTCTGCCTCACCCTGGTGTTTCTTCTTTGTATACCAACTCCTTGCCCTCGTCCAACCTTCCTGCTTTTGCCCCGAGAGATGCCTATGTCAAACTCCCTTTCTCTGGAAACCCATCTACGGACACAAAGCTGCGTTGGTTGTCTGATGTCAACAGGGCCTTCCAGTTGCAGCGTGAACTGGCTGAAGTCAAGATGGCTGCTGTTACCTCCCGGTTTGTCTACATCTCTAGGAAGAGTCAGGACATCATTGATAGAGTCAAGGCTGGTGAATTTTTATCTCTGCCTCTCATTCTTGAAGACTCACCTGAGAGGCCTCGTAAGTTCCCCAGCTACATCCTCACCCGTTTCCCTATTGATGTTGACCCGAAACTTGCCAAAGGATACCCTGGTGTGTACTTTGCCCGTCGTTTTTTCCAAGATGGTTCCCCCATTAGCCGTATTGTTGTTGTCTGGAGTCAACCCGATCCACCTCCAAATGAGATTTCCTTTGATTTCCTCCCTTGTCTTCCACCGTGTGAGGTGAAGAAACTTCATAATGACCAGCCTTGGTGCTACAGGTGCTGGGGAGTTGGGCATATCTCCCGGTACTGTTCTGCCAGGCCGAAGTGTGCATGGTGTGCGGCAGAACATGATTCCAAGACTTGTCCCGTCAGGGGTGAACCATCAAATCCTGCTGCCTCAACCTCTGAGCCCTCACCTTCTGAAGATACGTCTCGATGGAAGTGTCCACGATGCCTTCAGCCAGGGGTTAACGTGTGGCATGGATGTACTCAACGTAAGATCCAGGCTCGTGTCTCTACTATTGCTCCGCCTCCACCACCACCACCACCACCACCACCACCTCCCCAGTCTGCTCCTCCTACCAGCCCTGCCTCACCTCCAGACCTGGCCCTCCGCAAGTCTGTTGCTACCCTCATGGCACGATGTATGGCCCTCGAGAACTGCTTTTCTGCCCTTGAAGCCAGGATTGATGGGCTGGTTGCTGCTCAGGCTGCCAATGACTCCAAACTCTCGACCTTGGTCGAGGTTCAACAGGCCATCATCTCGATCAACTGTCACTATCCTTACCGAAAAGATGGATACTGTTGCATCTCGCCTTTAAAAGCTTTTCTAGTCTGTCCCTTCTCCTGCTCCATCTTCTTCTCCAGGTCGCTCATCTGCCCCCACTCACCGGACTTCTACCTCCAAATACAGAGTTTGCTAGTGATTGCCGGCTGGATGCTATCTCCTGGAATGTATGTGGTATCACCAGTTATGCTAAGCTCACTCAACTCAAGGCCTATGTATTTCGTCATCATCCCAGTGTTATTTTTCTCCAGGAAGCATTTCCAGGACGGTCGCTTGCTCCTCGGCAAGCTCCTCCCCTCTCAGGGTATGTGCCATATGTTCATCTGGTAAGGAATGGTCTCCTCACTTACATACATACCTCCTTGCCACATCACCTTCTTCGTACCTCCACTGATCCTGACATGACCTTTCAGATATTTGAGGTCTTACCTGGGAATGGAGTACTCCAATTATGTAATGTCTATTCTGCCCCAGCTAGACTCACTCTTGAGGATCTTCCTTCTCCAACAGTGCGTGGTATGGTGTATATGGGAGATTTTAATGCTCGGAATTCTGATTTGGGTGATTGTTCTGGCTCTATTAATCGTAATGGTGTTCGTCTCCTTTCGTACATCCGCAAGCATCATCTGACGCGCTGGGACACTGGCAGTGCCACTCATTGCCGGGGAGGTACTCTGGATTACATCCTCTCGTCTGGCCTGATAGCATCTCAGGTCCTGTGCTTCTCCGTACCAGACTTATTCTCTGATCACATCGTTCTTTAGTTTCATTATTCTCTACCTGCTGGGTCAAGTGCTTCAGCCACTCGTTTGCGTATTGCTGTGCCTTCTAAGTATTGCCCGACTTACATCTTATTTATGGCCCATGTATTCCTTACATTTGACATATCATCAGCTGAACAGTTGTACTCTGATCTTGTATCTGCTACTCATGACTTTTATAGGCTATACGTCTGCCAGCCATCGTTACCAGATTTCTAGGGACGCTTTAGTTGGCCTGCAGGAGTGTGCTCACACTGAGTCTTGGCAGTGGTTCACGGACAGCATCAACCATCAAACAAGTGTGACTTCTATGTGGCACCCCATCTGTCGAGTTGTTAAAAAGACGTCGGCCACTGCTTGTCATCACACTTCCGCCAACTATGCCCAACAACCTGTCGATGGTTGGTCAGAACAATCTACCCCAGCCAGTCTACCCATCCACATACAAGATGCACTCGCTTCCTGTGCTGCTGTCCATCGGCTACGTCTAATGTCTGCTCTGTTGCAAGATGATAACGATGATGCAGAGGAGATAACTGAGGAGGAGTTGCGCCGTGCTCTCTCTCGGGGTAGAGCTTCTGCCCCTGGTGATGATGGTACTTCGACTTTACAACCAGGGGGCTGGGTTGGCCGTTGTCTCTGTAACCACTCTAGCTCAACATTGTGTGAACTGTATGCCATTCTGGATGCTGTTAGTCTTGTTTGTCAACGTGGAGTGAATGCTGCCATATTTTTGTCACTCCAGACCTGCCCTTTATTCTCTCTCTAGTGTTCAGCCCACACACTCTACTGTTGTTCAGCAGATTTTATCGTTTTTGTCCTTATTGCGTCATCGTAACTTGACTGTCAAATTTTTATGGGTGCCATCCCATGTAGGTTTACGTCACAATGGTACAGTTGACAGACTCGCAAAGGAAGCCTGCCATCTACCTCCTCGTGGTGTTGGACATCCTCTCTCCCTGACATGTTACCTCTCTAAAGTCCGCTCCGCCGCTCTTCTCCCTGTACGGCGACGCAGGGATGCAGAGAGGCCCTTCAGCATTTCCATCACACATTATGAGTTTGTCTGCCGTCACAAATATTCCTACCGTCGTCGAGGCCTCATGGTTCGGAGGCACAATGTAGTCTCTGCTCCTTTGAGGCTTGGCTACCGTCCACCGTGGCAGGTTGCTGGGATGCAGGGTGAGCCTTCCTTCACTGAGTGTCGCTTGTGTCGAGCGCCTCGTGCTAACACTGTAGAACACTATTGCCTGGCCTGCCCCACTGTCCGACACTTGCTGCCCCGGGGCCTGCCACTTGATATGGTTTGTCGACACCTGCTGAACCACCAGGTTCTGGAGGAACTTCTGGTACGCCACCCTCGTTTTGGTGGATTTAAGTAGGTCATAATGTAAATATTTATCTGTATGCTTGTGCTCCATTCTGTTATGTTTTCGTGATGTGTGTGTGTGGTGTGTGTGTGTGTGTGTGTGTGTGGTTGTAGTCATTGTATTCTCATGGGTCCCGCCTACCAGTATGTTTTGTTGCCTGCCTGTTGATTGACGCTACAGCGCAATTAATAAAAAAAAAAAAAAAAAAAATGCTGAGCCATCAGGTTCTGGAGGAACTTCTGGTACGCCACCCTTGTTTTGGTGGATTTAAGTAGGTCATAATGTAAATATTTGTCTGTATGCTTGTGCTTCATTCTGTTATGTTTTCCTGATGTGTGCGTGTGTGTGTGTGTGTGGTTGTAGTAATTGAATTCTCATGAGTCCCGCCTACCCTTGTGTATTGTTGTCTGCCTGTTGACTGACGCTACTGCGCAATGAATTAAAAAGAAAAAAGAAAAAATGTCTTTGCCAGGTGT
The DNA here is from genome assembly GCA_033782935.1 of Petrolisthes cinctipes. Lineage (NCBI taxonomy): Eukaryota > Metazoa > Arthropoda > Malacostraca > Decapoda > Porcellanidae > Petrolisthes > Petrolisthes cinctipes. Next base: position 558,546 of record JAWQEG010000327.1, read on the forward strand.
GACGTCAGAAATTGATATACAGCGAGCAAAGCTTCGTAAAGGTTTTCCTCTTGCTTATCGAAGTAACGAGGCTTTGACTGTTGGTTGACAAGGAGGGGTTGAAGTTCTCTGCTCATGGTCATATCTTGTTTGCAAGAATAAGGAATTACTTTCGAAAGGAGAATATAAAAATGTTAAGCCCGGCCACACACTGTCCGTCGTAAACACTAACAAAAACGAGGGTTTGCCTACTCGCTCGCCTCTGGTGGTTTACTTTTGCTAAGTGTCTGTCACGGACAGTGTTGGACGGGGCCTCACAGTCCATTTTTATGTTTTCACAAGACTTACTATGTTTCCTTCTCTTTGTAGGCACTTTTAACATCATATCTCCTCATGGACTCATCTCTGAACACATTGCTTTAATAATAGGCCTACACAGCGCAATGTTTCTCTTCTTGTGTGTCATGCGACCTATTTTGTGAAACACCACTCGATACTATTATAGTCACTGCCAGTGTGAGTTGTAGGCAGTGCTTGAACCTTATCATAAGCTCGGATTAGGCCTCAGAGTTTCTCTCTTCGATAACGAACGAATCTCAGTTATTATGATTAATAATAATGACCTAGTAGGCAACACATATATCCAAGAATGCGACGTTGCCATATCATAGGGTTGGTCAAAGGAGGGTGGTGAAGAACTCCTGTCCGCAATAGTACCTCGGGTTAATTCCAATTACAGTTTGTAACATTACTATAAGAATATTTACTACAAAACTACCCTGGCACATTCCTATAGACCATTACACTACTGTACCTAACACTCTAGAGTCTGATATAACAGTTCAGTTAACCGAATTTTGGGGATGGACCCGATAATGGTGGACCCATGGCCATACCAGACCTGACAGAGAGGGGCCAGGAAAGAATATCATATAATTTATAATCAAAATAATCACTCCAAAGAACACTGGTATTATTAACACAGATTATACCTTCTCTCCCTGTCCTCTGGTTATTACATTGATAGCTAAAGCTATTAATTTCAACTTTACGGAGACACGTACTTAACACACACGTACAATCGGCCACAAGTATTCGTACCCACCTCAGTTTTGCCTAACACAGAATTCATCTGGTAACACTGAACCCCGTCCCCCATGTCCAGATGTATGATATCCTATATTTCCTACCTCACTTTCCTTTCACATTCTCGTAGTTATTTACTGTGTATACCTTGAAGTAATATTCTATGAATATTGTGGTTTATCCATCAATTCAGTCAAACTGTATTTACTGAGAAATTAGAATGATTTGATTGATGAATATTGAGGTTTCCGTTTCCTATCCCTCTCCTCCTCTCCCTCTCTGTCTCCTGCTCCTACCCTCCCCCCTCTCCGTCTCCTGTACTACCACCCTCTCTCTCTGTCTCCCCTGCTACCTCCCTCGCTCCCCCTGCCTGTCCCTTCTTGCTCCCTACCTCCCTCCCTCCCCCTGCCTGTCTCTTCTTGCTCCCTACCTCTCTCTCTCTCTCTCTCTCTCTCTCTCTCTCTCTCTCTCTCTCTCTCTCTCTCTCTCTCTCTCTCTCTCTCTCTCTCTCTCTCTCTCTCTCTCTCTCTCTCTCTCTCTCTCTCTCTCTCTCTCTCTCTCTCATCACGAAAACATAACAGAATGAAGCACAAACATACAGACAAATATTTACATTATGACCTACTTAAATCCACCAAAACGAGGGTGGCGTACCAGAAGTTCCTCTAAAACCTGGTGGTTCAGCAGGTGTCGACAAACCACATCAAGTGGCAGGCCCCGGGGCAGCAAGTGTCAGGCAGTGTGGCAGGCCAGGCAATAGTGCTCTATAGTGTTAGCACGAGGGGCTCGACACAAGCGACACTCAGTGAAGGGAGGCTCACCCTGCATCCCAGCAACCTGCCACTGTGGTCTGTAGCCAAGCCTCAAACGAGCAAAGACTACATTGTGCCGCCGAACCATGAGGCCTCGACGACGGTAGGAATATTTGTGACGGCAGACAGACTCGTAATGGGTGATGGAGATGCTGAAGGCCCTCTCTGCATCCCTGCGTCGCTGTACAGGGAGGAGAAAGCTGAGCGAACTCTAGAAAGGTAACTTGTCAGGAAGAGGGGACGTCCAACACCACGAGGAGGCAGATGGCAGGCTTCCTTTGCGAGTTTGTCAACTGTACCACTGTAACTTAAACCTACATGGGATGGCACCCATAAAAATTTGACAGTCAAGTTACTGTGACGCAATAAGGACAAAGATAAAATTTGCTGAATAACAGTAGAGTGTGTGGGCTGAACACTAGAGAGGGAATGAAAAGCAGGTTTGGAGTCACAAAACATGTAAGCATTAACTCCACATTGACAAACAAAACTAACAGCATCCAGAATGGCATACAGTTCACACAATGTTGAGCTAGAGTGGTTACAGAGACGACGGCCAACCCAGCCCCCTGGTGGTGACACCATGTCAGGTGAGAAAACGGCACAACCTGCTGTACCATCCACTTGCAATGAGCCATCAGTGTAGAGGCAGTATGGATCTGTGATGGAGGACGTCACTGTTTCTATGTGTTCCAGAGCCAACTGTCGCTGTAGAGAAGGCAGTTCCGACTTGGAAGTAGGTGTGAAGCTCACATCAGGTGTTGGTAGCATCCACAGAGGGGTCCTGGGGGGACGTCAGCCACCATTATATCTATATTAAGACTACGGAGCATAGAGGAAACAGACCTTATAAGAGTACGTCCAGCAGGCAGTATGGGAGGGACAGGGGAGTTTGGTGTAAGAGAAGTCGTGACTAACTGAGAGTAATGGGGTGAAAGATGTGGGAAATGGAGGCACTTGACAGTGAAGTAAGTAACATTAGAATAAATTGTCTCTACTAATGGGGGAAGATGCAACTCACGCTGCATGTTCACTATCCTGGTCGACATTGGACAACCGAGAATTATTCTCATTGCTCTATTCTGAATTTTTTCTAAAGTTTCAAGAGTAGCCGTGGGAAGTTGAATCAGAGCAGGGTAGAGGTAATCAACTCAACGGATAAAAGCAATATAGATAGTCCTGGCTACTGGGATGGAGATGCCAGAGGAGTTGTTAGTGAGCCATAAGTGGTGTAAGTCGGCGCTGGAGAGGACCAAATAAGTCCTGGACAATGGGATGGTGTTGATGTCTGGCAGGGACAATTGGCCAAATATTGACTGATGCGCCCAGGTAGCGATACTGGGAACACATGGGAATGACAGTCCCTCCAATGGTGAACACTGGCCGAGCTTGAGGAAGGTGGCAGGTGAATATTCTGCTCTTATCTGGGGAGACAATAATGCCACAGTGAGAGGAGGACACGGAGAAGGAGTCAAGAAACCGCTGGAGATCCCTTGGTGAGGTAGAATGAACACAGATATCATCAGCTCAGCACGTAATTGTAGTTCCAGGTATATCAGGGAGAGAAGTGAGCAGCCGATGCATCAGAATATTAAATAACAATTGGCTGAGAACACCCCCTTGAGGTGTACCAAGATAAAAACTGTGCAAAGGACTGAGCGCACCACTGAAAAACACACGGGAGGTCCTGTTACTCAGGTAGCCCCGAATCCACCGTAATAGATTACCCTTTATCCCAAAGTCAACTATTTGATCCAAAATGACGTCTCTATTAGCAACATCGAAGGCACTTCGAAGGTCAATGAAAGCCACCGCACTCTCCTTGAAAAGGCGAGAGTATAGGTCGACTAGGCAGTGGTGTGTGCTCCGCTGGGGAAGAAAACCAAACAGCCATGGAGAAAGGCGATCTTGCAGTCTGTACATGAGACGATTGAGTAAGATTCTCTCCATAACTTTACCAAAACAGGAAGTCAGGGAAATAGGCCTGAACTTCGCAGTGCCGGGCTTAGGGATGGGTATTATTGTGCTGCTGGTCCAGGCTCGTGGTACACAACCATCACGAAGACAAAGATTGTACAGTAGAAGTAGAGGGTTCCCAGGAACTTGTTGAAGTAGGCGCAACACAGCATAAGTAATACCATCATCACCAGGGGAAGAAGCTCTACCCTGAGAGAGAGCACATCACAACTCCTCCTCAGTTATCTCCTCTGCATCATCGTTATCATCTTGCAACAGAGCAGACATTAGACGTAGCCGATGGACATTAGCACAGGAAGTGAGTGCATCTTGTATGTGGATGGGTAGACTGGCTGAGGTAGATTGTTCTGACCAGGCATTAACAAGTTGTTGGGCATAGGCTGCGGGAGTTTGATGATGAGCAGTGGCCGGTGTCTTTTTAACAACCCGACGGATGAGGTGCCACATAGAAGCCACACTTGTTTGCTGGTTGATGCTGTTCGTGAACTGCTGCCAAGACTCAGTGTGAGCACATTCCTGCAGGGCAACTAAAGCGTCCCTAGAAATCTGGTAACGATGGAGCAGGTCAGCGGTTGGGTTGGCTTGAAACAATAAGCCATCACGTTCAGCCTCCTCCTTTGCCTCCTGTATACTTGCATCCAGCGTCCAGGAGTTGGCAGTATGGCGATGCTGGAGGTGTGGCCGGGAGACATATAGCCTATAAAAGTCATGTGTAGCAGATACAAGATCAGAGTACAACTGTTCAGCTGATGATATGTCAAATGTAGGGAATACATGGGCCATGAATATGATGTAAGTCGGGCAATACGCAAACGAGTGGCTGAAGCACTTGACCCAGAAGTTAGAGAATAATGAAACCGAAGAGCGATGTGATCAGAGAATAAGTCTGGCATGGAGGAGCACAGGACCTGAGATGCTATCAGGCCAGACGAGAGGATGTAATCCAGAGTACCTCCCCAGCAATGAGTCGCACCGCCAGTGTCCCAGCGTGTCAGATGATGCTTGCGGATGTATGAAAGGAGACAAACACCATTACGATTAATAGAGCCAGAACCATCACCCAAATCAGAATGCCGAGCATTAAAATCTCCCATATAAACCATACCATGCACTGTTGGAGAAGGAAGAGCCTCAAGAGTGAGTCTAGCTGTGGCAGAATAGACATTACATAGTTGTAGTACTCCATTCCCAGGCAAGGAGCTATGTATGTAAGTCAGGAGACCATTCCTTACCAGATGAACATATGGCACATAACCTGAGAGAGGAGGAGCTTGTCCAGCAGTGAGTGGCCATCCTGGAAATGCTTCCTGGAGAAAAATAACACTGGGATGATGACGAAAAACATAGGCCTTGAGTTGAGTGAGCTTAGCATAACTGGTGATACCAAATACATTCCAGGAGATGACATCCAGCTGTCAATCACTAGCGAACTCTGTATTTGGAGGTAAAAGTCCGGTGAGTGGGGGCAGATGAGCGACCTGGAGAAGAAGATGGACCAGGAGAAGGGACTGACTCGAAAAGCTTTTCAAAGCGAGATGCAACAGTATCCATCTTTTCGGTAAGGGTAGTGACAGTTGAGATGATGGCCTGCTGAGCCTCGACCAAGGTTGAGAGCTTGGAGTCATTGGCAGCCTGAGCGGCAACTAGCCCATCAATCCTGGCTTCAAGGGCAGAAAAGCGGTTCTCGAGAGCCGTATATCTTGCCATGAGGGTAGCAACAGACTTGCGGAGGGCCAGGTCTGGAGGTGAGGCAGGGCTGGTAGGAGCAGCAGACTGGGGAGGTGGTGGTGGCGGTGGTGGAGCCGGAGCAATAGTAGAGACACGAGCCTGGACCTGACGTCGAGTACATCCATGCCACACATTAACCCCTGGCTGAAGGCATCGTAGAGACTTCCAACGAGACGTATCCTCAGGAGGTGAAGGCTCAGAGGTGGAGGCAGCAGGACGTGATGGTTCACCCCTGACAGGACACGTCTTGGAATCATGGCCGGCGGCACACCATGCACACTTCGGCCTGGCAGAACAGTACCGGGAGATATGCCCAACTCCCCAGCACCTGTAGCACCAAGGCTGGTCATTATGAAGTTTCTTAACCTCACACGGTGGAAGACTGGGGAGAAAATCAAAGGAAATCTTATTTGGAGGTTGATCGGGTTGACTCCAGGCAACTACAATACAGCTAATGGGGGAACCATCTTGGAAAAAACGAAGGGCAGAGTACACACCAGGGTACCCTTTGGCAAGTTTCAGGTCAACATCAATTGGAAAACGGGTGAAGATGTAGCTGGGGAACTTACGAGGCCTGTCGGGTGAGTATTCAAGAATGGGAGGCAGAGACAAAAATTCACCAGCCTTGACTCTATCAATGATGTCCTGACGCTTCCTAGAGATGTAGACAAACCGGGAGGTGACAGCAGCCATCTTCACTTCAGCCAGTTCATGCTGCAGCTGGAAGGCCCTGTTGACATCAGACAGCCAACGCAGCTTTGTGTCCGTAGATAAGTTTCCAGAGAAGGAGAGCTTGACATAGGCATTTTTCGTTGCAAAAGCAGGAAGGTTGGCAGCCGGAGGCAAACAGTCCACACCATCGGAATCCTGCAAGGAGTCAGACGAGGCATCAACGGGTCGCTTGGTAGAGGTTGAGGAGGTGGAAGGCTGCAACCTGAGCTGCGGAGTGACCGAGGAGAGGGCGGGGGGAGGCTTCCGAGAAGGCAGCTCAGGCCAGTGATCCTCGATAGGAGACTCATCCTCTTCCGACATGGCCAAGTCAGCCTCCAGGCAGGAAGCCACATCCGAATCCGCGCTTTCCATCTGGCCAGGCAAGGCCTATATGGGAAGCAAACAACAACACGAACAGCTGAACACTCAATCAGCCAAGGACACACACACACACACACACACACACACACAGACAATCACAACAATACAATACACATAATCACAACAGACAAACAACACCAGCAACACCACAGAAACAACAACACACAAACAAGAATGCACAAACAATACAAACAACACACAAGCAAGAGTGTAAAAACAACACAAAACAAGAATTCAGGCAGAGCGCCAGGAGAACGTCTTCACACCAACAAGGTTTTGGCGAGACTCCCATTAATGATGTGGCCAATACTTTAAGGGTTCTGGCGCCCCTTCGGTCCCAGCCACTAGTTTTAGTACTTCAACTGTCCCTCATTTCTTTCTATTTCCTTCCTTATTACTGTCACACCTCTCTATCACCTTTTTCTGGCGCTATATGACCTCGCTGTTGCGTCGCCTAATATCAATCAATCTTGCTTCTCATTACACTCACACACACACATTATTTGGTTTGGTATAAAGCTTTGACGTTCTATATTATCAGTTGTTATATATGCGTTTAGCAAACATTGAAAATCGTGTCAAAGTAATATCATTATCACCTCATAATTATTTAATTTTACGTCTGCCAGTAAGAATTCATATCCATAAAACATCAGATTTAGTACAGTAGGGATATATACAACACCTCGGTGTAACCACATTTTCTGTCAATGCAGAACTGTTAGTCGAATCCGACTCTGACCACAGATGTTTCATAATTACGACTTCGATGCCGATTATGCCTCCAACTGAATTAATTATAATAATATTTCTTCATAGATTTACTCATACATATCATTACCTGATGTTTTATTTATATAAATTCTACCGACTCTAAAGCCAACCCAAAACTTAAATATCCATAGTACCATGGCTCTTCTTTTCAGTATATATTAAGATGATAGATTCAGACAATCTGGTTTTAATATTTAATACTCGTATCAATGATTATTCTTTGGCATGTAAGGTTAAATTAATTAATCAAATTGACTAACAATCTTTACAATGATAACTGAACACACAATCATACTTTTGGGGTTGACATATAGGGTACCTCCCTCTTGTGTCTGTCACTGATCGCCTCATTACCTATTAATTAACAAAATATATCACTGTTAGTAGGGCTACCATGTCAATGAGCCCGGTGGTAAGGCTGCATTGCTTGCAGCTCAATTTGATAGCAAACAGTCTAGGGAGTCTGTAGAGTTGCCCTCCACATGTCACCCTTGTCCTGGTCTCTTCTCATTTGCCTTTAGGTCAAGGGAAGTTAAAAAAAACTGCTTCATGAGTTGGATTCTTATGGTGGTATTGACCCCTTGAGAATGTTTCCTCTGTTCTTTAAACAGACGGCTGATGTCTAGTTCCCCTCCTCAGTGTTGTCTTCAGGAGACTACTTCGTCTTGGTAGTTTTTCTGAATGTTGGAGGTCTGCTAATGTTACCCCAATTCCCAACGCCCCTCCTTCATCTTCAGTTGGTGATTACAGGCCAATTTCCATCACTCCTGTTTGTCTAAGGTGTTTGAGAAGCTGGTGGCTGTGGGTTTAAGTAACTTCATGAAACGTAATGGTGTCTTCCCACCTTCACAGTTGCATATCGAAGGGACCTTGGCACGTGTGATGCACTTCTGTGTATCTCTCATGTACTGCAGAATGCTTTGGAGTTGGTTCGTGAGGCTAGACTGGTGGAACTTGACTTTTCTGCCATGTTTGATAGGGTAAACCATCTGGGTATCCTCTACAGACTTTGCTCTGTTGGTGTTGGTGGTTCAGTACTGTCTGTCTTGTCACAATTCCAGTATGTTGTTGTGGATGGTGTGTGGAGTGAAAAAGTAGAATTAGTGTCTGGGGTGCCCCAAGGTAGTGTCTTAGGGCCGTTGTTCTTCCTACTGTATACCTCTGAACTCTTTTAACATCTTGGAGAACGACCTGTATGGTTATGCAGATGATCCACTCTCATTGCAGTTGTGCCGACCCCTGGTGCCAGGATTTCTGTTGCTCAGTCATTGGATCGTGACCTGGTTAAGATTAGTGATTGGTGCAGGTTGTGAGGTATGAGGTTGAATGCTGGCAAGACTAGGACAATGGTCGTCTCTAGGTCTCACACGGTGTACCCTTTATCGCCACCCTTGATCCTTGATGGGACTGTATTGCAGGGGTCTGAGAATTTGGTTATTCTGGGAGTTACATTTGATGCCAAGCTGGCTTTTGAGAATCATGTTCGGTCAATCTCAATGTCTGTCTCCCAAAAGTTGGGTGTAACGCGTAGAGTTTGGCCTGTGTTCGGAGATCACTCATTTACTGCGGTGTTTTAACTCCTTTGTGTTGCCTCTGTTGGAATACTAGTAGTTCTCCAGTGTGGTGTTCAGCAGCTGACTGCCATCTCAAGTTGCTGGATAGGATTGTTCCCAATGCTAATTTTCTTACCGGTGATTCACTTGAATGTAATCTGAGACACCGTCGTTCTGTTGCATTATTGTACATGCTCTTCAAGATTAGAAGTAATGTGCTGCATCCTCTTAACTCGTCTCTGCCAATTCTGTATGTTCCAGCTCGTGTCACTCGTGGTGCATTGGACTCCCATAGGTTTGCTTACGTATTGCCGCGATGTAGAACCTGTCAGTACAGTCGATCGTTTGTCCCTAGGTTGGTGTCTCTGTGGAATGGCCTTGGTGAATCTGTCTTTGATGGTGTAGGACTGGCTGGCTTCAAGAGTAGGGCTAATATGTATTTATTGAGCTACTGCTCATCTTTCTTTCTCTAAGCTGTCTTCTTTTCTTCAGGTTCGATTCATGGGGCTGGGGTCCTCGGATTGATAGAATGCTTGCACTCTCTCCCAGTTTTGTGTGTCTGGTCTATTTTAATAATAATAATAATAATAATATTACTGAAAGAGCAATAAATATTTTCTTACTAGCAGACGTATACCGAAATAATTATGAGGTGATAATGATATTACTTTGACACGGTTTTCAATGTTTGCTAAACGCATATTGTAAAAGACGGTATTTTTGTCCCCTTACTTTACTCTTGGAGGGAAACAAAAACCCACTGCCTTCAACAAAACAAAAAAAACAACCAGTGTATGCTACAACTCTATCCTATAGCGGTATCAACCTGGTCTGGAAAAAAAAACAAGATACCGATGAGGAACAGGACTTGCCTTGCGAATACCAAAAATAAATCATACAAAGGACAAGACCAGCTCCTCTCCAGTACTGGGTAAACGCTGCCACCACCAGACCAAAGTCGATCAGAGGAACCAAGTGAGCACACACCGGAAGGGTAGCGTAACGTTACTTTAAGAAGGCTCGTGAGTAAGCAACCCAGACTACAGTTCTAACGGGGGTACGATCAGTTATTGGAATTAATAATCTACTACTATCTATAAAGGAACACAGTCTATTTGTTATATCGGTGACGAAAATACTCAGACAATTAAAAACCCGTTTATTTTTATCAACCTATTATACGAATACAAAACAATACAAAGATAATTTCTGTTCCTCCCTCCCTTGCTAATATTTCCTACTCCCCGTTCTGTCAGCTAGGACCGGAACCATTCCTGGTCTCGCCAGTTGACAGAGCTAAGTACATATAAAAAAAAAAATATATTACATGAAGTGTCCCCCCTCCCACAATATCCCAAATAATTCCTAATAATAATTTTTTCACAACAAGGCCGAAATATAGTTAATACAATAAAAATAAATCACATCGTAATCTCAATACTATAATAATGAAAAGATAAAATTGCCAGCAAATGTTCTTAATTTTCTTTAGTACCACGTGGTTCACTTTACACCAAGGGAGAATGCTATTATGGCTGTCACAAGCAAAAGACGAGATCAGAATGAGCTTGAGAAAAAACAACATACATTACTTACTATGTCTGAATGTGAACACACAATATTCTTTAGTTAGTTATATCCCATCACAGGACTAATAGATTCACCACACTATATTCACAATACAATATTTATGATGAGAGCGAGTTTGAGCTCTTACCTGTCACCCCAGTTGACGAGATCAGAATGAGGAAGAAGCAACGCATGGTACTGCCTCGTCATCTTCCTCACTCACTCCCCCAAGCAAAGTAGTGACCAACTCATCTCAATTTCTGGCACCACCCCAACGAGAACCGCCTTGACGTGGTGGGGGGGCTTGCGTGTCTCTAAGACCTGGCGAGCTAGACTAGAGGGGGCTCCGGCCCCTGCTCTGCCCCGATTTCGGGGAGAGAGGGCTTCCCATGCTAGTAAGGTCGCCAGTGAGAGACCAGACTAAATGGTTCCCATGCATTAGGCTGCCAGTACGGGCCAACAGTGCTGCCCTCCGGAGGGACTGCCCTCTAGGGGCCGTCCTATGTTGGATGGTTGGGTGTCTGGGCCGGGAGATGTTGGGGAGGGGGGTCTCAGCACCGTCGTGGGAAAACTTTCGAGCCATTGGGGCTGCTTTTTAAAACGAGTGGCCCCGTGGGGGAAGAGGTACCCCGCCCACGGCGACCAGCGCTCGGTCCCCTCATCTGCCCGGTAGGTAGTAGCTCTTGGCTCCTGGGGCCAAAAACACTAAACCAATGATATATGGATACAGAAAAGCCCCAATCTCTTCCTCGAGCGGTGGTCGACCAGGTAAGATGCAGAAAGCTGCAAATAAGAGTAGACCTAGCAGGTCGGGTGTTGTGTCGAAGAACCCTGTTACCGATTTGGACACGTTAATATTAACGAATGTCCTCGCATCCTTTACCTATGGCGCTATCCACTCCATTTTTAAGTGTTTTGGAGTAGTCCTCCGAATCCGAATCACATATGACAGTGATTGTAGTTCTAATCGGTGCTATATTACTTTCAATACACATGCTGCTGCCAAAGCAGCATTTGAGGCAAAAGATTCTCTGACGGTGGGGGATACTCATTGTAAAGTTCAGATAATGCGGTCCATCAATGTTGTTGACAGTGACAATGACTACTGCCCTAATATATTTGATGACTCTGCAGAGCATGTCCCAAAGGAACGTCGGGTTCCTACACCCTTTTGGTTTGTGGCTTACTACAGGGAGGGACGTGGTAACCTTATCCATGCTTCCCGGTATCTGGAGAAAGAAATTGGATTATTACCAATGGGCCACATAAAGAAATATGGTAAGGGCGTTTTAATCAGAACCAAAGATCTTACACAGGCCATGATGCTCCTCAATCTCCCCTGTCCTTCTGATAGCATGTTTGAATCAATTAAACCACATCGAACATTTAATTATAACAAGGGGCGTATATATAATGAGGACCTGTATGAATTCTCAGAAGAGGACATTTTCGCTATGTACCCAGACAGTGTCCAACGAGTAACGAAGATGAAAGGCAGTAAAAATATGATCATCCTCACTTTCTATGGCTCGCATATCCCAGACCGCATTAACATTAACCCCACCTCATTTGAGGTGAAGCCTTTTGTTGAGCGTCCCCTACAGTGTTTCTGTTGTTATGAGTTTGGTCATGGGAAGAGGAACTGCAACAACTGTTCCCGGTGTGGTAATTGTTCTGCTCTTGACTCACATCTTACTTATGAGTGTCGGTCTGAGAGTTACTGCTTTTACTGCAGAGATGCTCACCCCTTGCGTTCTCGCCAATGTAAGATGTACCTACTTGAGCAGGATATCCTCCACTTGGCTAATACTCAATTCATTAGCATAGGTAGTGCCAGACGGCAACTCAACTTCAGGCGACAGAAGGATGGTGGTGTGAAGACATACGCCTCCTCCCTTCGCCCTAAATTGGTTGCAGCACCCTCTCAACCCTCTCAAGAGGCAGCTGCTTTTTGCTCTAGTGAGAGCGTTTCTAAGGTTACACTACATAATAGTTTCTCTGTCTTGGAAACTTTATCAGACACTCATTCTGGTGACCCTTCAACTGATGACAATTCTCAGACTTTAGCTAAAGGTGTCCATGTGGTAGAGGTTAACGCTGCCACACGCTCTCCCAAAAGGAAACTTAAGTCACCTAAACTGCCACAGAGACGCCTTCGTGGTTCCTCTGAGGCACTTGACTCTATAGATATTCCACCTCGTGAGGCAACCATCTCTGTGGACTCATCCATAGTTTCCTCTCAATTTCACCAGAAGCGTTCTCGTGACTCTGATGAATCTCTTGATTCAACAGAAGTTCCTCCTCGCAAGCTTCCTTCGGGATCATCAGAGGGGCGTGAAGTTAATGTGGATGCCACGGATGTTGTGACTTCAAAAGATTCACTTTCTCTTCCGCTTGAGCAGCGGAGTGATTCTACCACCTGTATTATGGATGTTGATGTATCTGCCTGTGTCATTGATATCACTGCTGTATAGGACAGAACCAATGTAATTGTTTCAAAGAATATCCCATCTCATATACTTTCATCTTCTTCTAACATATCAGATGCTTCAGGGACTCGTCTACGGGTTCCAATTACTGCCCCAGGTCGACTCAGGTCGAGGTGGTAGTGGGAAGTACCTCCGTGAGGCTTCCCAAAAATCAGTACTAAAGTAACACCGTTCAAGGTCCTTCAGTGGAATTGCCGTGGCTTGCGTGCTTCTTGAGAGGAACTGCGCGTTCATCTCTCTAGCTTCTCTCCTGCATGTGATTCTCTCCAAGAGACAATGCTTGGGGACTACATTCCTGCCAGTCCTCCAGCATACTCAGCATTTTATTCCAATTCATTTGAAGGGCAGGGTCATCATGGTGGCTCTGCCATCCTAGTTCGCCGAGATATTCCATGCACGAGCCTGGAGCTTGACACTCCGCTCCAGGCTGTTGCAGTTAAGGTTTTTATGGACCGCTGGTACACTGTGTGCAGTCTATACCTTCTTCCCAGTGTTACAGTTGAGAGGGGTGATCTCAACCATCTTGTACGGGACCTTCCATCTCCCTTTATTTTATTGGGTGATTTTAATGGTCGTCATCCTCTGTGGGGTGACAGTTCGGTCAACCCCAGGGGTGTTTTATTGGCTTCTTTTATTGAGGATGAGGGATTAGGGGTTTTATATACGGGAGATGTGACACATTTTAATAGCACTACTGGGACTTTTACCGCCATTGACATTTCCCTTTGCTCACCCAGTGCTCTGTTGGATTTTACTTGGAGAGTGTTGCCTGACTTATATGGCTGTGACCATTTCCCTATACTTTTAGAAGGTAACAGGTACGAACCACAGTCTCGTCTTCCTAGGTGGAAATTAGAGAAGGCTGACTGGAAGTTTTTTAGAGAACTAACTTCAACGGTCTCTTCTGTAGCCGATTTCGGTAGCTCTGACGAGGCTGTAACATATTTCACTGATATGGTCCACTCTGCTGCTCTCAACTCTATCCCTAGAACTTCTGGCTACTTTCCCAAACGTCCTGTCCCTTGGTGGTCACCAGTCTGCACCACTGCTGTGCGGGAGAAGCGCGCTGCTTTCTCTCGCCTTCATCGCAATCTTGGGGACCCAACTCTTTTATAGGACTTCCGGCGGGCAAGGGCTCGGTCTAGACGAGTTTTAAAAGAGGCCCGACGAGCATCTTGGAAGGCCTATGTGTCTTCAATTAATACTAAAACTCAACTTACCAAGTGTTCAGGAGAGTCCGTAAGATGGCGGGGAAGTTTTCTCCTAGTTCTCCACCTGTACTTAAGGTCAATGGAATTAAGATCATGGATGGTTTGACAGTGGCCAATACCATGGCGGAGGCTTTTGCAAAGGTCTCCAGCCGTGACTCTCGACCTCTGGCTGTCAGGCATGAGTTAAGAGCCAAGGAGAGTACTGTACTGGATTTCTCAGGGAACGAGAATGAAAGTTATAACCATATATTTACCCTGAGAGACCTGCATTCTGCTCTCTCTCTCTGCGGCGACACTTCTCCTGGGCCAGACAACATCCCATATGGAGGGTGTCTTCCCTTCTGGGTGGAGGGTTGCTACCATCCTTCCTTTTCTCAAGCCGGGTAAGGACTCTGGTGTTGTCCTCAATTATCGACCAATTGCCTTGACCTCCTGTCTCTGTAAACTATTTGAAAAGATGGTGAATGTCAGACTGGTATACTTCTTGGAACGGGGTGATTTTCTGTCTCCCTCCCAGTCTGGCTTTCGTAAATACCGTTCCACTACAGATGCTCTGGTCAGGTTGGAAGCTGCTGCATGTGAGGCCTTTGCACGACATCAACACCTTGTCTGTGTATTCTTTGATTTAGAGAAAGCCTATGACACTACATGGCAATATGGCATCCTGCAGCAACTTCATTTATATGGCCTGCGAGGTCGCCTTCCACACTTTCTTAGGAGTTTCTCAGTGGTCACAGTTTTTCTGTGAGGGTTGGTACAACCCACTCAGCATCTGTTGCACATGAGGAGGGCGTCCCCCAGGGAAGCGTCCTCAGTGTCACATTGTTTGCAGTAGCAATTAATGCCATTGCCTCATCCCTTCCAGACGGTATAGCTAACTCGTTGTACGTTGACGACCTAGCAGTCTGGTTTACTGCTTCCCGTATGTCAGTGGCGGAGCGGCGGATGCAGCTTGCCCTTGACAGGGTGTCACGTTGGACTGGTTCTCATGGGTTTCGATTTTCTCCTTCCAAGACAGTTCCTATGCACTTCTGCCGCATCCGAGGCGTCCACCCGGATCTGGACTTATTCATGTATGGTCATCGGATACGTTGTGTTGAGGAGACTCGCTTTTTGGGTCTCCTTTTTGACAAACGTTTGACTTGGGTTCCCCACTTACGTACACTTAAGGTCTCTTGCCTCAAGGCTCTTAACCTGTTGAGGGTACTGAGCCACACATCCTGGGGGGCTGATCGGGCCACCCTCCTCCGCCTATACCATGTTCTTATTAGGTCAAAACTCGACTATGGGTGTAAGGTGTACTCTTCTGTCACCGATGCCCGTCTCAGAGTTTTAGACCTTGTTCATTATGCTGTCTGGTGACCGGAGCCTTCAGGTTGTCCCCAATCCCCAGTCTCCTGGTGGACGCCAATGAGCCACCTCTTGATCTCCGTCGCCAGTCCTTGATGGTTCGTTGTTGGCATCGATTACATCGACTTCCTGACTCCCTACCTTGCTTGGCGGTGTCATCTGATATCATGTTTCAGTACTACCTTTTATATTCTCGTGCACCATGGCCCTTTGGCTTCCGGGTCAGGAAGGCTATGGAGGAGATGGGCATAGATGACTTCCAGATTTGTCCTGTGAGGGTCCCCAGGGTGGCTCCATGGCTTCTTCCAGAAGTTTTCCCCTGCACCTGCTTTACAGACAAGAAGGAATCTCTTCCTCCTCCAGGACAGATGGGACGCCGTCGGGGCTAACAAGCTCCGCGACATCCGCCAGCGCCTTGGACAGTGGCCTGTCCCGTCGGTGGGAGACGGCTATTGTCCGTCTCCGCATTGGCCACACATTATTGACTCATGGCTTTTTAATGGAGAGGGCTCACCCTCCCTACTGTGATGATTGTCTGGTCCCTATGAAAGTACGGCATCTTATTGTCGAGTGTCCCAGCCTTGCGGACCTTCGTCGTAGGCACCTCTACGAGTACTGGAAGGGTGACGGTTCTTACAGTCTCTCCCAGGTGCTCGGGGAGGAGGCTTGTAGTGTGGGAGGAGGCTGGCCTTCTCCACAAATTGTGAATTTTATTGTATTAATGGCTATTAATTTTTAGGTAGTTAAAGTTTAATGTTTCTTTCGTTAATATTTCAATTATTTTATATATCTAACTTAAGTAGGTTATTTCATTAATATATGATTTTTTGGAAGACGTGGGTTTTATTCATGCTGTTTCTCCCTTTCGAGGTAGTGAAAATTATTTAATCTTTGTACATATTTTATTAATGATGTAGATGACCTTTTTATGTTGGGCAGTATATGACCATTGTTGTTGCGCCGTCAGATGCCTAATGGCATCAATCAATCAATCAATCAATCAATTTCTGGCATTTCTATCAGTTCCACCCTTACTGGGGTATACAGTTACACAACATGATTTAAACATATTAGTGAGCTCAAATACATTGCTTTCTCCCTTGTTTAAAGTTTTATATTACTGTAATTCACATATTCAAGGCATGTATTGGTCCGCCAACAAGAAAATGTACTGTCCCGACTTTAGTCCCTAACTAATCTAATTAATTTTCTAAGTAAGTTACAATTAAATGCCGGTAACAGTAGAGGAATGTTAGCTTCGTAATTATACATTATAATTATAAATGCAGGTTATTCCCTGTCTTCAATAAATTATTTTACATTCACCTTACATCACCACGTATTTCTCTTAGCCTGGCTACTCCCTACAATCTTACACTAAAAACCTATTCTAACACGTATAATAATATAATAATACCCGTAAATATCCTAAATAACAATACATATATAATAGGGGTGTTACAATATATAACAACTGATAATATGCAATGTCAAGGCTTTATACCAAACCTAATAATGTGTGTGTATTTGAGTGTACTGAGAAGCAAGATTGATTGATATTAGGTGCCGCAACAGCGAGGTCATATAGCGCCAGAAAACGGTGATAGAGAGGTGTGACAGCAAGCAGGAAGGAAATAGAAAGAAATGAGGGACAGTTGAAGAACTAAAAGCTAGTGGCTGGGACCGAAGGGGCGCCAAAACCCTTAAAGTATTGCCCACATCATTAACCCCTCCGGGACGGGCCAAGAATGGAAACACGCTCTGTGGTTCTGGGCGCAATACTAACTTTTACCCTGCCTGTCCGGGTATTTCCCGGAAAATCACTCTACTTCTCTTACTCCCTACGTCTAAACTACAATACTGAACAACTTAAATTTGATTGTGTACTCACCATCAACTCCTCCTCTTTCCATTAAAACCAACCCCAGCTCTCTAGGACACTCCATTGCTGAGAAATCAAGTGAGGAATGGAGGTCACTTTTCCCGTGAGAGCTAGGCTGCGTTCGCTTTGTGAGCGTGGCTGTGACGCAATCTAGCTGGTTGCACACGCGGAGTGGAGGTTACAAGAGAGGGTGCGCCCGGCAGCGCGGTAGGATGCACCGAATCGAACGAGCCCGTATTTTCTTCACTACGCCCAGCCATTGTCACGGTCAAGCACACACTGATTGAATGTGGGGATGAAAAGGTCTGGTGGTGAAGTATAGCCAGATCAAAAAAAATCCCGACAAATTTGGCGTTTTTCCCCATAAATTACCAAAAGCGGGATTTCCCGCTGCTCGGACTCTGTCGACAGAGCGGGATTTCCCGCTGCCCGGCCTCTGTCGACCGAGCGGGAAATCCCGCTGCCCGGACTCTGGGGGTTAATGCAGGCAATACCCCTCTACGGGGCTGAGAAGCAAGATATATATAAAGAGAGATACGAGGTGCTAGAGTGATAGTGAGTGTGTGAGTGTGTTTGTGTTTTTATTGAATAGCAAGAGAGAGAGAAAAACGAGGTGCTAATGTGATAGTGTGTGTGTGTGTGTATACTGAATAGCAAGAGAGAGAGAGAAAAAAACGAGATGCTAGATTGACAGTGTGTGGGTGTGTGTGTACTGAGAGAGAGAGAGAGAGAGAGAGAGAGAGAGAGCAGGCTGTTTGTTGTCCGTAATGAGAGATGAAGTAAACCATGTTTGGTGTCTAAGTATGTAGTCAGGTGTGTCTACAAAAATGAATATATGTAAATTAAATTTGGGACAGACAACCGAGGAAAGGGCAGAACAACTCCATCAGCAGTACAAAGAGGACAACAGCAGACTAGCCAACCGGCTCACACTCACCAACTCCTACTGGAAGACTAGCCAACTGGCTCACACTCACCAAATCATACTCCTCCTCTATAAGTAATACCTTGTTCCAGTTACTGTGTACATATACTGTACTTGTATGTACTTCACCCCTCACCAATAAACACATGTTGATTTTGTGGAGTTTGATATACCCTGCTGCATACTGAGATAGAGAATACTACAGTATCGTGTACTTGGTGTTGTTTTGATGTTTCTTGGCATCCATGGGTGTTTTGCCATGTAGTGTAGTGGGTGGCGTAGGTCTCTGGAGGCTGCAGCAAGTGTTTGTGTGCCTCTCATGTCAAGGTGGTCCTTAATCTTGAGGATTTTGGTTGCCTGGTGTAAGTGGTCTGTAGGTGTGGTAGCTGTGCAGCCTGTGATCGTCCTTAGGGCTCTGTTTTGTATGGTCTGTAGGGTGTTGAGATGAGTCTCAGTGAGGTTTGAGGCCCAGGCGGGGCTTGCATAATCCATCACTGATAGGATGTGTTGTTTATACACTGTGGTTGTGGTTTCTTTATTGTGTCCAAATGTTGTGTTGGCATTAATTTGTTTTTGATGGTTGTGATGTTTTGTTTGAATGTCATGGATGTGTTATATGTTATGCCAATTATCTTGTGTGTGTGTGTGTGTGTGGTTTAGGTGTGTTGTTTATTGTGAGGTGTGGTGGTGTAGCGGTATTCGGTGTTGTGGTTGGTGAGAGGGTGACTGTTGACTTGGTGGGTGCTATTTTAAGTCTGTTTGTGATGAACCAGGTACTGAGTGTTTTGAGATAGGGTTGGAGGGTGTGAGTGGCTGTGTTTGCATTTCTGTGTGTATGTGTGAGTGATAAGTCGTCTGCGTAGGAGGTTACATGTATTTGTGGTGTCTGGGGTGTTGGTAGGTCATGCATGTATAAGTTGAAAAGGCTGGGTGACAGTACTGAGCCTTGGGGGACGTCGTTGGTGAAACTTTTTATGTTAGATGACTAACCAGCATGTGTAACATGGGCTATTCTTCCTCCCAAGAAGCTGGCCAGCCATCTTTTTGTATTGTTGTGTATATTTTGTTTGTGAGGTTGTGGCGGGGGATGGCATCAAATGCTTTACTAATCTCCAGTGTGACTAGGAGTGTTCTGTGTGGGGGTTTAACTGAGTTGATGCCATCATAAATTCTTTTTGTGAGGTCTGTAAGAAGAGTGTTTGTTGAGTATAGTGGTCTGAAACCATGTTGTGAGGATGCAAGGGGAATGTGTGGTGTGATTTGGCTGATGATGAGACGTTCAGTGACCTTGGAGGGGGTGCAAAGGAGGGTGATGGGACGGTGTGATGAGGGTAGTGTGGGGTCTTTGTTGGGTTTGGGGATAGTGATGATGTTTCCGTGTTTCCAGGCGTTGGGTATTGTGTTGTGTGAGTAGCTGTGGTTTGCTATGTTAGTGAGTGCCTGTATACCTTGTGGTCGGAGGTGTTTGAGGTGAATGTTACTGATGTTGTCTGGACCACAGGCAGGTGAGTGTTTGAGGATGACGTGGTTTGTTTGATGGTTTGTGAATGGAGTATGGACTGAGTCAGTGGGGAAGCGTCTCCTGCGTCTGATGACTCATTGGTCTTCAGGGTGCGGGTGAAGGTGGCTGTTGGGAGACAGACCTTGGGATTGACCGAACATGCTTTTCAAAAGTCAGCTTGGCATCATTATTAGTGAGTCACAAGTCAGGGTAACAGCCAGTCTTAAAAACAAGTCCAAATACAAATAGAGGGTTTGCTATGGTTAAAATTAAAGTAAAAAGTGAAAATTACATAGGTAAAAGGATCATATACTTGAGTGAATCCTGTAAAATAAATAATGTAGGAATAGAATCCATATTTTCTCTGGTAGAAAAAGACAATCTCATTCAAGCTCTAATTTTTTTTAATAAGGTTGAACAACCAGTGATTTTAAAAGCTGGTACACTCGCAATCCAAAATTTGTATCTAGGTCTTGTTGAAGTTTCGAATCATATGACCTACTAGTCAACCAATTACAACACTTATCCTGTTTTATATTTGCTTGAGCAAGCCTAATATTCGATCAGATTATTCGAAGCAAGCC
This sequence comes from Petrolisthes cinctipes, assembly GCA_033782935.1. NCBI lineage: Eukaryota > Metazoa > Arthropoda > Malacostraca > Decapoda > Porcellanidae > Petrolisthes > Petrolisthes cinctipes. The sequence continues at coordinate 579,058 of JAWQEG010000327.1, forward strand.
TGGATACATATTTTGGATTGCGAGTGTACATACATTGGTGACTTTCTTGTGCTTCTCAAACCAATACAGATGGAAAAAGAATCCCTTCCACAAGCGAACATACAAAGTGTTGATACCATACAACTCAGGCAAACCATACATGAATTACATAAGCATATACAAGCAAATGACTTTCTTGGAAATCGCACACATCTTTTACACATATTACTGAATCACAGGTCGGCTGGGTGGTCTCACCCCAACCTTTCTGGAGTGAAGACGTGTTCCTGGCGCTCTGCCTGTGTTAATGTTTGTCTTGTTGTTTGTCTTGTTTCTACATTCTTGTTTGCGTGTTGTTGTGTCTGTGGTGTTATAGGGGTTGTTTATATTTTCTATCTCGTTTATTTGTGGTATTGTTGTTTGTGGTGTGTTTGTTTTATTGTGGTTCTGTGTGTGTATGTTCGTGTGTTCGTGTGTGTTCAGTTGTTCGCTTCCCATCTAGGCCTTGCCTGGCCTGATGGAGAGCGCGGATTCGGATGTGGCTTCCTGCCTGGAGGCCGACTTGGCCATGTCGGAGGAGGATGAGTCTCCTATCGAGGATCACTGGCCTGAGCTGCCCTCTCGCAACCTTCCCCCCTCTCCTCGGTCACTCCGCAGCTCAGGTTGCAGCCTTCCACCTCCTCAACCTCTACCAAGCGACCCGTTGATGCCTCATCCGACTCCTTGCAGGATTCCGATGGTGTGGACTGTTTGCCTCCGGCTGCCAAGACAGCGAAGGGTGCTTCAGCTGTGCATGACGTAACTTCTCTGCCTCAACGTGGTGTTTCTTCTTTGTATACCAACTCATTGCCCTCGTCCAACCTTCCTGCTTTTGCCCCAAGAAATGCCTATATCAAGCTCTCCTTCTCTGGAAACCTATCAAAGGACACAAAGTTGCGTTAGTTGTCTGATGTCAACAGGGCCTTCCAGCTGCAGCGTGAACTGGCTGAAGTGAAGATGGCTGCTGTTACCTCCCGGTTTGTCTACATCTCTAGGAAGCGTCAGGACATCATTGATAGAGTCAAGGCTGGTGAATTTTTGTCTCTGCCTCTCATTCTTGAAGACTCACCTGAGAGGCCTCGTAAGTTCCCCAGCTACATCCTTACCCGTTTTCCTATTGATGTTGACCCGAAACTTGCCAAGGGATACCCTGGTGTGTACTCTGCCCTTCGTTTTTTCCAAGATGGTTCCCCCATTAGCCGTATTGTTGTCTGGAGTCAACCCAATCCACCTCCAAATGAGATTTCCTTTGATTTCCTCCCTGTCTTCCACCGTGTAAGGTGAGGAAACTTTATAATGACCAGCCTTGGTGCTACAGGTGCTGGAGAGTTGGGCATATCTCCCGGTATTGTTCTGCCAGGCCGAAGTGTGCATGGTGTGCCGCCGACCATGATTCCAAGATGTGTCCTGTCAGGGAATGGAGTACTCCATTTATGTAATGTCTATTCTGCCCCAGCTAGACTCACTCTTGAGGATCTTCCTTCTCTAACAGTGCGTGGTATGGTGTATATGGGAGATTTTAATGCTCAGCATTCTGATTTGGGTGATGGTTCTGGCTCTATTAATCGTAATGGTGTTCGTCTCATTTCAACAATCCGCAAACATCATCTGATGCGCTGGGACACTGGCGGTGCCACTCATTGCCCGGGAGGTACTCTGGATTACATCCTCTCGTCTGGCCTGATAGCTTCTCAGGTCGCGTCTCCTCCGTGCCAGACTTATTCTCTGATCACATCGCTCTTCGGTTTCATTATTCTCTAACTGCTGGGTCAAGTGCTTCAGCCACTCGTTTGCGTATTGCTGTGCCCCGTAAATATTACCCGACTTACATCTTATTTATGGCCCATGTATTCCCTACATTTGACATATCATCAGCTGAACAGTTGTACTCTGATCTTGTATCTGCTACTCATGACTTTTATAGGCTATACGTCTCCCAGCCACACCTCCAACATCGCCATACTGCCTACTCCTGGAAGCTGGATGCACGTATACTGGAGGCAAAGGAGGAGGCTGAGCATGATGGCCTATTGTTTCAAGCCAACCCAACCCCTAACCTGCTCCATCGTTACCAGATGTCTAGGGACGCTTTAGTTGCACTGCAGGAGTGTGCTCACACTGAGTCTTGGCAGCGGATCATGGACAGCATCAACCAGCAAACAAGTGTGGCTTCTATGTGGCACCTCATCCATTGGGTTGTTAAAACGACGCCTGCCACTGCTCGTCATCACACTCCCGCCGACTATGCCCAACAACTTGTCGATGCTTGGTCAGAACAATATACCCCAGCCAGTCCACCCATCCACATACAAGATGCACTCGCTTCCCGTGCTGCTGTCCATCGGCTATGTCTAATGTCTGCTCTGTTGTAAGATGATAACGATGATGCAGAGGAGATAACTGAGGAGGAGTTGTGCTGTGCTCTCTCTCGGGGTAGAGCTTCTTCCCCTGGTGATGATGGTATTACTTATGCTGTGCTGCGCCTACTTCAACAAGTTCCTGGGAACCCTCTACTTCGACTTTACAATCTTTGTCTTAGTGATGGTTGTGTACCACGAGCCTGGACCAGCAGCACAATAATACCCATCCCTAAGCCTGGCACTGCGAAGTTCAGGCCTACTTCCCTTACTTCCTGTTTTTGTAAGGTTATGGAGATGATCTTACTCAATCGTCTCATGTACAGATTGCAGGATCGCCTTTCTCCATGGCTGTTTGGTATGGTGGCCATCATTGACCTTCGAAGTGCCTTCGATGTTGCTAATAGAGACGTCATTTTGGATCAACTGGTTGACTTTGGGATAAAGGTAATCTATTACGGTGGATTCGGGGCTACCTGAGTAACAGGACCTCCCGTGTGTTTTTCAGTGGTGCGGTCAGTCCTTTGCGCAGTTTTCATCTTGGTACGCTTTAAGGGGGTGTTCTCAGCCCATTGTTATTTAATATCTGATGCATCGGCTGCTCACTTCTCTCCCTGATATTCCTGGAGCTACAATTACGTTCTATGCTGATGATATCTGTGTTCATTCTACCTCACCAAGGGATCTCCAGCGGTTTCTTGACTCCTTCTCTGTGGCCTCCTCTCACTGTGGCATTATTGTCTCACCTACTGCCTTCCTCAAGCTTGGCCAGTGTTCACCATTGAAGGGACTGTCATTCCCATGTGTTCCCAGTACCGCTACCTGGGCTCGACAGTCAATATTTGGCCGATTGTCCATGCCAGACCTCAAGACCATCCCATTGTCCAGGACTTGTTGGGTCGTCTCCAGCACCGACTTACACCACTTTAATGGCTCACTAGCAACTCCTCGGGCATCTCCATCCCAGTAGCCAGAACTATCTATATTGCTTTTATCCATTCAGTTGTTGATTACCTCTCCCCTACTCTGATTCAACTTCCCACGGCTACTCTTGAAACTTTAGAAAAATTTCAGAATAGAGCAATGAGAATAATTTTCTGTTGTCCAATGTCGACCAGGAATCCAGGATAATGAACATGCAGCGTGAGTTGCTTCTTCCCCCATTAGTGGAGAGAATTTATTCTAATGTTACTTGCTTCACTGTCAAATGCCTCCATTTCCCACATCTTTCACTCCAATACTTTCAGTTAGTCAGGACATCTCTTAGACCAAACTACCCGGTCCCTCCCATACTACCTGCTGGACATACTCTTATAAGGTCTGTTTCCTCTATGCTCTGTAGTCTTAATATAGATATAATGGTTGCAGATGTCCCCCCAGGGCCCCCTCCGTGGATGCTACCAACACCTGATGTGAGCTTCACACCTACTTCCAAGTCAGAACTGCCTTCTCTACAGCGGCAGTTGGCTCTGGAACACATAGAAACAGTGACGTCCTCCATTACTGATCCATACTGCCTCTACACTAATGGCTCATTGCAAGTGGATGGTACAGCAGGTTGTGCCGTTTTCTCACCTGACATGGTGTCACCTCCAGGGGGCTGGGTTGGCCGTCGTCTCTGTAACCACTCTAGCTTAACATTGTGTGAACTGTATGCTATTCTGGATGCTGTTAGTCATGTTTGTCAACATGGAGTTAATGCTGCCATTTTTTGTGATCCAAACCTGCCCTTCATTCCCTCTCTAGTGTTCAGGATACACACTCACAATGTCTGTCACAATGGTACAGTTGACAGACTAGCAAAGGAAGCCTGCCATCTGCCTCCTCGTGGTGTTGAATGTCCTCTCTCCCTGACATGTTACCCCTCTAGAGTTCGCTCCGCCGCTCTCCTCCCTGTACGGCGACGCAGGGATGCAGAGAGGCCCTTTAGCATCTCCATCACCCATTACGAGTCTGTCTGCCATCACAAATATTCCTACCGTCGTCGAGGCCTCATGGTTCGGAGGCACAATGTAGTCTCTGCTCGTTTGAGGCTTGGCTACCGGCCACCATGGCAGGTTGCTGGGATGCAGGGTGAGCCTCCCTTCACTGAGTGTCGCTTGTGTCGAGCACCTCGTGCTAATACTATAGAGCACTATTTCCTGGCCTGCACACTGTCCCGACATTTGCTGCCCCGGGGCCTGCCACTTGATGTGGTTTGTCGACACCTGCTGAACCACCAGGTTTTAGAGGAACTTCTGGTACGCCACCCTCGTTTTGGTGGATTTAAGTAGGTCATAATGTAAATATTTGTCTGTATGCTTGTGCTTCATTCTGTTAAGTTTTGGTGATGTGTGTGTGTGTGTGTGCGTGGTTGTAGTCATAGGATTCTCATGAGTCCCGCCTACCCGTTTGTATTGCTGTCTGCCTGTTGATTGACACTTCGGCGCAGTTAGGAAAAACTACAGTAGTTAAACACCATATATCACTAACCGACTCAGATCCTGTATATGAAAAAGGTTACAGATTACCTCGTAACCAGTGACAATTAGTGGATATAATAGTGGATGACATGTCATCAGACGAGGTGATTGAACCATCAATCTGTCCTTATAACAGCCCACTATTTCTATTAACTAAGAAAACAGATGACTTTCGACCTGTTATTGATTTTAGGAAGATAAATGAGAACACTGTCAAAGATAGATACCCATTACCTGTCCTTAAGGATATACTCATGGATATTGGAGAGAATAAAGGAGTCTTTAGCAGCCTTGATTTAATCACTGGTTATTGGCAAGTAGCTCGTGTTTCTCAATAGATGCTTTACAATTCAAATGATCAAACCATCTTGGAGTTCACTGGCATCTTTGTGTTTACCCATTCCTCCATCACTGTGGGCCGTCTCTTGATCTGAATCCGAAGATCAATCTGGTGTTTCGTTGTCCGAGCCTGAAGTGGTTCAGAAGGTGAGTACACTGTGGCTGGCTGCGGGACAGAACATTAGTCCAGCATTGTACATACATTTGGCACGCGTGTTTAGCAGCTTGAACGGAAATAATCCGTGCGAGCTCTTCTTTATGGTAATAACCAATAAATAGATGATATGACACTTTAACGTAATTTTTACGTCAAGATACGTCATGTTACGTCATAAAAATCTTTACCGGTGGTGCTTATTCAGAATATATAGTTTTGGGAGTGAAACCGTTTTTTTTAGCAGATCTATAGTAGATGACGTAATTTTTACGTAGACTTACGTCATGTTACGTCATACCAAAACCTGCACCTGGTGATGGTGATTCCGAATATATATGGGTTTTGGATGTTGGTGTAGCTTTTTTGGAGTTATAAGAGGACAAATAGAGATGGTTTGCCATTTATAGTATAGATATTTTTCTAGTGTAGGCAGGCAGGAGGTTTTCTCTCAAGCATATATATTTTTTTAAATTTATGGCAGCTTTATTATTGTACAGCTTCTTGTCTGCATCTTTTCTTTTCTTTAAGATGGTCATTTGCCTTCCATTGGCGGCAGAACCTCTCCCCTTGCCAGCCAGACATCTACTAATGACGTCAACCATCTCTCAGCTAATGAGAGTGCAGATAGGATCTAGATCTGACATTCCCAGTCCCAGCCAATCAACATGCAGATTTTGCCCACTACCATTCTCTGGGGTTTCTGATGGTGTAATGGTTAACACACTCTCCTCGCAAGCGAGAGATCCTGTTTTCGATCCCCAGGTCAGTGCAATTGTTGGACAATTTTCCAAGCCCCCTATGTCCCTGTTAACCTGGCAGTAAGTAGGTACCCGGGTGTAAGAGCAAGGATAGCAACCTTGTAGGCTGATGGAAGATGTGTTGATTTAACTAGACTTGACTGCCTTAATGACCAACTCCATGAGTCGATAGGCATAAGGCCCTAAATTTTTTACCATCCTCACTCACTTCTCAGCCACTGAAGAAGCACTAAGAGGTGTGAAAACGCGTTCTGGCTAAAATTGCATATTCTACCTACAACATGGCCTATGGTGATACCCTTAGACTACTGCCTATTGAAGGCATAATCATCTTAAGGAAAAGAGAAGATGCAGACAAGAAGCTGTACAATAATAAAGCTGCCATAAGTTTAATAATATATATATATATATATATATATATATATATATATATATATATATATATATATATATATATATATATATATATATATATATATATATATATATATATATATATATATATATATATATATATATGTACCGTATATAAATAGATATATAGATATACAGGGTGTTTCAGCATTAAATTGGAGGATAAACTCCTTGGGTAGTTTTAAATCATAATGTTTCTCTGGTAAATTGTCACATTATGCATAGTTTGCCGGTTAGAATACTGTTTATCCCAACAGGTGGATAGGCCGTGGTGGCCCCATTCCTTGGCCACCTCGCACCTCAGATCTTAAACCGTTGAATTTCTACATATGGGGCCATTTAAAGACGTTGGTCTTTGGCACAGAGGTTCAATCAAGAGATGAATTGTGGCCACGTATCCGTGACAGGTGGGAACAGATTAAACATATTCCAGCTATTTGTGAACGAGTGAGACAGTCAATAGTAAAACGTGTACATGCTTGTTTAGAAGTCCGTGTGAGACACTTTGAGTATTTTCTGTAGCTTATTATTAAATGAGGAGAACACAGAAGAGCTTTGTGATTAAAGGTGTAAAAAACATATGTGGGTTTCACTTCATCTTTCACCCTCATTAAGAACAAACAGGAAAACTATGTTTTATCTGACAATTAATTATAAAGACATTATGATTTAGAATTACCCAAGGATCATCATCCAATTTAATGTAGCCTTTGCTGAAACACCCTGTAAATATTTAATTACTTAATCAATAGCAAAATCACAGAGTAACCAATAACATACCTGAACGATACCACTCAATTCACCCAACAATAGTTAGACCATGATCTGCAAATATACCGTCTACAGAATAAAAAGTTTCCAGAGGCATGTGAGCTTCAAAATGAATATTCAAATTGTCTTACTGAGGGGAACGTGGCTGGCAAGAGAGCAGGTCGATGTGGCCACCCAGTTTCACCACTTTAACAAGTGACCAGGGTCTGTTCATCAGAGTAAGGTCGAGTCTGTGGTATCCCCCTCAAAACTGAGCAAGCTCAGGCATTGTGGTAAAGTGAGGGAGAACTTTTCGTAATTTGAGGAATTCATTGTCTCATCCATCACCCCCAATGCCATGCTTCTTGTTGGGAACGTGCAACAGTCGATCATCTAGATACATGTGGAATGGCACTCCAATATATTTCTATGAATATCCACACTGGGGATCGAAACAGGATACTGGTAATGCGAGATCCAGTTAGCCATTGTACCAACACCACCACTAAAGAGAGAGAACCTCGCTATCACCTGATGGCATAGAAATCTCTAGGGGAGCCACTGCTACTACAACTGGTATTTTTAGTCCTCACCCTCCTTGGTGGGTAGTTTTATTTGTTGGTAGTATCTAATTTTACCCTTACCGTGGAATACATACTGTACAAAGTAAAGTACACATATGCGTGTGGAAATAAATTTCAGTGTGGTCATTCATATAAATTTATTTCCACACGCAATTGTGTGCTCCAGTTTATGTCAGACTGAAAATGACGACCCCTCAGAGTTTTGTGAAAACACTCAAAGTAAGAGAAATTACACAGGGAAGCCTGGTGAGCTCGAATATCTCTTGCTCAACCTGGAATGCCAGGAAACAGTGAAACGGATGGTAAAATGGGATGTATTAGTTGGCCTCCTGAAGATGAAGGGGTGCTAACTAGGAGTACCGGCTTGGAGTGGAGTGTACCTGAATGACTGACATCAACCAGAATCTGTACTAATTTGGGTAGGTGTTGAGGACAATCAAGTTCAAGGTCCATCACAAACCGAGTCCTTACCTGGCTACGTTCTACAACATTTCTGGTTGTGAGGCCTGCCTGGGGCAACCCAAAATGACTGAGGAGACTACCACATGCTAAACAGAGATAGAATTTTTGTCAATAAAAAAAAGAAGCAAGATAAAGAAAACAAAACAAAGAACGGAATCCAAGTTACAGGAGGCAGGTAGTCTCTCTCTCAATCAGAGGTCGCTGCTGGAGGTATCGGTGTAGAAACTGAATAGGGTGTACTGTTGATGGCAGAACCATCTTTGAGTTGGTGGAGGATTGGCAGGGCAGCAGCCATGGGAAGGGAGATGACAGCAGGCCTAGATGAAACCGGCCAATACTCTGACTCCGAGTTGACCAAGAGGTGGATGGAGCAATTGAAAGATTCATGGTCAGAGGGGCTGCTGGGGGTTCAGGTGACATGATCTAGACCAAGTTAGCAAACTCAGTATCAGAAGGGTTGATGGCCAACATGGAAATAATGAGACGGGAACCAAAGCAAAAGGAACAGGCAAAGACGCAAACAAGGAGGCTGACAACAATGCCATAACCACATGGCATGGGAGTGCAGTCTGGAACATAGGGGAATGCCAAAGGGTGTGTGACCACAAGAAGGACATAGAGGAGGAGGATCGCCAGCGACATTGGTAATATGTTTGTAAGTTGTTATCAAAATGTTTCTGGTGAGAATGGTGTTAGCTTGTTGATGAGCGTGATGGTGCTCCTTGTCAGGAAAGGTCATGGGGCCAAGAGGCAACTGAGGCAGACCTGTAGATTTGTGTCTCCTAAAGAGAATAGATTGCCAACAGGCCTGGAGAAAAGTCTTGGTTCATCAAAGCAGTTCAAAGGGGTGGGTGAGCAGGAGAGGCAGCTAGAGCTGTAGATATTCAGCACACTTCCTAGAGCCAGGGTTGCCCAAAAAAGGATGAAACCTTCTTGGCTGCTTCCTTCCAGGCAGGAGGGAGTCGACAGAAAAGAGTGGAAAGGGCAGGTAGACGGTTCAATCCCTCAAGAGGTTAGACACAAGGTGTGGCCGGAACAGGAATAGTTGCCATCATCCAGCACATAAACAGCACAAAAGAAAAGGCACACACTCAGTGAGACTGAAAAGAGAGGGATGGTGAGACGAGAAGTATAAAACATGTTGGCAGGCCCTGGACTAAATCATACCCTAGGGAGGCGGTGGCAGAGTGGATACACTGACAGACTGCAAATGGCATGGACCCAAATTCGAGTCAACGAGAAACATCTTTTTTTTTTTTTTTTTTTTTTTCTGAGGTGTTCTAATGGGTCTTGCTGTTCGTCAAGTATCCTGGCTACGCCGACATGTCAAGAAAACACCCCCTACATCGTCATCAACTCATAACAACTCATAACATACTCCAAGATGTTGTGAGCTGCCCTCTTCTGATAGTGACGTGTATAAATAAGGTGTCGTCATCTAGTGGGGCAGAGGAGAAGCTACCACATCACCATGATGCTCCACTGTCTCATCTAGTGCGACACCCAATAATCTCGGGGCTTCGTAAATGTCATGGGCTACTGACAGCCTACAGTCCTGAGACTTAGGTTATAAAACAGAAATTACTGGAATACGCTAACACAGCAAAACAGCGCTAGTAAAACACAAATGGATCGCCACTGTATTAGAGGGGAGGGAAGAGAAATGGAAAGCACAGATATGAGGAACTGGTACAATGGAGCTTGCCATTGCGATATCAAGTAGAAAGGGTCATCAGTAGGAATGAC